>JARHVA010002069.1:110000-692500 GCA_037957365.1 Torreya grandis
GATGGCAGCCCCATCCAATAAATTTAACGCCAGAGGTACTTCTTCTAGAGACCATAAGCACTCCCACGGGGATACGGAGAGACCGGATTTTAACATAGATAAATCCGGGGTTAAAAATGATTCAAAAGCCAATCCGACAGCACCACCTTTGGATCATGAGGTGCTTAATGATTTACGTAGGAAGAAGCTTTGCTTTTACTGCAAAGGACCATATGATATCCATCACGATTGTCCTTTGAGGCCTAAGGGCAAGGCAAATCGTATGATGTGGGTATACTATGAGGATTCAAATTTTGAGGATTCTGAGCAGCAGAACAGTTCTAAGGGGGCAGAGGCAGAGGCTTCAGGGCCTAATGCAGAAGCAGAGTTAGGGCTTCACATTCAGGAGGCATGCATATCCAGTATTCAGTCAGATGAGTCATTCAGACTCCGTGGAGTTTTGGCAGGGCAGAAGGTTATCACCCTTCTTGATACAGGAGCCACACATAATTTCATAGATGCTAGATTTGTGGAGAAGCATGGGCTCACTACCGTAGACTTTGAGGGCATCAGTGTTAAGGTAGCTGATGGTCACACTCTTAAGTGTGAGCGTATGATTAGAGACCTCCCATTACGCTTGAACAATTATGAGTTCAAGGCTGATTATTATGTGGTAAACATGGGGGATATTGACTTAGTCTTGGGTATGAAGTGGCTTCATTCATTTGAAGAAGTTACTCTTCATCTCAAGGACATGGAGGTTCTCTTTGATGTTGATGGGAAGACACACATTCTTAAGGCAATACGGGGCAGCAGCTTCAGATATATGTTTTTTCATCGAATGGAGGTACCTATACCACATGACATGATAGAGAGCGATGGCGAGTGCACATTGGCACCAACACAGGAGAGGTATGAGGATGAGCTTGGTCTTGAGGTGACTTCAGTTTAGGAGTTGTCACATGTGGTGAGGACTCAACTTTCTGTTACAGCCGGGTCACAGGTTGATGATGATATGACTATTTCTAGTCTTCACTATCCAGTTTCAAATATTATTCAGGTAAGGAGTTTGCTTGTTGATTTTCATTTATGGATTGGATGTTGGAGTGCTTATCTTAGTACTAGAGATGATGTGACACCATTACATGAGAGTTGGGATGGACATGGCATGGGGGTCGTGTTAATTGACAGTGGTGGAGATCAAAACTATATTTGGGATCCAGGTGGATTGAGTGATTTGTCATTCAGTGATTGCTTGAGGGCAAGCAATTTCAGGAGGGGTAGATTGTCATGTCCCCTTTTCAATTGACATGTTCTGAGTTCATGGTTAGCCTATTATGCGACCTTCGTAGGCTAATAGGATGGATAGAGGGTCATAATGGAGCTTGGCTTGACTTTGATTCACAGTATTTCTACATTTGATTTTCATTCAGGTTATTTCAGACATATTTGGCCAGGGCTCCTACTTTTTAGGGATATTTGATATGCAGTGGAGCGCCTTTATTATGGTATGGTTATGTGCAGAATCACTCCCTGATTCACTAGCTTCGATCGGTTCGTCGATCCGACATGTATTGAGGGAGATATTAATATTTGATTGATTTAATCAAATATTAATTATTTAGCCTATTTTTAATTAGAAACCCTAATTCTAATTTAAGAAACCCTAATTAGGGCAAGCATATCATTTTGAGGGTATAAGGGTTTCTCATGGAGGCCATTGTTCATTATGCTATTGATTATTGATATTGATTTTGAGAATTTCTTCTGTGAAGACTGAGCCTAGGGTTTAAGGATTCCATCTGCATTGGAGAACATTCCCTCTTCAGTGTGTGCAATTAAGAGGCTATGGAATATCAGCTGATATATTGCCAAAGTGAGAGATAGCTTCATCCAGAGGTTATCACAAAATTTTAGGTTTGAGAGATAACTTCACATAGAAGTTATCACAAATATTCCAGGTATTTATTGCTTTATGTTTTGATTCAATAAATTATACAGCTAGAGATCTACTATGCTAGAGACATATATTTCCAGATCAGGGGTTGAAAATAGGGAAGTTGTGCTTAAGTGGCGGCCGTACAGAGTCCGTACCAATTCGTATAGATCAGTGCAGGAACCGACCTCGACAGATAGAGGGTTTTCAGTGACCGACATCGGTCGACTGAAGACCGACGTCGGCAGAAAGCCAACCGACAGAGACCGACGTCAACAAGATATCGACCGATGACGACGACTGTGTGTCGACACAGAAGGGTCGAGACCTTCCAGAATTCAATTTTCACTCCCAGTTTTGATAAGCCAGGGTTTTTAAGACTGTATTTCATATTTATATGCATGAGAAAGCACTAAAATTGTAATAGTTTAAAAGGACAAGTGATAAGATTTGTAATTTGCTATTCAGAGACTATATTATTGTGATCATTCTGAATTTATTCAACCGAAGTTATATCTTGTTCAAAGTTTTTTGTGTTTCTATATTTCCTATTTTGGAGGGGATATCACAGTGGTATCAAAGCTTTTGTGCAGATAAAGGAGCCCCTAAGTAAGGGACATCACAGTGGTATCAGAGCTTTTGTGCAGATAAAGGAGCCCCTAAGTAAGGGACATCACATGTTACCACTAGAAGTGGGTGATGAGGAGATGTGAGCATGATAGTTTCTAGCTCAAGAGTGAGAAACACATGTTCAAACATATATAAAATTAACATATTTTTAGGTCTAAGTGGCCCATTTAAAGGGATAGGTGGATGGACTATAGTCATGAACATAGTCACTACAACATACTATTCATACAGGGTAGTTGTAAGATTCTATGGGTAATGTAACCCATCCACGAATAAATAGGTGGGGTGGACCACACACACACACACACATCATTTATTTTTTTTATTTCACATGTTAATTTTTATATTCTATGGGAAAATGTATGATGCATGTGTTATTATTTTATAGAAAATGTTAACAAATGCATGGTCAAAAAAAGGAAAAAGAGTAAGTATGAGTAAAATAAAAATGTGACACCAAATTACTAAAATATAACACCTGTAAGATATATCAAAAGTGACTGAAAATATAAGATAATAAAAATAATGTAAATAATAAATATCAATGTAAGGTAGAAACACAAATAAATATATGTATATAAGAAATCTCAATGTAAAAAAATATACATAAATAAGAAATATCAATGTAAACAAATATATGTGAATAATAAATATATTAATTTAAACAAATAAATGCAAAAAAAGATATGTAAATAAGTGAGACATGAAATATGTGAAACAAATGTGGAAATAACAGTGATAAACCCAAGTTAGGGTTTGTGTTAGCCAATAATGTAAAATAGTAAAGTTATTTTATGAGAAAACATGGAAGGTATAGAAGATAAAATTGGTGATCTTAATTAAATGAATCAATATAAAATGATATCTCATGTCAAGTTTTATTTGAAGCATCCTCCTTAGGAAAATACCTCCATATATATAATTATTCTTTGATGATGTTCTATTGGACATATCTTTGAATAGAAAAGATATTGTACTTATTTTATTAATATTGTTAGTTCCTAAGTAGGAAATTTTACTTTGTTTAGGTCACTCTCTATGATCTTAGCATATAGATCACTCTATTTTTAGGCACTTGAAATAGCCTCCTAATCTTTGGTGCCTACTATTTCCCCTTCATCTGCCCCCTCTTCACCAACAGGACTTTTAGTGTCCAAATGTTCATCATTAAAGGAAAACACTTATTTTTATGCTATATTTTCCTCTTTATTCTTGGTGATGGCTTCCTTAGATTATTTTTTAGGATATGGTGGAGGAATATCTATCATTTATTCTGACATCCCAATAGTTGGTTAAGAATGTGCATGTCCTGAAGGAATAGCGCTTTGTTGGGTGGTGTCAAGACCTTTTATTATTGTTGTGCAAGTAGACCTTTGTAATTAGGAGGTGATGGGGCCATATTTTTACATTTGGGTTGATTTTATTTCATGATTCTAATGGCATTAGGACTTGACATGGTTTCTTCCATACATTGCCTTCTTTGTGTCATTATTTCTGGTGGGGGAGGAAGGGTTTTATTGGGGGCCTCCCAACTTATTGAACACTTATTATTAGGCTTGATAATATAATAAAATGTATTAATATGTATTAAAATAAGAATATTGTGGGTGTTGGTGTCCATAACACCCCTCTTAACCTTCTCCATATATGTTTACTTGCCAGGATAAATATACATTTACCAAAGTGTATGAATTTATACATCAATTTTTTCAGCATCAATGTGCACCTTGTGGATGTTAGAAATGTGGTTCATAGATTTTTTGAATTATTTAGATGTAAATTCATATGGTATCTTGAGCCACTAGAACAAGTTATATGTGGTATCTATCTAGATGTGCATAAATAAATAGTGTTTTATTGGAGAAAATTGGGCTTGGGTTCACATTTATGTTGGTAAATCCTTAGGGACATGCCATTCACTAACAAAATTCTCCCTCAACCCATAAAAACATCCCTTAATTTTTATTTTATGGGAAAGGGTGATAGTGAGCAGACAAGTAAACAACTAGAATCAGTCTGTAGGGGACTTGTTCTCTGGTGGGTTTACCCACTTCAATTCTTTTTTGACATATTAAAAAATGACAATGTCATAAAATACCAACAAAAGGAGAATTGAGACCTATGTGAAATTATGTTTTAGAAGGTGATGGGCCTTCTCTACATCCTCTACAATTTTCTCAATGAAATATAGGGCATTGTTGTATTTTTTCCCCTCAGCCATTTGGCTCACCATATAGAGGTGCACCATGTCTAACATTTTCAACCTGTCTCTACCCCAAGCTTGGTCATTTAAAAACATGAAGATATTCAAATAATGGGGTCATGTAGGTATCGATATACATTATGTGGTCCTCATTCTTATAGTGTAGCAGTATGACCACCTTCTCTATTTCCTTATGGTTTTCTAGATTTATGTTAATGTCTATCCCTAAATATTTCAAGCATGTCACTTTATTAACCTGTTTGGGAGTGATCCACATCCTTTTCCCTACAAAGTAAAAATAGTCTTCATGGATGCATGAGACCAAAAAATTCACCTCATCCATGGGATTCCTAAAATATGAAAAATGAAACAATTGGAAAACCTTGACATAATTCAACTGATTGAAAACTATGACATCATAGGTGACCTCATTCCTTTTATTTTAGTTCTTGACCATGTAGTCTCACTATAATTCTCCCTCATTCCTAGGTTGGTTGTGGTTATAATAGAGAATATTACATGTTGACACCTTTCATTTCCACTCTTCCCCTAAAAAGACTGACTCAAGGTATTCTATTTATTCAATTAACATGGAGGGTGGATGTGGTTTTGTGGCCATCTCCCCCCCTGTATGCCATTGATGGTTTTTTCTAATATAGGCTTTCATTGCTTTTTATTCCACACTTTCTAACTACACACTAGAATCACTAAGGGTTTCCTCCTAGATTAGAATAGGCCATCCTTCTATGCCCTCATACTCTTCCTATTTAGGTATAACTGGTAAAGGTTCACTTCTTTGGGCCTTCTAGTTTGACCACATCACCCTCTAAGGAGCCTGAAGGTTGAGGCACAACCATTTGAGTCTTCTAAAATAATAGGTGATTAGTGGTTTGATTATCCTCAGGTCTCTACTTTAACATCCTCTAATGGTGGATGCCAATACATTCAACCTATAACTTACTCAACATTGTTCTTTCAATAATAAATTTCACTAGTTTCCTTTTCCATGATCATTGCCTTTCTCTTCAGCTTTGAATTTGTCACTAGATATTGATAAATGCTCCTTCTGGTGGCTTAAAATTTATTCTCTTTGGATCTATAAGTTTTAAAATTCTCAATAGTATAATATTAAAATGAGGACCTTCTAACTTTATCTAGTCTTAAAGACATTCATACATTTACTCTCCCATGTTTTTATCCATCATTTCACCCATTAATGTTCTCTAATGGTATGCCATGATGTCCATTTGGCATGTTTGCCATTTTTATTAACATTTTTTCCATTTAATACACATGTCCCATCCTCGTGATTTCTTCATAATGCATGCTAGTCGTTAAAAGATTAAACTTTTTCATTTTCCAAGGCAAGAACTACTTTTCCCTACTGACCTAGTCATAATAGCTTTTCCCTTGCCACTCTTTTTCCACATTTTGTTTCACATGACACCTCTTAAGTGAAAAAATTTATCCGTATATGCTTCCAATTGCATGCCTATTATGTGTGTGTCTCTTATGTGCTTTATCTTGCAATTCCACTTGCACTTTTGATTACATGCACTCTCATTATATGCATTGCTCTTCTCTTGCATGCGTTTCCTATGTGAAACACATTACCACTCTTAATTTATGTGCTCTAGATTCATTTATCCATCTTTTAAACTTACCCCACACTAAAATATTAGTATGGTCCTCCAGAGGCATGACCAAAATGAGAATAAAAGAGAATCATGTGTTGATCTAAACTTAAGTAAAAGGTGCACAACTAATGCATCGCTTTATTTAAAAAAACAAAAGTCTAAAATAATATAATGGCATATACATTATTAAATATTCTTAGAATCATTACATGAAATGATAGGGCTGAAGTCGACTACCATTGAAATGGCCTAGAAGAAATTGGCCATATAACTGCCTTAACTTGTATGTGCCAGTGGGAAGGATGATATGAATGATGAATGGAACATCACAATGGACATGAAGTTTATTATAGTTGCATGTAAACTTGGAATCATAAACCAATATGTACATACTAGGAGAGGGTATTATTTTCAAGATGTTTGTCATGTCAAGATTTTTATTTTTTATTTTTCAACTCCTTGACTCCAATGTATGAGAAAGTGTGCTTCATATAACTATAATAAAGTGTTAAGGCACACTTTGAGGGATTATTTATCATCTAGATAACCAATATTCATAATATATAAATAAATAAAAAGGAAATCCACTAGTAGAATAGCTTTTGTGCCTAAGAGAAGATGAAAAGGAGTACTCTTATTCACATTTATGTGTGGTTAGATAAGCCCATAACACTACAAAATCTTGATCATCCCAGTCAGTGTGACTAATATTATAAATATTTTTTAATGTGTGGCCCAAGATTTTATTAAAATACTCGGTAGTGCAGTTAGCTTGAGGATGTTATAGAGTTGCCTTATGGTGTGCAATCATGGACTCATTAAGAGGATGCATATATTTTCATTGAGGAAGTGAGTACCATGATCAATTTTTAAACTTAAATGACATCCATATCTAATGATAATAATTTCAAGAAGGAACCTATAAACTATTTCTATAGTACAATCATGTGTTGGCACCACCTCATCCCAAAACATGAGGTAGTCAATGGCGATAATAATGTGATGTGTACTAGTTTTTACTTAAAATAGGGGCAATGGGCCCAATAAAATCAATAACCCATTTTTAAAAAGGATCATGACCTAGGGTTAGATGAATATGCATAACATCCCTATTATTTGGATGTCTTACTCATTGATAGATATCACATTAGCACACATAAGCTTTGGCATCTTTAAACATAGTGAGACACCATAACATGAATATGAGTAAATTTCATGTCATTTTTTCACCAACATAATATCCTTTGATAACACCCTCATGAACATTTAAAAGAGCCTACATGATGAGATCATAATATGGCTCATTATTGACATGTTATTTCCCTCAATTCATCTCTCGAAGGATATTATCTTATGCAAATCTTAGATTGTTAGATAGCTATTACATAGAAAATAGATACTTGTTTTATTGTATTGAACCAAATATTAAACCTTTACTTTGTCATTAATGTCTAATACATAGCATGTTTTATTATTTTTATTGTGAAGAATGCTCAGGAAGAAGACACGGGTGATGTATAGTGAATGTTCAATTTTGATCTCCATCCAGTAGAACTAGAGACTCTGTAGGCTACTTCTACATACTCTACAAGCTTGTTTCTATAGACTCTATAGGCTTATTTCTACATACTCTATAGGCTTGTTTCTATAGACTCTGTAGGTTTGTTTCTATGGACTCTTTAGGCTTGTTTTTATGAACTCTGCAGGCTCATTCCTACCAACTCTGTAGGGTCAATTCCATCGATTCTGTAAGGATGAAGCTAAAAATGGGGAAGTTGGTGACCAAGATAAGATGAGAGAGAATCATTCTAGTAGGATTCAAATAAGGAAAATACCCACCTGCTATTTTGTAGGATTTGTTTTTGATAAAGTTGTATATATTTGGATCTTAGGACTATTATAGGATAGTATATTTATTTCATTAGAATATTTGGATATCTTAGAAATCTAATCTCCTATCTTTGGATGAATGGATTGACTAAGGAATCCTATTTCCTTACATCCTATTTTGAGTTGATTATATTAGTATAAAATGTAAAACCTTCATCATTGAAAGATATGAGATAATAGAGATTAGAGAATAAAGCAAATATATGTACAAGTATATGATAGGTTTTAAATAGATTGTAATCATTTCAATTTTATGAATTATCACTTCAGTTTCCATCATTGATTAATCTTTGTTCCTGAGTCTGAGAGGAGCAAGGGCCCACTCTCCTTAGAACTAGGAACTGTGTACGGTATTTATGTTATGTTCAATTAACTCATTATTATAACTAATTAGAATCTTGTTAATGTTTGCATTTATTCATAAAAACATAAAAATAAATTCATAGTTTAAAAGGCATTTTATTATTCCAAAATCATTTCCTTTCTAAGCAAAGTGTGTTTTCTTTTATAGCCACTGTGTGAAGCAAATTTCCTTTTGTTAGTTAGGAGTGTGATTTTACTTTCCACGCAAGCATAAATAGGAGTGTGATTTTACTTTCAATCAAAAGAGTGGATTGATTTTATTTCTTCCTTTTCAGTAAAAGAGTGAATCAAGTAGTTTAGGACACATGTCTTTCTTTAGTCAAAGTTAGAATGAGACAATCAAACACCCCCATAAGCAGACTTATAAATCTTCCATCATATACCTTACTGCAGATAGCTTTAAGCACTAGCCCTGGTTGATAAGACATCAATTAAACATTGATTAAATGAAGAGTTAAATGACACTCATCATTTTTGGCACCATTTCTAGGGAATGAGGTGTTAGTAAGGTAATAATTATTGGCTTAGAGTGAAATAAAAGAAAAAATTGTAAAAACCATAAAATCCCAAAACAATTCAATAAATTGTTGTACCATCCTAGAGATTCTAAAGGATGATTCATCCCAAAATTTCCACCAAGAACACAAGTTGAAACTCCTTCAACATCTCTGAGTAGTGAACTAGAAGTTACAAGTGAAACCTATCTGCAAGAATATTCAAAAATTTGGATAGAAACCAAGCCATTGCCACAAGCAAGCCCCATAGGATAAATTCCTCAGGATCAATCTCTTGTAAGAAGGCATTATTTAGAAATTGCCAAGGACTTAGAAGAAGCATTTCAAAAATCCATAGCTGAAGAAAATTTTGAGAACTTTGAACAACCCATAACTTATACCACAAATATTCAGTGGGAAGATCATCCCAGCTTTGAAACATCATCAGAAGAAGAAAATATGGCTCTCCAACAAAATAAACAACTTGCACAAATAGGAAGGACTTTTTTCTTTCCTATTGTTATAGATCCAAATGATCAAAACCCCATGAAAAATATTTCACCAGCTAATCTACTAAATTTTTGGGGAAGATCTATAGAAGATCCTAATTAATTCATGTTTGAATTTAAGGTGTTATGTTAAACCTATGATTACACAATAGATAGCCAGAAATTAAAACTATTTACCTCTACACTTAAAGATGCAGATATGAGATGGTTCATGGGTTTACCTAGTGATTCTTTTAGAACATGGGATGACATGGAGACAAAATTCTTGAACAAGTTCCAAGATTACTACTAAGTGAGATAAAGAAAAGAGTATTTCTTCAAAATCAAATAGAATAAGGATGAATATTTAGAGAATTATTTGGATAGATTCATGTTCACTCATAAAAGAAGTAATTATCCACTCACTAAAGAAGTTCAAAAATTGGTTTTCTTAAAAGGGTTGGATGAAGATACTAGAGATGCCTTAAATCTAATGGGAGGTAGAGATATAAATAAGTTGGCTTTCGATCAGATTTTTGAGCTTTGTACCAACTACTCTCGAACAAAACTCAGAATTAGGAGAGGAAGATTTGGGAAATATAATGAAGTGGGTAAGCTAATGGAATAATTTGCCAATCTAAATATGGATATTATGGTTACACTAAACAATAGTTTAGATGGCCTTCAAGCTAAGGTAAATGCAATAGAACCTTTAACAATCTATTGTCCTAAGTGTAGATAGAAACATGCCCTTAAAGACTATCCCTTAGATAAAACCAATGTTTCATCATGTGGGATCTATGATGCAATAGATCATGATACCAAACATTGCACCCTTCTGCCTATCTTAAAAAATAAAATGAAAACACAAGTCCAGTCCATTGAAGAAGTAAATTATATTTAGAGACAAAACTTTTCCCCAAAAAACTAGGCTCAAGGATAATTTAATGCAAAAACCTAGTTAATCCATGGATGGCACCATGGAATGTTTCAATTCCTTCACCTTTTTAGAATCAACCCTAAATTCCATCAATCCAAAATCTATGGGTAGGATAATATTGAATGCCAACACCCCCATGAATGGTGCCACAATCACATCAATAATGGGTACCACAATAGTAATGGATGCCACAACCATATCAACAATGGAATCAGTAGTGGAACCCATAGCAACAATTCACTCAACCAAGAAGACCACTTTAATAACAAACTATAATGTCACCCCTAGTTATTCAGCAACAAGGACAAATCAATCAACCCTCAATACCTACATAACTAATAGAAAATCCAAAAAATAAACAACCAGTACCTGTTTATGTTAATGAACAAGATGAGACAATGAATGTTAGAGCTATTGAGTGTTCAGACATACATTTAAGATTAGGAAAAACTATACAAAAACCTCCAGTTCTAATTTTTGAGATACTTGATGAAAAATTAAAAAAAATAGACTCATCTCAATTAAACACTAGAAAAGCCAAAATCAAAATGAGCCCTGAAGTAAACAAAGGAAAAACTACTACACCAGTAGTTCCTTTTCCTAAAATATTGAAATAAATTGATATTAAACCAGAATCAAACATGGTCCATGAGTTGTAAAAGATCAATATTGAGGTGCCCCTACTACAAGATATTAAGGATATACCTGAATTGAACAAGATCATCAAAAATATTTGTATCAAGACACTTGGGAGGAAATTACAATATCTAGGAACCATTCATGTTAATAGAAAAGTTGTTGATTTATTAGTAGGAAAACTATTAGTTCCAAAATATACATATCCAAGAAATCCAATGATCACAGTCACAATTAAAGGTAAATAAAATATTTTGGTAGATTTGGGAGCAACAATTAATGTTATGACAATTGATACTCTCCATACATTATCTCTTATGAGAATGCAACCCACAACTACCATTCTTCAAATGGTAGACCAATCTATAACTAAACCAAATGGGACTATAGAAAATGTTGAAGTACTAATAGAGTCTTGGGAATATCCAGTAGATTTTATAGTCTTGCAACCTAAAACAAAGAATCTAAGATTTTCCCATAATCCTAGGTAGACCATGGTTGGCTACTTTAGTAGAAATAATTGATTGTAGGTCAGGATATATGACCATTTCTAATGGGTTAAAATCCAAATGCATCTCTTTATATCCTCCTGCAAAACCATCAACAAATCACATATAAGAACTTTGGGTGGATAAATTAGACAACACATCAAATAAAATTTCCTCATTAACTATGATCACAGTTAAAAAACACTTGGAAGAATTGAATGGAGACATATACCCAGATTCTATGAACTCTACCAATCCAAAAGTTATGGACTCTGTTAGTCTGAAAGCTACCGACTCTGCCAGTTTAGAAACTATGGACTACCTCAGCTCAGGGTTTTTGGGTCAGATAGAATATTATGAAACCTACAATTCTACTTATTCTATTATTTCCTCACCATATGATCATGAATTGACTCAAAAAAGTGTGTGGAAATTTGTAGAATAATAACAAACTCATTTTTTAGATGCATTCCATTATTCTTTAGCAAGACTGGTTCCTCCTAGAAAAGAGTTTGTTGATAATGAAACCATGTTTCATAAGCTACTTCCTCATCCATGTCTTCTAAACTCATTGATTAGTGAATTCAAGCAAATAGAATCCAAATATCCAGGTACAAAACCAATCATGATATTACCTAGAAAGATTTTTAACATCAATAGTTTGTTAACAAATGAAGAGGAAGATCAACTCTTTGAAGTACTAAAAATACATACTAAGGATTTTGCTTGGGATTATACCGACATGAAGGGAATTCACCCTAGCATATGCACTCATCACATTTACATAGAATCTGTCAAACCGGTCAGACAACCACAAAGAAGAATAAACCCAACATTAAAGGAGATAGTCAAAATAGAGATCCAAAAGTTGTTATAAGTTGGGTTTATTTACTCCATCTCAGATAGCCAATGGGTTTCACCTCTGGTAATTATGCCCAATAAAAATGGAAAATTAAGAGTATGTGTAGATCATAGAGAATTAAACAAAGCAACACTAAGAGATTATTTTCCTCTACCTTTCATTGATCAAGTTCTTAACAACTTGGTAGGAAAAAGATATTTTTCTTTCCTGAATGGGTTTAATGGGTATAATTAGATAATGGTAGCAGCTGAAGATCAAGATAAAAATACATTTACCTACCCTTGGGGAACTTTTACTTACTGAGTACTCCCATTTGGACTCTATAATGCTCCAACAACCTTCCAAAGAGTAGTTCTAGCAATATTCTCTGACCTTACAAATGATTGTGTTGAAGTATATATGGATGATTTCACTATTTATGGTAAAACTTACGAAGAGGCTCTTACCAATTTGGAAAAAGTATTGATTAGATGTGAAGAACATCAATTATCTTTGAGCCATGAGAAATTTTTGTTGATGATGGATGAAGGAATAGTGTTGGGACACCATATTTCTATAAGAGGTATTCAAGTAGATCCAAAGAAGGTTGAAATAATATCCAGTTTACATATTCCACAAACACAAACTAAAATTAAGAGTTTTTTGGGACATGTTGGTTACTACAGATGTTTCATAGATAATTTTAGCCAAATAGATTCCCCTATGTTTACCTTGCTTACAAAATATAGTACATTCTAATGGAGTGATAATTGCCAGTAGGCCTTTGAGACCATCAAAGCTAAACTTGTTACTGCTCACTCAGCCATTCCATATATACACAAATGCTTCAAATATAGCCATAAGAGTAGTCCTTGGGAAAAAGGATGAAAAAGGTAACATGTATGCTATATATTATTTTAGAAAAAACATGACACCTGTTGAAATAAATTACACCACAACTGAAATGGAATTCCTAGTTATAGTCTATACAATTAACAACTTTAGACACTACATAATAGGCTACAAGGTATTTGTCTATACAGACCATTCAACTATTAGATACCTTACCAACAAACCAATTTTGGGAGGTAGGATTATTAGATAGTTGTTGATCTTACAATAATTTTATGTTACTATTATAGATAAACTAAGGAAGTCTAATGTGGTTGTTGATTTCTTGTCAAAAATGAACACTACAAGTGAAGAACTAGTGGAAGATGACTTTATAGATGAATAACTATTTACAATTTCATAAAACTCTCTATGGTTTATTGATATAGCCAATTACCTCACCATAGGGAAGTTTCCTCTGTAATTTTCATAAAAAGAAAAGAAATGTTTAATTAAAAAAAGTTCTTCTTTTAAATGGATTAATGAAATTCTATTTAAACTTGGACTTGACCACATGTTTTATAGGTGTGTGACAAATGTTGAAGCTTATGATATCATTAAAGCTTGTCATGATGAACTGGGAGGAAGTCATTACTTAGCTCAAAGAACCATACATAAAATCCTACAACCAGGATACTATTGGCCTCACCTTCATCAGCAAGTAAAAAGATATGTCAGACACTATGATGTTTATCAGAGAATTGGACAGCCTACTCTTTCAACAAAGATGCCTTTGCACCCTCATCCTCAATTAGTTTTAGAACTATTTAATAAATGGGGAATTGATTTTATAGGTCTTGTAGATCCTCCTTCTAGAGGAAAATAATATCTTCTAGTATGTATAGACTATGTGACCAACTGGGCAGAAGTGGAAGTATTAACTCATGCAAGATAAGAGATGGTAGCTGATTTCTTATATTTCAAAATCATGCAAATATTTGATACTCCAAGGAAAATAGTCTTAGATGAAGGACCATAGTTCATGTCAAACATGATAAATTAATTCATGAAAGTATATCAAACTCAACACAAAAAAACATCTCCATACCATCCACAGGCTAATGGGCAAGTTGAAGTCACCAATAAAGAATTGGAAACCATTTTAACCAAGGTTGTTAATTCTAGCAGAAAGGATTGGATAGATAAGGTACCAGAAGCTATTTGGGCCTATAATACTACTTGGAAAACAACAATTAGATTTTCACCTTGTGAATTGGTTTATGGTAAGAAGCCCTTATTCTCTATTGAATTTGAATTACAAACTTTGAAAACAATTGTAGAAGTAGGAATTGAATTAGAAGAAATACAAAAAGAAAGACTCTTACAACTTAATCAACTTGATGAGATGAGGATAGAAGCACTACAAAGAATTGAATTGGTACAAAATCAAAGAAAATTTTGGCATGATTCACAAATCAAACAATGGAAGTTTTAGAAAGGAGATTGGGCACTGTTGTTTGATTCCAAATTTCAATAGTGTAAAGGAAAACTAAAAATGAGGTGGTTGAGACCTTATCAGATTGAGGAGGTCTTTGAAAATGGTTCTATTAAGCTAATACCTATTGATGCTAGTATAAGATCTCTATTAGTCAATAGACATAGGTTGAAGCTTTATCAAAAACCTCTTAATAAAGAAGAATTTGTTCAAAAGATAAAAGATCAAGTAGCCTTTTTGGAGGACTCTACTTCTTCTAGAGAAACTACTTCAAATCAAGTAGCTATTCTAGAGGGCTTTGCTTCTTCTAGAGAACCTTATCCTTGATGATCCAAAAAAATAAATAAATTAATTAAATAAATAATAAAAAATAAATTAAAAATAAAATTAAAAAATATCAATAGTGAAAATCCTGCCAGGGACACTATTGACAATGCATGCCCAGAAAACCAGCTTGCTGGCTGGCTATGCATTACAAAAAGGGCTTTGGCTAGAAAATCAGCAATGGCTAACCAAAGGGCAAAAACAAAATTTATAAGAAAAAAAAATAGAGTATCTCATGATGTCATTATGATTGGTCGTGTTGACTAATCCATGCAAACTTATTTGTGTAGGATAAATGGCGAGCAAAGGATACATCTAAGGTCAAAGTAAGTGAGATATATCTTATATTTATCTATGTTTAGTTAACTAATTATCTTCAATTTAATTAATACTTATTCTATGGAGATGACCCAAATGTGATTCTTCTAAAATAGGATGACATGACACATACCATAATGAAAAAGCATGCAAACAAGCTACCAAAGGTGTATGGATAAGTATGCAGCTTTGATAAAATCAATTGAGTCATCAATAATGATAATGATGGGATGTCATAAAATGGGTTTTCAAATGAAGTAATAAATCGTTCTCACCATCAAAGTGCCATGTCATCATTTCATTCAATTTTTAATAATGGACAAAATAGTTGGCACACTCCGTAGAAACATGTGGCACTTAACTATATCAAGTCATCATATCAAAATATGGACTCATATAGCTGTGAAGTTTCATATGAACCATTTAATTTATATAGACTTCAACAGAATCTAGTCTATTGATCCTCCATGATTGTTGCCTACAAGTCATCAATGATTGTTGCCTATCGATTTCAATAGAGGACTGGTCTAAACCCCAATCAGAGTTAAAGTAACAGAATTGTCTATAAATCTAAATAAAAATGGGATAGAAAATGAGATCAGAGCTGAAGAATGCATCAAAGTTTCACAAAGATAAATATTCTATGGCAGTGTTTAGAGCCAATGGTTGGTTACCTTTCACTAAAAAGTTCTAGGGTTTTGATGAAATAATGGTAAGATAATTCATCACTAATCTCACCCCTAAATTTTCAATTTTGAAAGGCATTGTTATTCCTATTTCAACTCAAATTATAAGCCACATCATATAAGTTCCAAAAGAGGGAATGAGAGCTACAGGTAGAATTTCATTTAGTGATTTAATTAGTTAGTTTAATAGTAATGAACATATTGGGACTTCATGTCTAATAGATTTTAAGATAAAATCAAAAGAGATTAGTAAAAATTCACTTCTTGAACCTTGGAAATATGTAGCTAAGTGGATACTCAAGCATATCATTTGTAAGGGGCAACATAGTCTTTTAGGAGGAGACACGATGAAAATGTTAATACACCTTAAGCATGGGAGACAAAACCCTTAGTACAAGATTAACCTCCCATCCTTCTTATATGGTGATCTACAAATTATTAATACAAATCCTAATGTTACTCTTAGGCATCATGGCCTTATTCACCTAATTATCCAACATCACTTCCTTCAGCAAGGACAAGATGTCTAGGAGGAATTTTAGACCTATATAACACAACTTCTAAATCTACTTGCATAATAAACTTCAAATTTACCATAGGAACATTCATCTCCACCTACTGTATTAGTTGAGAAAACAACTCTAAAGAAGAAATCATAAACTATAGTCTCCACAAAAATCCCTTCTTCTTCTTCTTCAAGAAGAATCACAAGGTCTCAAATCCCTGAAGTTTTAAGGTCCCCATAAGAACCTCATGAATAGTAGTGCAACCAATCCCCTTGTTAGGAAGAAGAAAATTGAGATGAAAGGTTGATATAGAACCTAATAATACCAAGGGTTTGATGGTTGAGAAGGAAAGACAACTGAGTGCAGCTTAGAAAGTGACTAAAATAAGGAGAAGGCTCATTCTAATAGATGAAGATGAACAAGAGGTTGTAGAGATTCTAGAAAGTCTTAAAATGGTATCTCATTCCCCCATACATTAAAATATCCCTACATCTATAGAATTTGAAGAAAATCCTTTCAAAAGGAACTCTCCAATCATAATGGAGGAACCAATTCTAGAAGAAGAGCCAAATATGGTAGAGGAATCGAGTATGGTGGAACAACCACCTGTTCTAGTTGAAACATCAATAGATAAAGGGAAAACTATATACACAACTGAGAAAGGTGAATCATCTAATCTAAATGATCATGTTATGTAGTTAACCTTGTATACTTATCAATCTCAAGCTCTATATCAACAACAAATAGTTGACATTGCTGACTTGATTAGTCAATTACAGAATAAGGATCATATCAACTCATTGTTGGTGCAGAAATTAAACACAACATCTGCCAATCATGCAGCAAAAGTTCATAGATTAGAGGAAACAATAAATAAAAATTAAATTGAACAAATAGATCTTTGGATATATGTATAAAATTTTAAGAAGGAAAATAGGAGATTGTAGAGTTTGGTAAACTCTTCCAAAGCACCTTCTGATGTTGCACCTCCTCCTAAGCTATTTGTTGACCACAGTTGTCAAACAAGTTGTCTAGGTATTCCTCCCTTGAAAATATTACATCAACTTGAAGAAGAATATTCCATACTTAAATAGAAAAACAAATCTGCAACTTCTTCAAACAAAATATTATAAAATGAAAAGAAAGAATTAGAAGCTAAAGTCCAAGACTTGGAAGAAAATTTGTAGGATGCATGCAAATTAGGGGAATCTATTTTGGCATGTAGGAATCCTTTTCCTGCATATAATTTGTTTTTATTTGAAATTTTTTATAGATGGTAGCTTTTGTGGATCTCTTGTCATCTTCCTTACAAAATTTTACAGCTAAAACCATTTTTGGAAATTTTCTATAATGCTGAACCTGATCAGCAAGATTTTCTTTGTGAATTTTATTTGCATGATTTGATCCTAGGAGACCATGAGCACAATAATTTTTTAATAAACCTTCATGTAGGATAATTTCAACTGAGGGCATTTCATTCTACATTCAAATATCAACTATCATGGAAAAGAAAATTTGAGGATTATACAAATCATGTTAAGACTATGAAATTGTGTGTCAGACCAGCCTTTCCTATTTCCAGATTGATCAAACAAAATTTTAACTATGATTATTTAAGAGATGAGGTTAAATTTCATTATTTACAAGCTTTATATGATTATGTTGTTTCTTTTGACTTGTTTTCAAGATAAATTTTTGATTCAGTGGTGACTGCAAGTGTAAATAGATGGGACCAACTTTTAGTGCCTCTTAAAAGATGAGAGGTCATGTCTCCAAATAACTTAAGATGGAGTATGAGGAGAGCGTCCTTAATTTTGGAAATCTTAATAGAGGTAATAAACTCTAGGGGAGAACAAAAATGCATTGGCATGAGATATAGACCCCCTTTACTGATCATACCTATTCCAGGATGGTAGAGTTGGGCTCCACAATCAAAGGAATAATTCAATATATGGAAACAAATGATTCAAGAGCATCAGGGGTTTACAAGCAATTTAGACAAGATTATAATAGATGAATTTGATGAATATGATTTGAGTTAAAGTGTGGAAAGTAGATGCCAGAGTTATGAATGCTAATAAATGTTTGTAATAGGACTTGCAAAAGGTAAAGCCTAAGGGAGATGATGAGCTCAGAATATTGCTCATTGTTGACATGTTATTTCCCTCAATTCATCTCTCAAAGGAAATTATCTTATTCAAATCTTAGATTGTTAGATATCTATTACATGGAAAATAGATACTTTTCTTGTTTATATTAAACCAAAGATTAAACCTTTACTTTGTCATTAATGTCTAATATATAGCATGTTTTAATGATTTGTGTTGTGAATAATGCTCAGGAAGAAGACACATGTGATGTATAATGAACGTTCAATTATGATCTCCATCCAGTAGAACTACGAACTCCATAGGCTTGTTTATATGGACTCTACAAGCTTGTTTTTATGGACTCTACAAGTTTGTTTTTATGGACTCTACAAGCTTATTTCTATGGATTTCGTAGGCTTGTTTTTATGAACTCTATAGGCTCATTTCTACTAACTCTATAGGGTCAATTCCATTGATTCTGTAAGATGAAGCTACAAATGGGGAAGCTGGCATTTAAGATAAGATGAGAGAAAATCATTCCAGTTAGAGTCAAATAAGGAAAATACCCACCTGTTGTTTTGTAGAATTTGATTTTGATAAAGTTTTATATATTTAGATCTTAGGACTATTACAGGATAGTATATTTATTTCATCAAAATAATTAGGTCTCTTGGAAATCCAATCTCCTATCTTTGGATGAATGGATTGACCAAGGAATCCTATTTATTTGCATCTTATTTTGAGTTGATTGTATTATTATAAAATTTAAGACTTTCATTCTTGAAAGATATGAGATAATAGAGATTATAGAATAAAGAAAATATATGTACAAGTATATGATAGGTTTCAGATAAATTGTAATCATTTCATTTTTATGAATTATCACTTTGGTTTCCATCATTGATTAATCCTCATTCCTGAGTCTGAGAGGAGAAAGGGCCCACTCTCTTTGGAACCAGGAACTATGTATGGTATTTATGTTATGTTATATTAACTCATTGTTATAACTAATTAGAATCTTGTTAATGTTTGCATTTATTCATAAAAACATCAAAATAAATTCACAGTTTAAAAGGCATTTTCTTATTCCAAAATCATTTCCTTTCTAAGCAATTTACAACAAACATGTGAAGCAAATTTCCTTTTGTTAGTTAGGAGTGTGATTTTACTTTCCACATAAGCATAAATAGGAGTGTGATTTTACTTTTAAGCAAAAGAGTGGATTGATTTGATTTATTCCTTTTCAGCAAAAGAGTGAATCAAGTAGTTTAGGATACGTCTTTCTTTAGTCAAAGTTAGAATAGGACAATCAAACACCCCCATAAGCCCTGGTTGATAGGACCATCATATACCTTACTACAGATAGCTTTGGACACCAGCCCTGGTTGATAAGACATCAATTAAACATTGATTAAATGAAGAGTTAAATGACACTTGTCACTACACACATTCATTCTACATGACACGTATGTGCAACACCTCATCCCTTCCCAATTTGTATAGATTACCACCAATAAGTTGAAAATATGTATTGTGTACAAATAATTATTTTTTATATTGGATGTTAAGATAGACTACTACAATAATTTTTATTAAAAAAGTAGTTATTCCTTCTAATTCTTCAAGCACATGAATAACTTGAAAAATTTATACATCAATTAAATCATCCTCTATATTATGTGTTGGTTCTCGAGACTCAACATGTGAGAGGTGGTCATGACCAAAATTCACTTTAACAGGTTTATGACCATGTAAAATCAAAACTCCTAAAAGATAACAATCCATCGGTAGATTCATCCATGCAACACATTTTTATTTAAAATGTACTTGAGTGCCTCATGATCCATAAATAAGGTGAAAGGAGTGGCTAATAAATATTGGTGGAAATTTTGAAGTGCATATACCATGAATAAATCTTCTCATTATATAGTAAAATAATTCCTCTCAATTGGTGTTAGCTTATAACTATAAAAAATACATGATGATCCTGATTCCCTTCACTAGGCTACATAAGGATAACACCCACCACCATGCTAGAAGTGTCTAAATATACATGAAATGGTGTTATCAAGTCTGGAAACTAGAAGATGGGTGTAGTTTATATTTTTCCTTCAAGGTCTTGAATGCTTGTTAATGGTGTTTGGTCCAGAGAAAAGGCCATTCTATTTAAGTAATTCTTCTAATGGAGCTTCTATGTTAGCATAACTATGGATGAATTTATGATATTAGTCTATGTGACAAAGTAAGTCATGGAACTCACACTAAGTGGTTGGCACTAAATTTTGAATAATAACCATTATCTTGTCCAGATCTATGAATAACCCATCCCAATAAATGATGTGCCCTAACAGGATCCCAGAAGGTGTGGAAAAGATACACTTTTTAAGGTTTAAATAAATTTGAATTTGTTGATAGTCCACCAACATGAAGTGAAAATTGACACAATGGTCATGAACTAAACCATATATGGTCCAACCATCTAGATAGACTAGAAGCAAATTATGGATTAAATATTTAAATTCCTCTACCATAATATGATAAAACTTTGTTGGTCTATTCTTTAAATCAAATGGTATAACATTTTACATAATGGACCCCCATTCAGTGGAAAAAGTGGTTTTTGCCTTATCTTCCTCAGAAATTTATACTTGATGGTAGCCTAAAAAGTAATTAGTGAAGTTATATATTTCACAACCAGTGACACCTTTAAAAATATCCTCTATGAATGGTGTGAGAAATGGGTCCATGACACACACATAATTTAAATTTATATAATAAATGTAAATACAAATTAGACCATCCTTCTTGATGCTAATCACCATGGTTCTAACCCATTCAAATTCATCAATGGGTGTGATAACCCTATCATGTAATATGCCACCAATTTATTCTTTAACACATGTGCGTAGATTAGGATTCATACAATATGATTGTTTCCTGACTAGATGAGCACCCTTAACTATTTTAATGTGTATTTTTCCCTATTTTGAATGTACTCCTTTCATATTTATGTAGTTGTGTGGGAAAATATATGCATACTTATGTAATAGTTCAAATATTTTAGCTAATTCTTCTTCAAAGTAGTAGTTTCCTATAGTAACCATCTTGTGGGTGTCTTTTGAACCAATATTGTATTGAACTATTTGGAGTGGCACAAAATATGGTTTCTACTCAGATTGTATGTTATCACTGACCTCACATGCCCCATATTTATTATGTAGGTTTAAATGATCAAATATAAGTTCTATATGATCAGTGTTAGTCCCCTCATCAACTTGAAATACCACCTTCTCTTTACCCTTATGGATTTATTCCCTATGGTTATCTATAAATTATGAGTCAAGTTCTAATTCAATCATGTTAAGAGTATCAAGATATCCTAATATGGACAAAACATCCTCAACTTCATCATGAAAGGTATGTATCCTCTTTTCAACTATTTCTTTATCACCTAGTATTGCATGATAGATCACTTATAAATATAGGTTTAAATTTTATTAGGGTGAATAAAATGCAAAGGTGATGAGAAGACAATGTTTTATGTGTTTCGAGGTATTTGTATTTAGGATCGTCTCTTGATGAACACATCACACTCTATCCCAAGCATATAGGGTGACATAAAATGTATGTACCCATAATGATTTTTGTATAAATGTATTGTTGGCATTCCAAAGATTCTCGCATGTGGCTAGATGATCACCTAGGGACTCAATAACATTGTAACGAATGGTGGCACAAACCTAATTATCATGGCAAAAGTGATGATGTAGTGTATCATGTAATTATTCCCATGTCAATAACATGTATTTGTGTAGCCCACCAATGGGTAGCCATTCCTTGAAGTATAGTAGGGAGTGCATTCATATGTTTAACTTCAAAAAAATGGTGGACCTGTAATTATTGTAAGTATTCTTAGACTTTAATTTGGCCATGAAACCTAGGGATTGATTCAACTAGAAGGGTGGTACATTCATGAGTCATTGACCAATAAGTCAAATAGACTTATAGTGTTTAGGTAGCCTGCTTGGAGTATTTATTTATCGATCAAATACATCATAATCATTTTTCATGAGGTCATGTTCTCTATGTGCCTAGTGTTCCTAAGGAATATTGGTGGTGTTAGAAATGGATTATTTATTCCCCAATGAAGCATAACATTAAAATTAGGATCTATAGGTTCATTTACTTGAACCTTTATGTTACATTTGTGGTTGAGGTCCTCATCAACATCAACTAGTTCTATAAAAGGGATACCTTGATCATCATTAAGAGGAATAACTATGCATTGGGTATCATTCTCAAAGCTAATGTAGTGGTTCTTAAAATACAAATAAAAATTATTGGCATAACACCATGGTCAACCCAATAGAGAATTAAAATCATAAGCTTCATCTAGTTCAATCACTTCAAAATCACCTTTGAAGGGGATACCCACAATGTTAACGATGCCATATTTAAAAACTACTATAGGTAGCACTTGAGTCTTATTGGACATAAATACAACATGTGGGGAGGCTTATAAAGTGGGGAACCCCATTTTACTCTAGGTATCCTTTATAATAACATTAAAATATATACCAATATCCACCAATATATCTTGGATCGTCCATCCATCAATGGATGAATTTACCACAATCTCTTTATCACATTCAACATCTATTTGGCCATAGTATTCTTACTAGTATGCATGATTCAAATGAATATCTACAAGATATTGTTTTTATATTGTTGTATCCAATTATTTAAGAGGGGAATGATGTTTTCATTAAGGAGAAACTTTCATAGTTCAAAAAATTCATCATACATAGATTATGTCGAGATAGTTTATTTTTGTATCTCAGCATGCATTGTTGCATTGTTATCCTTTAAAAATGTAATCTCACCTTGTAAATCACATAACAAATCCATTATGTCATGCAATACCTCTTTATATTTTTAAACATTAGGATATTATTGAGCACATTGTTCTTCATGTTGAACCTTATTCATAGGTGGAAATGAAAAGGGTTGGGAATGAGAACCACTTCATGTTGTAATGTTTACCTCAGGTCCCATTGATGGGGTGGAAAGACATGGTATCCACTAATCATTTGGATTTTTGGTAACATGAATCATCCCAGTTCCCTTATCATTAAACTCTTTGGTGATATCCATATATAATTTGAGTCATTATTTTATATGATGCTCATTCTTACAAAAGGCACAAGTTGGGTAAATTAGGCAATCCAATTGATAGTGGTTTGGATATCCACACTTGTAATATGTCCTAGGTGGAAAATGACCACCCTCACACCCATTTCTACATCCTAAACCCCAAAAATACCATCTTCCATTAGAATCTTTATTATTTGCGACATAAGTTTCGTAAATCCTTCTTGTGCATCCTTCATGGATCTCATTGATGACTTAGTATTCATTGATATCATACATGTATGCATAATATATTTTATAGTATATTGATATTTTATCTTTTGAAGTATGTTGGATTAAGGGATAATTCCTTACATCATGATCCTTTTATAAGGTTTCACAAGACTATTTTGTTATGGTGCAAACATTCCTCCATGGGAAATTGTTTCTATTATGGCCCTCTGGCTCACAATAAACACACCATAAGCTATTATAGGTGTCATGAGAATTATTATCCATTAGATTATTTAAATCATATTCCATAGTATAAATTTGAGCCTCCATAAAGGGGTTGATACCCTTGTCTATACTTTCAATAGCAGCAACACAAAGAGAAGTTTCTAGTGCCTTGCATGGGTCAGTGAAGGACTTTTGAGAGAGAGATCCATGAAATGGGAGAAATAGACCTTCCATAAACCATTGATCATGTTGTTTTGGGTTAATCTCAAATGATAATTTTCAAAGAATCATATTAAAACATGCATCATATTCATACACTCTCTTAGTGATCTCTTAATTTATGTCTTTTAAATTATTGATGCTTATTAATCAAACTCAAGGATGTCAAATTCTTGAAGGAATTTATTTTTCAATGTTTCATAGCTCAAAACTACTTGTTAAGGGTCAAATATATGGTACCATTTATGTGTGTAATTTGAGAAAAGTAGGGAAAACTGAGTAGCCTTTTGTTTTGAAGAAGTGATCCCCCATGCTCACCAAATTAGTTCACACTTGTAAATTTATTTTTCCATGTTTTTAACACCTCAATATTCAAGGAGATGAAGCATCATCTCTTAGTACACCATCAATTCACTTGGTCATTATAGTGGACATTATTTTTGAATTCTTAAAATGCCTCTTAAACTCTAAGGTGGAGTCTACTACCACCCCCAGCACCACCACCTGATCCTCCTCCAACAGAACCAACTCTTGTGATTCCTTCCACACCTCCTATATATACATAATATTTTCAAATTTTATAAATTATTGATGATTTACATCTTGTAAGAACTCATTGAGACTCAATCTCTTTGAGTGCATTCCCTAAAGGGTACACCAAGAAAGGGGTAGGTAGACCTTTGGTGCTTTCTAGGATTGTTGTCCCTTTTTTAAATATTATTACCAATCAAACTAGTTTCTAAAACCTTTCACTAAGTTGTTTCTCCTCCCTTAAATAGTCTTTTAGTATTTTTCATCTTTATATCCTTCATTTCCTTGGTTGGTACCCTTTTGACCGATTTGGCATACTAGGTCAACCTAGTCAACCTAATACAATCTACGGACCCTTTCTTTCTTTTGGTTTGTTAGCCTTGTGGCTAACCTAGCACAGACCTAGCACAAATAACATATCTAAATTATTTTAGGGTAAGTTCAACCTATAAATACAAGGTCATTTCAATCATTATTAATATATGCAATCAATATTTATTATTTGCTCACACTTCTTCATAATCTACTCTTCCACCATTCTACTTGAGGAGACTTAGCATAGATTTCTTATTTTCAAGAATCTAGTCTTATGGATAGGTCTTGGATGCTTTGGCCTAACAAAATTATCCTTACAAACCAAAAAAACTTCTTGCAAAGACCCATTGGCAAAGGGAGAGATTGAGTCTCGACGGGTTCACATTCAACTAATTATATTCTTACTTTGTTCTCCTTTCTTTTAGTATAAAGAAGTATCATAAGTGTTAGCTCGAATAATATTACTCTTCATATTATATGTATTAGGGTATTACTCATACTTACTTTTTTTGAGGTTCCCTATACATGTTTTGATTGCTTTGCTTTGTTAACCCTTCACTTTGTGACATAATTTTTGGCATGTACTAGATTAGATTTACTTTTCTTATTATTATATTAGTGAAATATTAAATCATAGGACTCTTTTAGGGTTATCATTTAATTGTGTTAGACTATAGGCTTTAGAACCCTATCTCACACTATGTGTTATGACAAGTGATCCCCTAATCAAGTCTAACAAATCCTCACATTGGTCATGATCCTACTTAACAATTTTATGATCCCCAATTGAAAGTGTAGGTGTGCTTTATCCCATCTGATCTAAGATTTATTTATGGGCATGATGCATTTCTGATTGCATACATTCTATTGAACCCGATGTGAATAAAACTCTTGTAGGATTTCTTTCACTTATTTCATTTCTATTCATCATTATTTTTATCATATCTTTACTATGCTAGATCGACCCTATCAATCCAATTATTTATCTCTATGCATAGGTGTGCAGGAAAAAGTAACTAGATCAACCAGGTCAACCTAATATAGGTTTAGAGAACTTGCAAAATTTTGTCTAGATAATTGGATCAACCAATTTGACCTAGTACAAGTTTCCAAAACTTTCAAACTTCTGTTCAGCAAACTAGATCAACCAGCTTGACCTAGTACAAAGTGTTTTAGGTTTCCAAACTTCTTATCCAGCCTACTAAGTCAACCTAGTGCATTTTTAGCACTTTTTTAGTAGGTTCCTATATAGCTTATTTGACTAGATCGACCCAATTTGTAGGTTTTTACCAGTTTTTTACAAGGTCTTAAATAAAAAATCTTCTCCTTTTCATCTCTAAACCATTTAGGATAGTTTATATTTCTTTGTATCTTTATATTATGTACTTTCCTTTCATAGTTTGTAGTCTTTAAAACTACCCCTACATAGTTAACTAGGTTGACCTAGTCAACCTAGTTCTATGTTATTTCATAACTTGCTATCAAATTTATCATCTTCCCTACATCATCATAAATCCAATGCATTTTATGGTTTATAAAATGGATGAGTATAACTAAAGATATAGGCAAAACAAGAAACTTGTCTACTATACTAGGCCGACCTAGTCAAGCTAGTGTTTTTTTGGCTTCTATGCACTTTACTAGATTGACTTGGTTGACCCTATATAGTTTATAGGCCCTATCCTTTGTGCTAGGTTGACTAGGTTGACTCAGTACTATTTTATGCCTTCTTTGATTTATAATTTAGCTTTTTGCCTTCCCTATATATCTAGCTTAGTTAGATATCGCTTGACTTAGTTCGTTGTCTTTGTCTATTATTTTTCTTATTTAGCAGTATTTTTATTTCGTCAACGCATCATATCCTCTATCAGAATCTTATTGGTTAACCTAAATCCATTTAGACACTTTATGAGGTTCCTTTTTCTTCTGATTCTTTCTTATTTCTTCTTCTTATTTTTAGCTATTGGGGCATATTGTAATGCCTATCCACACATTACTCTAGCCTTTGGGGTGTCTTGCAATTCCCATCCCTACATCCACTTACCCTGTGGGGCATCTTGTAATGCCCACTCTTATTCTCCATTACATGCTACCAAATTAATTCAACTTCAAGAAACCTTCTGAAACACATAGGCTTGTCTCTCACATGCTCATCACTGATATAGCCATTAATGTAAGATACATTTCCTTCTTGTCATGTTTTCTATCTATATATATCTAAAAAAAATTGTAGGTTACTTAACCATGGGTCTCTCCCTTTACAACAGTGCCCTCTTTTCACAAACCTTTAGTCCTCCTTTTTGGTCTTTTGGTTTCTTGATGTACCATAGTCTTATTTATCTTCTTGCATATTTCCTTATTTTTTGCACCCCTTAGGTTTTTATTTTATGAGTTGCTTTTTAATATCATGGATAGGACCTGACATCCCTCACAAAACTACAATCTTTTAATCATTTCTTTCTTTTTGTTTCTACTTACCAATGTTGTTTTGGCATCCTTTGGGTTTTCCTTTATGAGTTGCTTTGTAAGAAAGCTCCCTCACTTAGATTTTCTCTTGCTTATTAGCACCCTCATGGGTCTCTCTTTTATGAGTTGAATTGTAAGACTATAGATAGGACCCAACCTTCCTCATAAAATTTCCATTATTTTCATGTTCTTGATCCTTGTTCTCAAATTTAACTTTTGCTTCTATTATTAGATGTAATTTGTAAACAATCTATGTTAGCATGTTTTCTTCCACTTATTTATTATGATAAGGAATCACACTTAAATATCATGTTTTCCCTTCTTTTCCCTTTGTCACATGTTTTTGTAATTTGAATAAATTTAAATTGGTCCATGTATCATTCTTTTTTATTTCCCCTTTTTTCATCTCCTTATCTGATAAAACAAGATCAATGTCAAGATAGCACTTTTATTTCACCTATATTTATGAGACTCTTAGAACCCATGATCTTTAAAGTTTCTCTCTCTTAGCAACCTTGTCCCAAGTTTTTGAATGAAAGTCATCTTTAGCACCCATGTTTCGTTTTACAAATATGTATGGAGGAGGAATAAAAGAAGCCATCAATAATGTTAAAAGCCAAATCATTTGAACATAAAAGGCAATGATATCTAAAAGGCAACATACAAATTTCAAAATTAAAAATCACATAAAAATACATGATTACAAGCACATCTCCTATCTCCAATTGAAGTTCAAACTCCATAGTCAGCTTCATATAGAGCCAAAATCCTTTGGGGTGTGACAAGCCAGTAGATTGAAATAGGGGATTTCAAAAAACAATTATGGTGTTACCTAATTTATCATGTAAGTATCCAATATTTTTATTAGATCGATGGCTCTATTAGGGATCTTGAAGAGTGGGGAACATGTCATGGGGAGGTAGGTCCATTTTAATTTTCATGAATATAGCCTTCATGGGATGATCTATATACTCCATTTGTTTACCTAAGACTTGTGTTGCTAAGAGAAGTTCTTCATAGTTCTAAAGGTCGAAAGTCCTCTTGTTTTGCCAAACCTAATTTGACTATCTTGAATTTGATAAAGAGTTCTCTCTACATTGGTTTTTCCTTCATTCTCCCCTCCACCCATTTCATTTTCCCCCCTTTATAGACAAATTGTGGCTCCAAATATATTTCCCTTTATCCTTTAATTCCTTCTTCTTCACCTCTTAAAAACATGCTAACATTACTTTGTTTTAGTTTTATTTATCCTTAGATCAAAACAACATGTTTTAGCAACTTTGGATCATTTTTTTAATCTCATTTTACATTTACTAAACTTACATTGCTTCCCTTTTACCATTTATCATGGTTTTTATATCTTGTTATTATAGACACCCAAGTTCGTACCCTTTTTCCATTGTTGAGTGAGATGTGGATTGTTACTCTTCACTCATCAATGTTATTTTCTCTTTTATGCATCCTTTTTCCATTGATGATTGAGATGTGGATTGTTACTCCTCATGAATCAATGTTGTTTTACCATTTTGTCTTTTTAGTTAGTCTTTTTACCATTTATTTTATTTTATTTTTTTACATCCTTTTTGACATGTATCCTTGGTTTAACTTGGTGAGATTTCATTTATTATTTTAGGATAACTTGTTTGAGTTTTTTGGTCTTTAGTAGCCTTATCTTTTTGGTTACCCAATTTACTCTTATTTATTTGAATTTGTAATTTGGTCTAACAAAGCACATGTCACCCCAGCTTGTTAAAGGGGTGCAATGAGAAAGGGGTGGGTAGACCTTTGGTGCTTCATAATATTGTTGTCCATTTTTGCCATATTATTACGAATCCAACTAGTTCATATAACCTTTCCCTAAGCTATTTTTCCTCCCTTGCATAATCTTCTAGTCTTTTTAATATATGTATCCTTCATTACTTTTCTTGGCACCTTTTTGACCCATTCAGCATACTAGGTAAACTTGGTCAACCTAGTACAATCTAGGGACCATTTCTCTCTTTTGGTTTGTTAGCATTACAATCAACCTAACATAGAACTAGTGAGTTAGCTCAAAAATGTGTTAATTCAATCGGATCAACCTAGTACAACTAACATATCAGAATGATTTTAAGGTAAGTTCCACTTATAAATATAAGCTCATTTTGGTCATTATTAAGATATGTAATTAAGAGTTATTATTTGCTCATGCTTATTCATAATCATCTCTTCTACCATTCTACTTGAGGAGACTTAGCTTAGATTTATTATTTTGGAGAATCTAGACTTTTGGATAGGTTTTGGATGCTTTGACCTAACAAAGTGATCCTTATTAACCACAACAACCTCTTATGAAGCCCCATTGGCTAAGGGAGAGATTCAGTCTCTATGAGTTCACATTTAGGTAAGTATATTCTAACTTTGTTCTCCTCTCTTTTAGTAGATAGAAGTAACATAAGTGTTGGCTTGAATAATATTACTCTTAATATTCTATGTATTAGGGTGTTATTCATACTTACTTTATTTAAGGTTCCCTATACATGTTTTGATTGATTTGATTTTCTAACCCCTCACTTTGTGCCATAAGCTTTGGTATGCACTAGATTATATTTACTTTTATTTTTATTATATTAGTGTAATATTAAATCAGAGGACTCTTTTAGGGTTGTTATGCAATTATGTTAGATTATATGCTTTGAAACCCTATCTCACATGGTGTGTTGTGTCAAGTGTTCCCCTAATCGATTCTAGTGGATCATCACATTGGTCATACTCCTACTTAACAATTGTATGCTCCCCAATTAAAAGTGTAGGTGTGCTCTATCCCATCTAATCTAGGATTAATTAATGGACATGATGCATTTTTGATTGCATACATTCTTGTGAACCTGACATGAATCAAACCCTTGTAGGATTTATTTCACTTATTTCATTTCTATTCATCATTATTTTTATCATATCTTTACTATGATGTATTGACCTTGTCAACCCAATTAATTAACTCTATGCTTAGGTTTGCAAGAACAGGAAACTAGATCAACCAACTTGACCTAGTACAGGTTTCCAAAACTTATAGAATTCTATTCAATTAAATGGATCAACTAGTTTGACTTGGTATAGGTTTTTAGAACTTTTAGACTTCTATTCAGCTAACTAGATCAACTAGCTTGACCCAGTATAAAGTTTTTTAGGTTTTCAAACTTCTTATCTAGCTTACTAGGTCAACTAGGTCAACCTAGTGCATTTTTAGCACTTTTTTAGTAGGTTCTTATATAACTTATTCGACCAGCTCAACCCAATTTATAGGTTTTTTCCAATTTTCTCCAAGATCTCAAATAAATAATCTTCTCCTTTTCATCTCTAAACCATTCAAGCCAATTTTTATTTCTTTGTATCTTTCTAACCTATATTTTCCTTTCATAGTTTGTAGTCTTTAAAACTTCCCCTACATAGTCAACTAGGTTGACCTAATTAACCTAGTTATATTTTCTTTCATAACTTGATATCAAATTTATCATCTTCCCTATGTCATCACGAATCCAATGCATTTTATGTTTTATAAAATAGATGAGTAGAATTAAAGATATGAGCAAAATAAGGACCCTGTCTATTGTACTAGGTCAACTTGTTCGACCTAGTGATTTTTTTAGATTTTGTGCACTATACTGGATCGACCTAGTTGACCCTATATAGTTTGTAGGCCCTGTCCTTTGTGCTAGGTTGACCAAGTTGACTCATTACTATTTTATTCCTTTTTTGCTTTCCAATTTACCTTTTTTCCTTTCCTATATATCCAACTTAATTATTTGTCTACCTGACTTAGTTCTTTATCTATGTGTGTTATTCTTATTTCTTAACATTCTTTTTCTTTCCTTAAAGAATCATATCCCCTACCAAAATCTTCTTGGATAACCTGAATCCATTTAGACACTCTATGGAGTTCCCTTTATGCTTTCCTATCTCTTCTTCATCTTTTTAGCTATTATGGCATCTTGTGATTCCCATCCACACATTACTCTAGCCTTTGGGGCATCTTACGATGCCTATACCTACATCCACTTACAATTTGAGGTATCTTTTGATGCCCACTCTTATTTTATATTACATGATAACAAACTAATTCAACTCTAAAAAACCTTCTGAGACACATAGGCTTGTCTCTCACATTCTCATCACTGATATAACCATTAATGTAGGATACATTTCCTTCTTTTCATGTTTTCTATCTATCTATCTATCTATCTATCTATCTATCTATCTATCTATCTATCTATCTATCTATCTATCTATCTATATATATATATATATATATATATATATATATATATATATATATATATATATATATATATATATATATATATATATATATATATATATATATATATATATTGTAGGTTACTTAAGCACAGCTCTCTCCCTTTGTATTAGTGCCCTCTTTTCACAAACCTTTCATCTTCCCTTTTGGTCTTTTGGTTTCTTGATGTACCATAGTCTTCTTTATCTTCCGCATCTTTTCTTATTTTTCTCACCCCTTGGGTTTTTATTTTGTGATTTGCTTTGTAATATTGTAGATAGGACCTAACATCCCTCACAAAACCACCATCTTTTAATCATTTCTTTCTTTCTTTTTCTTCTTGCCAATGCCTATTTTGGCATCCTTTAGGTTTTCCTTTGTGAGTTGTTTTATAAGAAAGCTCGCTCCCTTTAATTTTCTCTTGATTATTAGCACCCTCGTGGGTCTCTCTTTTATTATTTTCTTTTTAAGACCATGGATAGGACCTGACCATCCTCATAAAATTACCATTCTCTTTATTTTCTTGATCCTTATTCTCAACTTTAACTTTTGTTTCTTTTGTTAAATGGAATTTGCAAACAATCTATGTTAGCATGTTTTCTTCCACTTCCTTCTTTCTTATGATACGGAATCACACTTTACTATCATTGTATCCCTTCTTTGCCCTTTGTCACATTTTTTTTCAATTTGAAGCAATTCAAATTGTTTCATGTGTCATTATTCTTGATTTCCCCTTTCTTTCATCTCCTCATTAGATAAAACAAGGTTGAATTCAAGATAGCACTTTTATTTCACCTGGATTTATGAGACTCTTAGACCCCATGCTCTTTTAAGTTTCTCTCTCTTATAAACCTTGTCCCAATTTTTCAAATGAAAGTAATTTTAGCACCCATGTTTGGTTTTCCAAATCTATATGGAGGAGGAATAGAAAAATCCATCAAGAACATTAAAATCCAAATCATTTGAACATAAAAGGCAATGATATCTAAAAGGAAACATACGAATTTCAAAATTAAAAATCACACAAAAAGACATGATTACAATAACATCTACTATCTCCAATCAAAGCTCAAACTTCACAGTTAGCTTCACATAGAGCCAAAGTCTTTTGGTGTATGATAGGCTAGTAGATTGGAATAGGGTATTTCAAAAAACCTTTATGGTGCTACCTAATTTCTCATGCGAGTACCCAATATTTGCAATAGACTGACAACTTTGTAAGGGGTCTTGAAGAGTGGAAAACACATCATGTAGAGGTAGGTCCATTTTACATTCATGCATATAACCTTCATGGGATGATCTATATACTCCATTTGTTTACCCAATACTTGTGTAATTAAGAGAAGTTCTTCATAGTTCTTAAGGTCAAAAGTCTTCTTATTTTGAGAAAACCTAATTTGAGTATCTTGACTTTGATAAAGAGTTATCTCTACCTTTGTTTTTATTTCATTCTCCCCTCCACCCATTTTATTTCCCCCCCTTGATATAAAAATTATGATTCCAAATTTGTTTCCCCTTCTTTAATTCCTTCTTCTTCACCTCTTAGAAATTTGCTAACATTACTTTGTTTTAGTGTTATCTATCCTTAGAGTGAAACAAAATGTTTTAACAAATTTGGATCATTTTCTTTACCTCATTTTACATTTACTAAACTTACTTTACTTCCCTTTTACCATTTATCATGATTTTTCCATCTTGTTGTTATGGAAACCTGAGTTCGTACCCTTTTTCCATTATTGAGTGAGATGTGGATTGTTACTACTCACTCATCAATGTTGTTTTCCATTTTATGCATCCTTTTTCCATTGATGATTGAGATGTGGATTGTTACTTCTCATTAATCAATGTTTTTTTTACCATTTTATATTTTTAGTTAGTCTTTTTACCATTTGTTTTATTTTGTTTTTCTATCCTTTTTGACACGTATCCTTGGTTTGACTTCGTGATTTTACCTTTCTTACTTTAGGACAACTTGTTTGAGTTTTTTTGGTCTTTATTATCCTTGGATTTTTTGTTGCCCAATTTACTCTTGTTTGTTTGACTTGGTCATTTGGTATAACATAGTACCTATCACCCCAGCTTGCCAAAGTTCCTAAGTACATCTCGTCAGCATATCACTAGCTATCTTAGCTTTTTTTGTGTTTGTTTGTTTTTTATCTTTAATTTTGCATTCTTTGGTTTGTTGAAATTAGTATCTACACCCTACACAATCAAAAATAACAACACAATAGATAACCATCTTGTGATAAAGGTAAGTCAAGGTATGTATTGCATTTACTTTTTAGTTATTTACTTTTTAGATTAATTTCCCTTTTAGTCATTTAATTTTAGTTATTTTATGATTTTAAAATGCTGTAACTTATTTTTAGCATTATAATTATGTGTGTCTTTATGTTATTTCTGAAAGAACCATCCCCTATTACACCTTAGTGACATGTGATGAGCTTTGAGTGGGGCATATGTATACACATAATATTTTCAACTTTTATCGATTACTAATCCTTTACATCTTACAAGAACCCATCGAGACTCAATATTGTTAAGTGCACATGCTAAGGGGTGCACTGAGAAAGGAGTGATCAGAATTTTGGTGCTTTGTAGGATTGTTGTCCCTTTTTGCCATATTATTACTAATCTAACTAGTTCCTAAAACATTTCCCTAAATTGTTTCTCCTCCCTAACACAATCTTCTAGTATTTTTCCTTCATTTCCTTTCTTTTCACCCTTTTGACCTATTTATCATACTAGGTCAACTTGATTAACCTATTACAATCTAGGGACCCTTTCTCTCTTTTAGTTCGTTAGCCTTCTGACTGACCTAGCACAGACCTAGTGAATTAGCCCAAAAATGTGCTAGATCAACTGGGTTGACCTAGCATAGTTGACATATCTAAATGATTTTAGGGTAAGTTCCACTTATAAATACAAGGTCATTGAGTTCATTATTAAGATATATAAGCAAGAGTTATTATTTGCTTGTGCTTCTTCAAAATCTGCTCTTCTGCCATTCTACTTGAGGAGACTTAGCTTATATTTCTTATTTTGGAGAATTTATTCTTGTAGATAGGTCTTGGATGCTTTGGCCTAACAAATTGATCCTTATAAACCAAAACAACCTCTTGTGAATCCATATTGGCCAAGGGAGATATTGAGTCTCAATGGGTTCACATTCAGGTAGGTATATTCTAACTTTATTTTCCTTTATTTTAGTAGATAGAAGTAGCATAAGTGTTGGCTCAAATAATATTACTCTTCATATTCTATGTGTTAAGGTGTTACTCATACTTACTTTATTTGAGGATCCCTATACATGTTTTGATTGCCTTGCTTTACTAACCCCTCACTTTGTGCCACAAGCTTTAGTGTGCACTAGATTAGATTTAATTTTCTCATTATTAAATTAGTGAAATATTAAATCATAAGAATCTTTTACATTTTTTATATGATTGTGTTAGACTATAGGCTTTGGAACCCTATCTCACATAGTTTGTTGTGACAAGTGATCCCTTAACCAGGTCTAGTAGATCCTCATATTGGTCATGCTCTTGCTTAACAATTGTATGCTCCCCAATCGAAAGTGTAGGTGTGCTCTATCCCATCCGATCCAAGATTGATTTATGGACATGATGCATTTTTGATTACATACACCTCCTATAATAATGTGTGTACTAAAGGTAGTAGGTGATAAATAAGGTTGATTAGCTATGGTTGGGCTTGTAGTTTTCACACTATTGATATTAGGTCCATTTGGCATTCTAATTTATTCCATAGGTCATATTTTTAATGGAATAGCTAATGTTAAATATAGATTGTTATGTTGAAATTTTAATCCCATAAATTCCTCTACTATATTAACTTCTGACACTTTAGACTCCACACTATCACTATCCTAATTTATTATAAAAACTCTGTCAAACTCAAATACATGATCATGTGTTATGGTGGGGGAACTAGGTATATATAGATTGGGTGCTACTATCAATGCCTAGCTTAGTTCTTCTATGTGAAACTAAATTATCTAAGGGCATGATCTTGTGGGTATGGGGTACTCCTTATGCCTCTCCTTTCTCCTACAAATTTCTACAACACTTATATATCCTCCCATTGACTCTTTGGTTCACTGCCTCTCGTAGATCTATGCTTGGCCTCATCATACTTTCACTTGCATCATTATTACAACCTAAATTCCATGATAAAATTGTACTATCATACCAATTCATACCCCACTATCTGCCCACCAGTCTTTCTACTCATGCATGAGAGGGTTTAGCCATCCATAGAAAAGTTTTCAAGTCCAAAATCAACCATGAAATTTTTAATCTCTAAAATAAGTTATTCGATATACCTTCCTCACAGCTCTCTTAATAAGTTAAACTATACTTTGTCTAGGCAAGAATATGTAAAAACTACATATTCCAAAATATAAATTTGAAGTGTTCCTTTCCACCATATGTCTACTACATGTGTCTAAACAGCTTGTAACTTAGTCAAGGCCATATGATGCTCTACCTATTAGGTAGCCTTCCACCTATAATTTCTTGAGTAGTTTTTCATGTAGGTTGAAATCTAAACATGTAAGTGAACAAGTAATTATACAAAGAGGGTTTCATATAGTGGATCATAAAGTTTCTTCTCTACCCATTTTTATGCATAAAATCTTGGTTCAAGGTATTAGACTATAAATTTCTCTTCTACTATACTAATCCATCACTCAATATTATCTAAAGAAAATCATTCAACCATTTTCATACCATCATGATAACAAGTGAAATGGGTCCTAAAAACTAAACCAAAATGTTGGGTTATTTTCCTTTAGTTTAACATTACTTTCCCTAATCATGTGCACAAAGAGAAGAGATCAAAATATCTATCATGTTGGTTTATCATGATATAATTAATCTCACATGCTCACCCAAAGTACATAGCGTAAGATTGGTTCCCATTGGTTTTATCATGTGATGGTATACACATTGGTCTTTTTATACCCAGTTTCTCAAATAGGCACGTAATTCTAATTAACACTATCATAGTTAAGCTAATTCATACCATGAAATCATTCCATACTTAAATTATTATCACAAGTAGGATGGGTGCAAATAAATAAAAAGAATATTAGTGTCAGTAGTTCCACAACAAGTTTACATGTATTTCAATTAGAATAAGTATTTAATTTATGCATGTCAATGGTTATCATACAAAGGTCTTAATACATATTAGAAATATAAGCTCAATATTACATTTACCATTACAAAACTAACAACATCAACAACAAAAACCTTCTAAAGTAAAACTAGGGATATTTATACATGATTATGCCCTGATCTTTCAATACAATATTAACATAAAAATGATGACTTGTCAATTATCATTAATCAATAATGAGTCAAGGTGCATCATTACATTTAATTATTATATAAATGGGCCTAACTACCCTACATACCTACTATATGCTATATATATGATCTTGTGTTCATATCTTCTCATGGGTCGATGTTAGATCCATGATTGACTTATTATCCTTTTATGCTCATGTAAAAAATTTATTTAATTACTTTTAAATTTTATGCCCTTATCCAAGTCATACACCAATTTCCTGAGTCTTGCACCCTTAGCTCCTCCATGTTTATTGTATCCTTATTCTTCATTTCATGATTCTTTCATGTCAAGATCTTTAGTGCCTTGAATTTCTTTCATACCCAAGTTTAATTTTTCACCCATCTTGCTAAAAAGTACATAGAATAAAATGATACAAAATTTAGGGTCCAACACTAGGGATGGGAATAAACCATAGAATTTAGGTTACATCTACACCTTTACAAAGGTAAAGATACAAATTGATGGATCTGTACCTTATCTAAGTAATATTTGAAGAGATCGGCATCAAGATATGTTTTCTTCACCCTTATTTATACAAATGGGGGGATTTTGAGGAATATTATTGTTAGTACCCACATGTGTGAGTAATTATAATTTGATGTTAGCATAATTGTAATTTTGTGAGAATATTATGAATTATAAGTGAGCTATAATAACTCACTAGAAGATAAGATTGTGGGAGAGTCTTTAGGGATAAGATAAATCTTAGGAGAGATTTCATGGATTATGGATTGGTGTTGATTCCTTCTTATATGAGAATAATTTAATTTATATTGTAATGTGTTTTATTGAATAATATATCCTGAATGAATTGAAAATAATAAGTGAAGAATATTATTATGTTAAAATTATACAAATCATTCAAAAAACTATCGGTCTCAATCCCATAACCAAACATTTACACTTACCTCCATAATTAAACCATCCCTCCAAATCCTTCACACAATCATAGATAATCATCAACCTAATACACATACCACTTTACTCTCTTTAGCATTATTTTATATCATAGGGGCTATGATAGTACCTTGTTAAGATCAAAGTAAGCCGACTCAAAAAATAATGAAGTTATTTCAGACATTTATGAATCACATAATTTTAGGCTCATATGATCCTATAATAAAATACCAAAATTAAAAATTAAAAATTAAAAATAAAAAGAGAAAAAAATAGAAAAATAAAAATCATTCAAAGGTGAAATCCATTTTTATGACACTTTGGGAAATTACCATGATGAAAAGTGGTTTTTTGCATTATGTGTAAATTGTTGTCTACAAGTACCATACACTTGGGGGAACCCACTCCATTAAACCTTCACCATCCTAAACCATATATGTCACCATACCATCATACCCATCCTTCTTACCACTTATGACCTTGATAAGGACATGAAGTAATTATTGAGACATATTTCACAAACATCTTGGTATATCATATATTCATCATAATGCACTCCACTATGATGTAAAAATGACATGTGTATGATTAAGCACATGTTTATTTCATGATAATTTCGTTGGAGATCCCATCTTGAATCCTTACACCATTCAATCCACTATCACTTGCATCCCTGATGCAAGAATAATTTATTCCTTTTCTCATCATATTTTCAAAAATAAAATAAAATATAAAAATCTAAAAAATCTTCAAAATGTAAAAAATATAGAAAATATAAAAACAAAGGAAAATTTTTAATTTAAAACAAAAACAATATAAACATCTAAAAAAGCCAAAATAATAGCCAAGTCCAAAACCCCCAAAAATAACTTATCTTGTCCTAGTCTAATTAAAATCCTTGTTTAATTTTAAACAAATCATAGAAGTTTCATCAGGATATATCATTCCTACATCAAATCCTACAATTTTTTTAGGACATATCCTTCCCAATCCAATCCCCTTACATGTATTGTTGTTTGGGTAAAATCAAAGCTTACAATTTTATCAAGTTACAGAGTTCCCAATCATATCGATATCATCAATAATCAAATATTAAGGGTTTTCATTTTATAAAGGAAAAAACATAACTTATTTTTTAATGCTTTTTTACTTGTTTATTATTTATTTTTTATCATTCATTATTTGTGTGTTTTCTTATTTGTTATGTTTGCATCATTCTTACTGCATTTGAGAACAATGTCATAGTGATTTTAAATATCATGGTGCATCTTATCGTATGCTATATTAAAAAAGGGTTTCTAAAAAAATAAAAAATTAATGTAATGTTAGTATCATGTACCAACATATCATCAACATCCATTTCTAAAAACACATTTCTTCTAACTAATTATCCATACTTAACATCTATTCTCACTAAGTGTGCATCATCAATAATACAACACGAGTGTTAATACATCTATCACATCATCACATACATATAAAATACATAAAAATATCCTTCATCATTACATCATCAATCCAAAAAATTAATTAACTCCTTGATTTATGCTTGCACATCCAAAAATCAATCAAATCCAAGCTCATATATTTATTGGGATATATCATTCCCAATATAACCCCCTCACATATATTATTATATGGGACATATAAAATCTTTTAGATTCATTATGATATATCATTTTCAATCTAACCCCCTCACATTTATCATTGCTTGTGTAAAACAAAAGTAAATCAACACATGCAAGCCTTCTATCAAGTGCATTTATATCACCCATAATAACATCCACCAAAATGTCTATATCCATAATCATCATACTATACATCATAACCAACACTTATATTCATCCTCCCTCCCCCACAAACTCCCACCCCTCCATTATATCCCTATCTCTATCCTTAAATCCCATCTTCTCATTTTGAGAGCCCATCTTTTTCTTTATGTTTAACCCTAACTTTTAGATATGTGGGGTATCTAGGTTTAAGGGGATCATATTAAATTTTACACAAGGGTGGTGAATTAACATAATGAGTATGTCAATTAATATAAAACTCAAAAAAATAATATTTACATTTATGTAACTGATCTTGATAAAACTAATAAAATATTATTAATGATAGATATGTAAATAAGCTGGAAACAAATGATACTAAGCTAGTTTATTATGTGCATGCAAGTCTAGGTAGGAACATGATATAAGTGAACTGAATTATGATATTTTAACAATCATTGTATTTTTAAAATATTCTTTGTGTGGCCATGAATTATTGCATCATACCTAGATAGTTTTATCTATGAATGTGTTTAACCCTGATGTATCTATCTTGTATGAAATACTAATTGAGTATGGATGAAACCAATTGTAGCCTTCTATGTTTTATATTGTGTTTCCTTTTATGTTTTTAGATCATGTTCACACATTGTCACTCTTTTTCAAATTCTCAAATCCTAACTCTTCATCATTTAAGTGGCTATGTAAAAAATGGATTAATGGGATTATGGTGTTGAGCTGACCCAAGGAACCCTCTATCAATGGGTGATGCATGAATAGACAATAATTTGAATATGGAATCAAAATTATGTAGTGTTTATGCCTCTATGTGTATCATAAGTGTTCTTAGTTTTAAAATAACACTTCTCATTTTAGAATTCTGAGAATTCAGAGCATGAGTAGTAGGTTTTAGTAATCAATATACCTGTGGTAAAATAGAGGAAGAGAAAACTAAACTGTTCCATTAATTTATATTGATTGGTGGTTGGGAGCCATCATGGTCCTTAATCTAAGTGAAATTCAATATATCTTATGCTATTATTAGTTAATTTATGATTAAAATCTAAACCAAAGCTTGATCTAAATGAATATTTATAGTGGAGCTTAAACTATAGTGATTTGGTCAAAAAAAGAAGCAAAAGGAAGGGTAGGGAAAAAATAAAGTATGTGATTAATTATCTTTGCCTCAAACATCATGACAAAGTTTTAATTTCAATTGAACATGCATTTAACCAATATATAATGTGAAGTATCAAATACTCAAATCCCACCATGTACTAGGCAAATATCTGAGGAAAACATGAAAGAATATAAGTATAAATTAATTTTACCTTAAAGGTTTACTGTTGCATCCAAATAAAATTTACACATCCTAATGTAGATCAAATAAAATGAAGCAAAGTTTAAGAACATTCAATTAATCTAGCATCAGGACAAATTAGCAACCCTATATCAAATATGCACATTTAGAATTCATAGAAACCATTTAAATTCAAGGCTTAGAATAAGAAATTGAGAGAGAAAGCATGTGATAATTGATACAAAAAAAATTTGGACAAAATTTTTAGTATTCCTTACTTATATTAATTGATCAAAAGTATAAAAAAATTTAGCTCAAAACTCTCTATTTACACAATGGTATACTACCTTTTATAGGAGAATAATGTAGTATACCAGTCAGTCATAAGATTACAAATGTATAAGAGATAAGGACAACAATCCTTTTCACAAGATTCTAAAATACATTTCTTTTTCCAAAATGGACTGACCTATAGGAAAATATGCTAACAAACTAGCATATGCCTTTATAATAGAATATTCCACTTTCAAATATTAAAATGATTTATATAAAATGGAATGTCATTAATTATCTAGTGGGCCCTAGGCTGAATGACTCCCCTATTGCTCCTAAATAATCTTTATGGCTCTTTGATGTTGTTCACTAACTAGCTCCAAATCGATAGCTAGCTTTAAGGGATACTCATCTTCCTATTCTACCAAGTCATCAAAATATGTGTCATTCTTGGCCATTTCTTCTTTGATACTCCTTACTTCATCAATATTCTCCTTATTAGTAATGACCATTCTCATGATCCTACTATTATCATTTCTATATTGGCCCTAACTTTTTCTCATGACCTCTTGCATAATCAAGGTGACCCTATGCTTATACTCATCATCTCTAATGATGCCTATGGAGATAAGTGTGGTAGGATTAGTAATCATTGTACCAAGAATCTATTCAATCCTACATATCAACATATCATCATCTCTCAAGATTCTCTCCAAGTGTTTCAACCATGCCCTTGTATCCTATATTTTGTCCACAATTATTCCCATAATTTAGTTGAGATGGGCCCTAATGGTCTTGAACCTAGGAATCTAGCCCTCAACCAGTATGTTGATCAACTCTTTCATTTTGTCAATGGAACTTTACCATTGGGCTAATAAACCCTTAGCCACTTCATCCTGGTGAGTTAAAAGATCCTATCTTGTCTTCACTTCTTTCAAATATTTGAACATGTCATGAAAAGATACCTCAAACATCTTTATCATTTCATCTAGAAATAACAAGACAATATGTGTCTTTATATTCTCTTTTTCTTTATCCAAGTTCTCTATCTTTTGTTCCATGCCTCTAATACCTACTTTGAGCTAAGTTAAATGAACATTATCTAGTAATTCTATGTCCTCCTCATGAATTGGGTGCTCATGAGGCCTTTGACCTGCAATGGGAGATAAACCAACAAATGGTTTAACCTTCTAAAATTTGAACTCCTCACTACCAACCATGGTCTTCTTGGTGGTTACCCTTTCCAATCTTATTATTTCTAGATTGAACTACACACTAACTATTGAATCTATGATCTTTAGGGGATTATGAACCAATATTTGTGTGCTACTTGAAGCTCTAGGAGTTTCTACTTGAGCACTAATTTACCCTCTTATGGAAAGTATTCTTTTCCCTTATTATTTTTTCATCAAATACGATATCCATGGCTTGACCTCATCATGCACATCAATGTGGACTATTTGGGTTAAGGCCCATGAATGCTGTAATGCTAGGATCTTTTGTATTTTCCCATAAATGAACCATTCAAGAATGATTGGCCTATGAATGGGATATTCATCACTAAATAAGTTGACTTCACTCATGGGGTGAGTGAGAGTCAATCTAGGCTTCTTCTTACTAGCTAGAACCAATTCCAATTTAGACTTCCTTTTATGTAGGGGTGTAACTAGAACCAAGTCCAAAGAAACCTCCTTCCCTCTATCTTATGTTGCTTCATCATCTTGGGCTTGGGGTTCCTTAGCTTTTTCTTGTCCTTCATATAATCCATATGCCTTAGCAATCACTTTAAGGGTATCCTCTACTATATTACTAGGTTCTAATGCAATCATATCTAGGAACTTTATAGGAGACTCTGGCCTTTTATGTGGGGATGTAGATGATCCTCCTTCACAAGGTCTCTCTTCTAGTTTCTCTTTTCTAGTTCCTTATGTAACTTATGCTTGGGGATATTGTGTTTTATCTTATTGATTTTCTAGAAGGGGCCTAGAGGATGGTCTAGGAAATAAGTGATATTGTAGGGGCCCCATTTGCCATATCTCACCTAGTGGCTTATCATATCCCCTAGCCAACTTGGGATCCAACTTTATTTTATGCCTCTTCAACCTATATAATACATCTGAGAAACCATAGGCCTTGATGTATAGTGTGTCATGGACATTGGGATGATGTTCATTGGATTTTCTTATAGTTTTAGAATTTAGATGTTTGGTGACCCCATCACTAGGGTCCCATTACCTCAATTCATCTAGTTGTAGGTTGAATGAGTCCTTGTGTCTAAAAATGACATTCACATGCTCCCAATTTTGCAACATAGTTATGCTGATTTTCAAAGGAAATAGATGAAGGAGGTGCTTCCTTTTATTCTTAAAAAATCCATCTATACCATGAAGAAGTTGGTGTGCAACTTATTATTTTACTAGTTTGGTGGGCACATAGATGGGTAACCTGTAGGGTTGTTTCAAATTCCCTTCTTTCCTTATTACTATGCAATCTAGGTAGAACCATATATTCCATATTAACTCCACATATTTATTAACTAGGGGGCTAACCATACTCATGGGGATCCTTGTGATGGCTTCCACTATATCTGGATAAACACAATCATAAATTAACTACATGTTGTGTCTATATTTGAATATGTGTATCTTGGAATAATTATGGGAAACACTCTACCTCCCTTTAAGGGACCAATTCTTAATGTATGTGATCTTGGTGGTGGCCAAGAGGGCATCTAGAAGATAGGACATCATGTAGAAGTGGTTTTTAGTTTTCCTTTTGATAATTGTGAACTGTGATTTCAAATGGATGTTAATCATCTCACCCAATGGGGGAGTGAGTCCCTTCTCTACCATGCAATAAATATAAGGAACCCAAGCTTTATCAATATGTGTGGTGGAGGGGGCTCTAGATAACTTATTAAACAAAGTCATAATTATCCTAATCCCCTCCATAAATTAGATAATTAAGATCTTCCCTGTGGGGTCCTAGATTACTTGGTTCCCAATAAGCAACCATGGGGCAAGGATTGTGTTTAAGTTATGCTTTTCAATCTACTCTTTAATGGTGGGCAAGTCTATCTAAGGATTACATAGTTTATAGTAGCTTTCAAAATCAAGGGGGAAATGTATTCTATTTTCCTAAAACTACATTCATGAACTATCCAATCTTGATCAATTTTTCAATCCTTGAAAAGAGGATGAAAGATATCGATGTATTTTAATACCTCAGGCTTTACGGCACCATAGTGGAGGCTAGTCATCTATATGGAGACTAGGTCATTATATCTTTACAATATGGTTACATTATTATATTCCTCCCTTGTGATGGTTGGCATCTCCTCAATGGTCTAGAAGAGCTTAGACCATTCCTATTCCTAGTGTTTAATGCCACAATATCTAGGGTTGTATCCCTAAATATTCTTCCCTCATTTTTTGAGGTCATGTATAACTCTATCTCATCCCTTTATTGTTGCCTTCAAACTACCATGATTATGAAATTTACAATTGCTTACTAATGGATTGCAAGTATCCTTTGGGTTAATTTGTTCTTGCTTAGATTGTAATTGAACTCTTCTTGGCTTCTTATAAAGGCTATGGTTTCTAAAGATTTAATGGTGATGACTATTCTAACTTAGGCTCATTCATGTCTTAGTTTTGATTGAGACCTCTATCTTTATACCTTTTCCTTTTTGAGGACATAAAATCTTTAATTTTTTCATTTTTTACTTGTGTGGCACCTACGTGGTATCCATTTGACAACTTTCATGTCATTTTTCATAAATGCCTTAAAGGAAATAACCATTGTCTTTCAAAAATAAAAATTTTTCTTCGCACCATCAGATCCTTGCTCAAGGATCAATGTGAACCATTGATCATGATTTTGAGGCTTGATAATTATTAACTACTTTCATATGAGGCCCTATAGTTGTGCCACTTGGTACCTTCATGAGCCTTCTAGGATCTATGGTTCATTATTGAATGTGTGCTCACCATGTGTTGATCACATAGGCCCTCAGAGGTCTATTTAATAATCTTTGTTGATTGCACTTTGTTAGATCAATAAATATTGCTTAAGTTTGGACCATTAATCACTATCCAAGTGGATGTATGCCATTAGTCTGATAGATCAAAGGCTTTAAATCTATTGGATCTTCTTCATGTCATCAGATCATCCTCCATGATGAAGTGATATCCATCAATCAATCCAAGATGCACAATGTATAATTAGAATTAGGACATAGGAAGGGACTTAGGCCAAATACTTTGGGCTAAAGTCTATTTCATATTAATAAACACAACATAAGCTTTAGGTTTAAATACTTAAGCTAAGTTTTACAACACACATATAAAGGGGCCTAGGTGAATATTTTAGGATAAGGTTCATTTCATGTTGATTAATGTGATGTAAACTTTAAGTTAAAATATTTAAGCTATCTTATAATGCACCTAAAGGCAGGGCCAAATAGTAAGTGGTCTTAATGCAGGGTTTTAACCTAGGATTTTATAGTGTTGATAAACACTATGAAAATTTAGGTCAAAACTTTTTAATCTATGTTATGACATAGGGATTTCCTAAAATAAGACATAATATAAGTCTCTAGCTTAAGGTTTATTACATTTAAATAAATTTAATTGGAACCTTAGGAAATAGACTTAGATTAAGGCTATGTCTACAAATATTTAGACCACAAGATTATTTTATTATTCAAAGTCCCAAGGTCCTACATGTTTGAATATTTTTTTAGGGGTCCCTTGATTTTCAATATGAGTAGCAGACTTTAGCCATGTTTTCAAAGCATATTCATATGTTTAAGTAATATATTTTATGATATTAAATTTGAAAAACTCATAGATGTTAATGATGGCCTCACAAGTGTCAAATAATGGTCGTAAGAATGTCAAATTTAAGTTTGTGAATCCTTGGGTTTGATGAGCTTAAATTTGATGGCCTCATAAACATCAAATTATGGTCACGAGAATGCCAATTTTAATCTCATTAAGTTCCTTTGGTCCATAGATCTTGGATTTAATACACTTCATCTGATCAACTAGTTTCAATTAAGTATGGACCATCAATTATGATCTAGGTAAAAACATGCCATTGGTTCCTACAATCATAAAAGAGATCAAGTCAACTCGGGACCATGTCATAAAAAACTAGACTAAGATAAAAGCCTAAGTTTATAAGCATAATAAAATAAGTCCCTTTAAATTTTATAGTTATAACCTAAGGTTTTAGTCTAAGGTTCCATTGTATTAAAAAAATATAGTGAACCTTAGGATAAAACTTAGGTTAATTCCAAATTTTAATTTATGGGGCCCCTTTTGATGTGATACTTGAACGAGGGAGTGATGTGTGGTGACTCCACGGGCCTTCTTAGCTCTTAGAATTTTAATACCATGTTTGATTTGTTAGATCCACCTTACGTGAGTAACTTTGGACTATTGATCTTGATTTGGATACTTGCACTTAATTGGCTTAAGCTTGTATAGTAAAAGTGGATCATTTAAACTTGAGGATTATCTCACACCATTTGATCATAGATCCTACTTAAGTGTGGATCATTGATCATGATCATGGTGATCATATTGGGTTAGTTTGATGGATTAAGTCTTTAAGTTCATTGGTCCAACTATTCTCTATTGGATATTTCTTCATGATAAAGTGAGAGCCATTGGATCTGTAAAGAAGTGAGGTGCTTAAGTTAGGACATGAGTCAACTTAGGAACTTAGGCTAAAGTTTTGAGACTAAGGTATTGTTTATGTTAATAAACATGAATGAGTCCTTAGTATTAAGGCTTTAGACTAAGTGTACAATAAAGGGAACTAGGCTATGGAAATAAAAGACCCTATGAACATTTACATTAGACCCAGTTAAAACATAGGGAATAAAAGAGGGAAAATAAAAGGGGACTAAGCATGGTTTTTAGGCTAAAGTTTGGTCATGTTGAAAAACATGACCAAGCCTTAGCATATAACATAGGATTAATTCTAAATTTAATTCAAAATGTTCCCACCAAATCTATTCCTTCCAAAATTTGAAATTGAAGCAAGAGTCTAGACTAGGGTTTCCCAAAGGAGGGTTTGAGAACATGATTCCAACTATGAGATATTATAGACCAAAGGCTGATAACACCCTAAATGAGGAGGATAATGATCTCTATGAAACCTAAAACTTTAAGACAAAATTCAATTGTTAGCAACATTAGGCAAGGTTAAAGCAAAACCCTGAACAAATGGGTTAATTTCATCATGCATAGATGATCTTCAAATTCTAATAAAGTGCAAAATATCAAGCTATCAACATTAAGGTTCAAACTGATCACAAGGGTCCCTATTTATTATAAATGGGGGTATGTTTAATTCAACATGTAGTTCTCCTCTACGTGTTGGATTGTGTGTAAACAAGGATGCAATATGTGATAATCAAAGGCATGCATTTCCCTAGCTTGTAACTTTGAAAATATGGCTCTAGGATACTATTTGAATGATTCAAACATGTGGAAATATTTCCTATATGACTAATATGTAATAGGGATAAAGAGGGTAGTTTTCCTCACTTTAATGGTTGATTGAGTGTTTTTTAGCATATTTCCTTATGAGTTGTGTGTGATATCCATGTTTTTCCTAGGTGAGGAATGAATAAGGTTTGATATTATATATATACTAATCCATTTTATAAACATCTCACATTAAATTAATTAGGCTTACCTTTAGGATATATTTATTTTTTACAAATTGGATGACTTTTGGGAACTAAACACTTTTTAGGAAAAGTGGGCACTTGCATTGTCATAAGTATCTATTTAGGATGCAAGTGTCTAGGGAGTTAAAAATAAGTACAGGTAAAAAAATGGTAGTGAAGGATAATAATAATGTTTAATTATGTTTATAATAGTATATAAGGCATCTTCATCAAAAAAATGGTCAGATTAGGAGATAAGTCCCCCCCCTTAATCTAGTAATGAAATTTCTAGTTCAAAGGAAAGAGATGTGTATATGTGTGTGTATAACACACCTTGTCTTTGTATGAGCCCAACTTGAATTTTTTTCTATTAATGGGTATAAAACCAAGAACATGCTATAGTGTATATTTAGTGTATGATATCTGAAATTGAAATAATTTTAAATTCATAAAATTATGAACATAAAGGTTATGAGTACACCTATGTGTCGATGCAACCATCTTGCATTTTATAAATTTGATTTAAAATGATGCCTCATTATGAAGTGTTGAAGCATAGATTATGAAAATTATGAAATTTTACACACACACACACGCACACACACACACACGCACATTTATGTATGTATATATGTATTCATATTAAGGAACATGCATCCAAACTTGGTGTAAAGGTGAGTTACAACATGTCCATTGAGATTTTTTTCATCTCAAAGATGCAACCCAAATATGTGCATAATCTAGTAAGTGTGAGTGATTTAACCAGTTGACAATATATATTTGATGATGGTGGATGATTTAATCAAATACAACCTATAATTCTATTAAATTTAAATTATTTAATAAAATCTAGCTTATAAGTTTGGTAGAATTGAGTGATTTAATAAAATCAACCTTCCAAAGGTGAACCAACTACTAAAGTAAATTGGCAGAATAATAGTCCATAAAAATCCATCTTGGGTATTTTAATAGTCCATAATAGTATTTTAAATATAGATATTGATTTTATTTTGAAAATTTAGGTGCCATTTGTATGGCATATGTACCTCATATATGTCTCAAACTAAAATTGGGTATAATAAAAATACCATTGTATAGAATGTTGCCACAAATATGTATCTAGATAATATAACTATGAAATATGGTGAATTTGAAATTAGTGCAATTGTGAAAAATATGATTCTATGACATTCCCCCATTAAATTTGAAGAATCTAAGAATTGGTGTAAATATGAAGAACATGTTTCCATAGCATTCCCCCACTTTAAATTGGAGATGTTGGGTATTAAATAAGTGTGGATGTCATACCTTTTTAACATGCCCCAATTAATTTTAAAACTTTTAAAATGTGTAATTTATTCCCATATGAAATTTCCCTACTAATACCCTCCCTTTGACGTGAGTGTAAATAGAATCTGGTAGTTACCTTATCTCAAAAGAATAAGATAAATCTATAAGTTACTTATATATCGTGTAGCATATAAGAGTAATATTTATAGGTAGATATAGCATTGAGGCACACAGTATGTGATCACATCAAGTCCAAATATGAATGATGTAGATCATGGAAATTTTTGAGTAATAGTAACAACTCAGCAAGAAATCAATAACACACACAAGGGCACCCAAAAGCAATGAAAATAATAGAATGGTTCAAGGGGACCTCATACAAGGGGCATGTTCAAATTTAACACAATTTAAGAGACAAGACTTAGTTAAATGTATACAAATCATAACATGACATATTCAAATGTCCATAAAACCAATAATGATATATTCAAATGTCAAAATAAATAATCAAAGGCACAAGGGCCAAAATCAATGGATAATATTTAAATGATAAAATAATAAATAGAATGAAATACAATATAAATCAATAAACACACTCAAGGAAGTGCATAAACTACATCATATAATATAGGTAACCAATATGAACATAGCATACTAGTTCCTAAACATATGTGTTTGTAAGCATTATGAAGTACATATAATATCAATTATAATAGGAAATGTATAATCATGGATATAAACATGTGTAAGCATATAAGCTCAAAATTGATAATGCAAAGTCATAACAAAATAATATAACATGTGCTTATTGTGATTGAATAAGTAGATGGCCCCAACGTACTCATGACATGAGTGGAGTGAAGGCCCAATATCTATATGTGCATATATCATGTATCTGGGTATGCATGTATCATACTCAAATTAATCATGATATATATGTTTATATAGGAAAGGAATGATATGTTATATACTAACATGGAGCAAACAACATATGTATAAAAAATGGTACACCTAAGAACATGTTGAATTATTATTATTGTTGTTGTTGTTGTTTTTACTATTATTATTATTATTATTTTGAATTGTTTAAATGATTTTGTATTTTTGGAATATTTATTTTTTGTTTTTTTAAATATTTGTAAGGATAATAAAAGAAGACATGTACAAGGAAAATTTCTACTAGAATCCAATATACTCATCAAGGAGATGCTTCTATGAAGATTTTGTATGATGTGTATCATATTCATATGTTGTGTAATTAGCATCATTAGGATCATACCAATCTTCTATGGTATTAATATCATACCAATCGTATGTGTTATTATTATAGTAAATATGTAACTTCAGAGGTTGTTATTTAACTAGTGATATAAGATTTTACGCATTTGAGTATGAAAAACCAACTACACTATATATTCAAGTTTCCTTCTTGAAAGATTGTTTTCTTGAGTATGTTCATCATTTTCAAAATGTTACATCTCATTATGGGATAAAGAAGATCCATATATATTTTATTCCACACTAGGAAAAGCTGTAATTTGTGCTTTAAGTTCTTGATATTTTTGTAACATATCTTGGTCTAGCATGGCCTTTTGAATATTTTCTTGTTCTACTTTTTTAATATTTAATTTTTTGTGTTCTGAATTATCCTTTGGTACTGATACTTTTTGTTTTGGCACTTGTAGTTTAGAAGAGGTACTCATAATGTGAGTGGTTTTTATGTATGTATCAATGATATGATCACCACTATCATTTATATTTTGTATTTTATTATTTAATTAAAAAAATATATGTATGATGCCCATGTATTTTATGATATGCACAATGGTATTTGAACCTTCTTATAGGATGTAGAGGAGCTAATTGAATAACTTTGTTTCACATCATTTCTATTAGTATTTCACTTAGATGCTAATTAACCTTTCGTTCTCTTTTTGAATCACTTGTTCAAGAGGTATTTTGTTGTGGATTTTAATTTAGATATGAAACATTTCTAGATGAAGATGTGAATGCATGATTAACACTAGCATGTTTTGGATTATGTAGGTATATAATCTAATTTTATAATGATGTGATATTAGAATTGAAACTCTGAATTTGATTTTTTAAATCCTCTATTAACTTTATCATAGTATTATTTTGATATTTCATTGCTTCACAAGCACATATCATAGGTGCTTTAGATTGAACATGCATAAATACACCATATACCTTTCCCCTTAAATAAATGATAACATGGACCTAGTTATAGGGATGGTAATTATCACCCTCCTAAGAGGGTTAGTAGGAGTAAGAGGATATTTTTTATCCATTTTAAATAATAATTCTATTTCACCAAATCTTAACCATAAAATTTAGATATGTGGGGCATCTAGGGTTAAGGGGGTTATAGTATATTTTACATGAGGGTGGTTAACTAACCTAATTTGAGTTCAAATTAACAAAAAAACTCAAAAAAATAATATTATAAATGTATATAACTAATATTTATAAATATAATAAATTAAAACTATTGATAGATGTTGTAATGAATTAGAAATAAACTGTACTTGTCTAGTTGATTGTGTGCATGTAGGTCTAGGTAGGAACAAGATGGAAGTGAAAGAGAAGATTAACTTTTAATAATTTTTAGATTCTATTAATATTATTTCTATGGCCTTTGAATCTTGCATCAGAGTTGGATAATTTCTTTGAAGCATGTGTTTAACCCTGATTCAAGTGTCTTATACATAATATTGACTGGATCCCAATTCAACCAATTGGAGATTTATATATTTTCTATTACTTTTTTTGATGTCTTGTAATTGTGTGCATAAGTTGTTTCTCTTTTTCAAATTCTAAACCCATATATCTTTACCCTTAAAATGACTATGGGGAAAATGGGTTATTGGGATCATGGTGTTGTTTTCCCCAAAGACCCTTCTATCTATGGGCATTGCCTAAATATCCAATACTATGAATATGGCCTCAAACTTATGTATTTATTCCCTATGTTTTGGTTAGAGTGTGCACAAAGATGCAATGTGTGATATTCAAAGACATGTAATGACCTAGCTTGTAACTTATAAAATATGACTCATGGGTTGCTCTTTGAATGATTTATTCCTATGTAAATACTATCCCTATAAATGATACACAAATAGGTATGAATAGGATAGTTTTACTCACTTCAATGCTTAATTGAGTGCTTCTTGGTATATTATCTTGTGTGTTGTATGTGATTTCAATGTATTTTCTATGTGAGGAATGAATGAGGGTTGATATCATATATATACCAATCATTTATATAAATATTCATTTTAAATCACTTATTCTAACCTTTAGGATACATTTATTTATTTTAAAATTTATGACTCGTATACATTGGGCACTTTGTATAAAAAGTTGTCACTTACATCAACGTAGGTTTTTATCTGGGATGCAAGTGTCCAGAGAGCTATATATATATATATATATATACATACATACATATATATATATATATACATATACATACATACATATATATATATATATACACATATACATACATACATATATATATATATATATATATATATATATATATAGGTCTATAGCTAGTAGTGAAGGATAATAATTAGGTTTAGAGCTTTTTTTCATAGTATACAAGGCTCAGTCATTATAATAAAAAATTTCATACTAAGATATAATAAATTAGGAACAAAGATATTGTGAATGTGAGCCTTTTGATAGTGGGTAGGTCTATAACTAAAAGGTATAACTATGATAGGTAGTTTCCAATTATACAAGACTAAGTTATTATATAATTCATATTTTAGTACCTACACTTTCATCCCCATATTCCCTATCAAGGGGGCATCACATCTAAAAAAATAATCGCTAGATTTCATCCATATCCCTAACCATTATTCCACTAGGGTCATCCTAGTGTACCTATTTTTCTTCTTCTACATTCTTTAAAAATTTGTTACTTTTTCTAGTTGTAACACCTTTTTAGAGAGGGCAAAATATAGTCATTCTATTTCCACCATCCTATTTTACTCACTAATATCCTATCATCTAGTCCACTAACATTATTAATTAGCCTTATTCATCCTTAATCAATCGTAATCATCTCTAACTATCCATAATCATCCTTATACATCCATAATTATCTTTAATAATTCCCAATTAATTCCAAATCATCCTTAATCATCTATAATCATTAATTAATCATAACATATTCCCATTTTATCCCACTAGCATCACCCCCATAATTAATTAACTAACTAATCACTATTAATTAGTATATTAGTCCCTAATAATAAATCAATTCACACATAATTCCAAATAATAAAAAAGCAAATAAAAAAATCAAATCACCATCTCAAATCAAATCACCCAAATCCCAAATTAAAAAGCAAATAAATCAATCCTATCCCTCATAAAATCAAATTGATACCTCCACAACCTCCCTAAATCAATAATCTAATTCCCTCATTTAATAATAATGTGAACTCTATCATATCCATCCAATTCTAATTAAATCCAACCATCCATTTCCCTAATATAGAATCTATAGATTGAATTCCTCTCCTTCATTTTTAACAATCTTGGATAGCCTAAGGAGATCATGTACATTTATTGAATAAACATGAATAGCTTAATGAGATCATGACACTTTGAGAACAAGCCACTGACATCATCCAATCAAGAAATCATAATCTTGATCCAAGGGACATGCTACCAAAATTATCAAATGGGTCCACTTAAGCATCCAAAATCAATAAACAATTAGATAAAATCAACACAAGGAAGTGTTTATGGAAAGTGAAGGTATAATCTTATTTCTAGCTCAATCTGAGGGATTTGTGCTTGATTTAGAGTAGAGAATTAACATTGTTATTTTGAGTTTCTATTACATATATCTAATTTTTTATGTGTACAAGCAGACTTATATATTGTATGATGATAAGTTTTGTGTTCTTATAATAATATTAATGTAAAAAATGTACTAATTTGATGCATCCCTCTGCCTTCATAGGATGGTTTATTCTCCTTAATTTTGTCTAGATAAGTTATAAAAATGGAGCAGTTTGATGCCTTCATGTGGTTTAAAATTTTCTCATTTTGTAGGGAAAAAATTATTTATTTTTCTTCTTACATTTTGGTAAGTGTGTGGTGGTATTGGAAACTTGGAGTTGTGATGCATAATTCATACTACATGAAGGTATTGAATAGTTATGTTTATAGTTTGTTGATATTTTATCTCCCTAACCCCCACTTATCACCTTTTAAAGCCACATTATTTAATATTATTGAATTTGAAATTATGAAATTTTACCACTTAATGTGCCATTCATTTAAATTAGTTCAAATTTTAATGGAATCATCCTTTTTTTTGGGCTCTCCTTGCTATGGATTAGTGAATGTTGAAGCTCCTACTTTATATATTATCTTTAGTTTTGGATTGAATTGGATTGCATACACATTTTCACCTTAATTTTTATTTAAATTATATTGGATTTTTTAACCTTTTCATTTTTTCTCTTTTATAGATTGAGCTTGGCTATTTATAGAACTTAACTTTACCCTTCATTTGGCTTGATAAATTTTAAATTTGTTAAAAGTGTGTTTTTTATGAGTAAATTTGTTTTATCTTTCTCCTTGTGTGAGAGTGTAATTAGTAGGTGAGAATTATCTTGTTAGAATTAGTGTATGAGATAATATTATTACATGTTGCATAACTTGTTGAGCAAGTAGGATATGTTATATCATTTTTTCCTTCTTGAAAGGCTGTAAGGATGATGTGAGCCTTAGCCTTGTGGTTATGTTTATATTAACATACATTTCATCCTAACTCTTAGAGTGATGGATATGGGTTATGTTATGATATTGGATATAGCTTTATTTTGTTTGTGTGATTGCGATTTGGGTGTTGGGATGAGTGTCCAAATTCCTCCTAATGGTTCATGTGATTTGGGTTTAAGCATTAGGGTTGAGTTTCCAAAGTCCTCCTAATGGATTGAGGTGTTAGGGTTAGATATTGGGACTAAATTCCAAAGTCCTCATAATAGGCTCCTTGATTATCATTTAGGAATCTAGATTACATCCAAATTCCTCCAAATAGATTATGGAGATAGGGTTTGGGAAAAGGTGGTATAATAATCCAAAGTCCTATAGTTATACCTAAGTGATGGGTTTAGCAAAAAATGTTAAAGTTATTTTGGAAAGTCCTTATTCTATAATTAAATTTATTTGAAAGAATAACTCTTGTTCATATAATGGTTTAAGGACCTCTTATATTTAAATTATCTCTTATGGATAACCTTGTGGGTTTCATGTGCTTGAAGCATTTTATCTTAATTTTTGGCATGGTAGGAATGGAATTATAAGAAAATTAAAATGATATTGGTTCCCTAAAATAAAATAAATTATATCTTTACCTTATACTTGAACATTAAACTTGACATGGTATAAATATTAAGTATCAATTGATTGGGATTAAATAATCATTAATTATGTATTCTCATAACTTGGAAACCAATTTTTAATTAAAAGCACTTCAAATTAATCCTTGAAGTGTGACTCACTATATGGTGGAGTAAAAGTATCTTTGGCCATATATATTTTAGTGTGTGACATTATAATTTTTGATATGTTAGTAGATATTTATTGTTATTGAATTAAAGAGACTATTTATTTGAGTTAGCAATATTACTTGGGATTGCTATAACATCCTTTAAGACTAAAATTTAGACTTTAAGTAACTTTAAGGAGGAATTCTGTATAAGGAGAGGGAGATGTGAGGCCCCATTTCTTAGATGTTATTTTTATTGGAATTTTTGTTAATGTACACATGTCCTATGGTGACATTTTATTTATGTTATTTGAGACTTGAGACATTTATTATTACATTATTACCAAGACAAATACATTTATGTTCTTCATGATATTATTTGCTTACAATATTACTATTTATATGTTCGTTATGTATGATTTTACTTTGATTATGGAGAAGCATGCTAAATTATTGTATTAATTTGACTAGTATTGCCTTATCATGTGATTTGAGATTACATATATATGGATTTTAGCATGTTGATATTAGCTCATGTGGATTATTGAGATTTGTGCTTTGGATGATTTATGTATGTATTTTATATTATTGGATATTACTTGAGATGTTTACGTTAATCATATATGGCTACCTAAGGTATTCAAATTTTATATGTAAAATGATGTGCATGTGACAAAGAAAGCCAAGTGAGGGAACTAGGACTATGTTAAGAATAAGTACACCATTTTTATTATTGGCTTCATTAATCCTTTAGATTTATATCCAATCCTATTTTTATCATTCAATATAGTCTTGAATTTTGACCCTCATTAACTTTCATATCACTATTCACACCCCATTAGCACTATTCATTAGCTTTTTACAAGATGTTAGAAGTCACCTTATCTTTAAATTCATTCATAAAGGTAAATGTGTAAATCACTTAAGTGTCCCATTAACCAATTAAATATAATGGGTATTTAAACCCATGTTTTCAAGTTGATATAAAGTGTTTTAAAGGTGGTTTTAAGTGAATTTAAGACCCCTTTTTAATAAAGGATGGGTTAATACATTTTTTGAGTGTTTAACAAGTTATAGGATATCCCATGTACCATGTATGGAATGGGGAAGTGATGACAATAATTGGTATGGAAAAACCTTTCTTGTCCACATGAGTGTGTAAGGTGAGTTAATTCTAGAGAAAGATTTTTGGAGAAGATCCAAGGAATGGGAAGGGATAATTGTCATCTTCCCATTGTCCATTAGGTTTGATTGATTTTTATATAAGATAAAATAAAGCCTTCTTTGGAGGAAAATTTTGGTTAATTTCAAATGAGTTAATTGAGGAGATCTTGAGGAAAGAAAGAATGAGATTAAAGAAGGAGAAAGAGAGCTTTGTCTAGGAGGGATATAAGTTGATACATATAATTTGTGAAGATTCCCTTTTTGTAGAGTAAATACATGGAGCTAAGTTAGGTATTCATTTCATCCATGCATGTTTCAATTGATTATTTTAAATAGATTCCTCTCTTCCCTTATTTACGTATTATTTCAAGAGGATGTATGATAATTTGGCTTATCCTTTCCTATTATTATTTTTCATGGTTGATCATATGGCTATAATGAACATTTTTATTGCCTCTTTTAGCTTTAATATGAAAAATAAATCCATCTTTATTGGTTCTTTTTATATTTAATTTTGAGATTTAAAATCATACTAATATATTCCCTTAATAAAATAAGATTATCTACATAGTCTATGACTTTATGAGTAGGATTTGGGAAAGAGAGCTAAGTTCCAAGTCCTCATACAAAGATCCAATGTATGGAGTTTGGAAAAAATGGAAAAACTCATGTTTTAAAGTTCTTCCCATCACATGGAAGAATAATTTGGGAAAAGGAGACACTATAATGTCCTCTTTCTCCAACACCATAGTGTGGAGAGTGGAAATTGTCATCCATAATGGGCGATTGTGGAGTCTTGATAATTTTTGAAACTATTTTTGGCTTCCATGTGTGTATTATACATTTCAATATGAGTGTTATTATATTTATGTTATGTGGGTTTTAGTTTGGGGTTACATTTTATTATAGGAAGTTGTTAGTTAAGACTCCTAGTTGTGCATTCTAGTTTAGCTTGTTACATTAGCATTATCCACCTCCTTCCTTGCTTATATTACCTTACCTTGAACCATTGGTGTCATTTATGTTCAAATATTGGAGTACTAGGCTCGAGGGTGCTTATATCAGCTGCCTAATGATGACAAAAGGATGGGAGGTAAGCCCCTCCTTGGCCTGGCCTTGGAGTGCACTTGGGAGGTTTCTTGGAGACAATCTTTTTTTATTGATTTTGAAAATGTAAATGTTAATGTAAACTATTTTAAAATGATTTTAATCTATTTTTATGTAATATTAAATTGGTAACCAATGTAAAACATGAGGAAGTGAATTTGATGTAATTATTATGATATTTTGTGCATTATTGTGCATTAAAATGGTTATTAATAGAAGATGATGAAAATATAATTAAATAACATACTTATGCATTGAAAAGTTAAGTTGAAAAACTAATATGAATGATCTCATTATTTTTCCCCTAGTATTTCAAAAATAAAGTTAAAATCTTGTTTCATATTATCCATTTGTATGGACTTTATCAATCCCAAGAAGGGATATATTAATTTAAACAATTTTTATAAAATTATAAAATTTTAAATTTTATCTAAATTTAATTTTAATGAAAAAAAGGATTAATCAAGGTACTATTTCCTTTAATAGTTTAATTATTTGATTTAAATTTTAATTGTTATAACTTTTTGAATAAAAATTACTAATTTTTTCATAGTTTCTCAAAATTCATGCAAATTTTATACACATAAAATGATGCAAAAAAGTGCCCAAATAAATTGTATATAAAATATTATAATATGACGATTACGACTTGTTTTCTATGAATTTTTAAAGTTTGGTACTTTTAGGGTAACTAGAAGTTAGGCATGCCCCTTGGAAGGGAATAAAATTATTTGTATAGGGAAGCCTAATAGTTAAGCCAACATTCATACATATGAACATGAATAGAAGGATTAGGGCACTATGGGATAGTGGGTTATTTATTTTAACCATCATGGCTTAGTGTGTTTATGGTACATATGAGTACCATCACATTAGTTTTGGTAATTAGGAAACCATGCAGATTTTAAGCCATGCAACCAACACCCCCATGGCCCTATATCAAACTATCGGATTGAAAAAATATTTATTGACACATAACTTAACCTCTTGTGGTGATAATCCACCCAATTTTATTACTTTAGTTTCTTTTATTTCTAAACTAAGTTTACTCCTAAAATTATGTGACTGCATAATTATTTTAAAACAAAAACTATTGCACTAGACATGATATTTTTTTTAACCATTTATGTTAACTAGGAGTCTTGAAGGTTGGGTGACCCAAAAGGTACTCACCTCAACTTTATCCCTCTTATGCATAAAATAATTTTTATGGCCTAAAACTTTATAATTTTCAAGATATGGCTCTTTTGTCCAAGAGAGGTCTTTTTTGACTTTTTTATTATTTGTGGGATTCTAGAAGCTTTGATACAAATTTATCCAAAATTGAACCCTCCTTAATCTCTTCCCCTCTATTTTAATAACTAAAAATCAAATCTTTAAACTTGAAATAAAAATTAGTTTATTCTTTAACCTTGATTAGTATCCATTAATGGTTGTGATGGAGCTTGAATCTCCTAAAGGCCTTGTCAAAAAATTTGAGAGTATGAAACCACTTAGAAACTTTATGAGAATATGGGTACCTATAAAAAACACAAAAATATTGATATCAATATATATTTGTGAAATGAAATGAAATAAAATGGAAAAATTTTAAAAGCTTGGAGACTCCATTAATGGCAGCCATCCAAGGATGACAAAGGAAAATAAAAATGACTATGGAAAATTCATCCTCAAATAACTCCTTACCCTTCTCCCAAATATGATAAATAAACATTAAGAGTGATTTTTAACCTTTATTTCCCTCATTAATGAATTATAGGTCTTTGTTCCTAGTTGTACACCTCTTATGCTCGACCTTGCACACTTGAATAAAATGGCAAACAAAGATGAAAAACTTGCTAGTATGTCATTGTAGTCGGGGAAGGGTTTAGCATCAATAATGGACCAAATGGATAAAATGACTGAGAGGCTCCTACAAAGGGTATGGTTAACTCCCTGCTACTTTTGGCTCTACCTAAACCAAGGTGAGAGGACCCAAGGGGTAGCTTGCTCACATGGAGATATTTTACAATTCAACCTCCATGGGGATTATTGGCACAAGGGAACTCAATTCTGACTAGAACACACCCAAACTCACTAACTCCACCTGGGAAGGGTTTTCACATGGAATGAGCAAATGATCTAGGCCAGATACAAGCTACTAAAAATAGATGGGAAAGTGACCGCAATCTTCATTCTAAAGAATTTTCATCAACATGGTCTAAATGGGAAACTACATTGTTATGATTCAAAGCATAAAATGTAAACACATGTTATATAAGAAAATTCTTATGCATTTGTAGGGAAAATAACACTTATGGTATGCAAAGGGTGTATTATCTATAAGGCAAGACAAGGTAGGACAAGTTAGATGATAATAGACAAGGGGTGGTGTGCTATAGATTTTCAAACAATAGGGTGTCTTGATATATTCATGACATTATCATTTGCAAATATGTAGAAAAGACTCAAATGCAAGCTAATGAGAACTACCAAATAATCCCTAAAACCCCAAAGCATATACTATAACTAAAATTTGAAAACACTTTTCTTTTTCAAATCCATAGACCTAGGGTTCCCTAAAAGGTCATTCAACAACATAATTCCAAGTTAAACTATAGAAAGGGATTTATAACCTAGATCCATGCTCAAAATAGCAACCAGTAATGAACACAAACCCAAATATCCAATCAATATAACTTTTAAAACATTTCATTGCTCTTCATCAATAGGAAATAGTAAAGAACCACAAGAATTTTCATTAACTTGAAAAGAAACCTTACATACATTAGTTTTTCAAAATGTTGATAAGGGGACAAGCATGGTGAGTTTTCTCTTTTGACAAGGGAGACATAAACATGATCTCAAATTTAGCTAATGGTTATACAATTACAAACACCTTAGAAAGAGATATAATATCTACACACAACAATAGATCCCAAAACTTTCAAGAGCCTAGAATTAGAGAGAAAAACCAAAAAAAACAACAACCACCAACCTCTTAAATAAAGGAGAAGCCATTTATTTATACATTTTTTTACCCACTTCAAATCCATGAGTGAGGGTTACAACCTGCAATTGCCACAGTCCCACCAAGATGCTCCTAACTAGAATAAATCCTTTACCACACATGAAATCTTCATGTAACTATAAGGAAAATCATTATTACAAATACCTCTACAAGAAATGATGAAGATTTGAAGGAAATATTTTTATTTATTTGCTAAAAATGCCTTTCACATGAGTTGGAAGGAGGATATTCATGATAGAGGTAAAATAAACTTTGTCTTTATGTATGATTGCCTGAGGATCCCCTTGATCACTTGCTTGGATAACTAGAAACTTCTAGACAGCTACCCTCCCTCTCATGCATGCCATGGAACAACCTGCTCTTGAAATGATGGCATTGAAATGATCCAATTATGGTAGAGGAAAAAAATGACCCATGGTCCATCTATAAAATATGCTTTAGAATGGCCCACAGATTATCTTTTACATTGTGATTTCTTACTCATGTATGAAAGACCCATCAATTTTAGCTCTTAAGCCAAATTTTGCCACATATTGACACATGACATGCCACATCAAATCCAACTAGGCACTTATGGGGCTTAAAAGTGACTAGGCTACTTAATTGGCTCAAACTTAGACACATGTCACTTTTAGATTATCTTTGAGCTCTATTAAAATGTCCACCTTCCCATGTGGCAATATTATGTCACTTTTTCTATTAATTTAAAAGGTGATCATTTCCCCTAGGACATTTGTCAACATGTCATTGGGTCTAGATCTTTGAAAATTCCACCTAAGACTAGCACCGCTAGATCCTTGTCTTCATGATGAACATGAGCATGCCACATGGTAGCTCTACAAGCTCTCAACATCCCTTTAGCATTAGCTTTTATTACGAGTCATTAGATATTCATTAAGACCCCCAACATCATGCCACTTGGATAATCTATGGGATTTCTACATTTTGCATAGTTAGTCACTTTCAAGCTAACACTTTTTCATCACATGGTAGCTTCCCATTTGGCCTGATCTCTTTGAAAATTCCACCTTCCCTTCAAACTGGCTGATTATCCCTAAATAGATCACCACAAAATATTGATCTTGATCCAAAGGATTGAATTTCATTGGCTATCTTACAATATTTCTTATGATTATGACATTTATCACCACCACATTCATCCCAACTTTGTTGATAAGCCCACATCGATCTTGTACCATCAGATCTTGCTTTGGGTGAGTAAACACACTCTATCAAAGCATAATTCAAGGGGTAGAACACCATTGGCTAATATTTTCTCCATTCACCATGGTTATGACATGCATCATCTCTACACTTTCTCATAGGATTTTTGACTTATTGATCCATAAAAGGGCCCATGAACTATTGATCTACCACTTGGACACCTGAGATGGTGCCACTTGTCATTATCATATCCCTTTATAGGTTTTTTGACATTTTGACTCTATCATGTGCCATTATATCTTTGGATTGCCCATTGAGATGGTGACACTAATCACTCTCATGGGCCTCTTGGGACCCTTGACATTTCAATGCTACTCATGTACCATTAGATCCCTGAACCACTCTCGAGATGGTGATACATGTCACCTTTTCACTCATCTTGGGGATTTATTGAAGTCTTGACCTATTTTTCATCATCAATCAGGATATGTACACTTTGTTGCAGACCATAGATCTATGGGAACATGCTTGAACTTTTAATCATGATTCATGAGCTCAACACTTATCACATCCATGCTTATCTTGGGGTTTTTTGACTTCTCAGCATTTATCATGCAACATCAGATCATCTTATTCCACATTAACATGCACTATTCGATTACCATCCACTAGGTTGGATGTGATTGGCTCAAAATTAACATGAAAAATAATTAAGTTAGAGATCAAGGAATAAATAACTTATTACAAAGTCTTAGACTTAGGTTTTTAGGTACATAATAAATACAATAGAAGCTTTAGGATAGGACTCAAAGTTAAGTTTATAGCAAAGGGACCAAGCATTAATTAGACCAAATAGATAAAATTACTAAGGGCCATGGGAAATAAAAGGGACTAAATATGAATTTCAGACTAAGGTTTGGTCGTGTTAACAAACATGACTAAACCTTAGTATAAAATTTAAACTAAGTCCATGGCATAGTTAAAGTGTTCCCACATAAATTGTTCCTACCAATTTGAATTTAAATCAAAGGGCCTAAGCTAGGAAAACTGTAAAAAGGGTCTTAAGGTGCTCAGACATGAATTGAACTTAGATTTTGATAGACCAAAGGCTAGTAAAGACCAAATTAACATGACACTTGACCTCTGATGAACACTTGAAAATAGGAAGTGGGATAAATAAATTGAGCATTTATGCTTAACAAGGGCTTAATTGCTTTAGTGAAATTTTGAGAACTAACACTGGATCTCACCCAGGGATGTACACCCCTTGAGGGTGTGTAATAAACCCCAAATCATAAGACCAGGTGGTAATCCATTAGGCCATAGAGTCAACACTTTGTTAATTTATATCAATAAAGACCCATGAAGGCTCAACAAAACAAGGTAGACTGATAAAAATAGATCAAGAAGACCTAAAAATCAACACATAACAAAAACATGAAATGAAAATATACAAACAAGGCCCAAAGTAAAGGGGCAACAAAACAATAAAGCTATACACTATATAATTATGTACATAGTTATAGACTCAATCAAGGAATTATTTCATATGTTTGCCATTGACTGGATCTCCAGTATTTCACAATCTAAGTCTCTTAGGAAAAAAGTGTGTTCCCCAATCTGATAGTTAATGGAATAGGGACCCATCTACAAGGAAACATTTTTTCTATGTTTTCCCTTTTCTTCATGCTTATTATCCCAAATTAGAACCAAATCACCTAATTGGAAGGTTCTTGGAGTGACCTTCCTATCAAATATATTCTTTAGCTTTTCCTTGAACTTGAGGTGTCTTTCATGATCTTGTCTTCAAATTTCATCAAGCTCAATAATTTGGTTCATCCTGCTTTCATAGTAGTTGATTTTCTCATCATCTCCTAGTTGATATATGAGCTAATAGGTTGGCAACTACAAATTCATACACAAAATTACTTGAGCTCCATAAACAAGCTCAAAACGGCTTTTGCCTGTAGCTCTCTTAGGTGTGATCCTATTTGCCCACAAATAAAACTTTAGATGTTCACCCCACTTCTTATTATTTGTTTCCAATGTTCATTTAATTATTTTGATCAAGTTCTTGTTACTAGATTATTCTTACCCATTTACCTAGAGGTTGTAATTGGAAGCATAGGCCAATTCAATACCATAATTTTTGCACAATGCCACTAAAAGTTTAGCTTTGAAACTCATGGCATTTTCAACAATAACTTTGAGTGTCACTAAAGTTTTAGCTTTAAAACTCATGGCATTATCAACAATAAATTTGATAGGCATACCAAATCAACAATAACTCTAATTTATTAAAAAATCCATAACCACCTTTATACGAATTGCTTAAACCCATTTGGTGAAGTAATCAGTTTCAACCAGTATCCATCTATGTTCAATGCTTGATGAATCAATAATTTCTCCAATGAAATCCATTCCCCATTGTTTGAATGGGCCTTCAATAATCACAAGCTATAAGGGAAGAGAACCTGAATATTTCATCCTCCCAACAAAGTGCTAGTATTTTTTGCATTTTTTTGCTTTCTAAGTAACATATTTGAATAGTGATGGACAATAATAACCAACTCTCAAAAGTTTGTGATATGTAAATTTAGGTGCAAAATGGCCACCACATACTCCACTATGGAAGTCTTCAAATAGGTCAACAGTTTGTTCCTCTACCATACATCTTAGGAGAACCCCATCTAGATTATTCCATTCAAGTCCATTTTTAGTTAAGAGGTACTTTTGGGAAACAAGCTTAAGAGTCCTCCTTTTATTATTGTCTTATTCAAGGGGACAACTGAGATTTTATAAGTAATAAATGATGTCTTTATACCATGGAGACATGTCAAATTGACTCAATGAATCATCAACATTGAAAATAGTAGTTTTTACCTCAACAGCTTGAAAATTGGTCTCAACAAGAGCTTGGATACACCCATCCCTCACACTAACTTGGTGGTCTAAATTTCCATGCCATACTATTGTAACTTGTTAACCCACCTGCATCTCTTATTAGATACTTCAGTATAAGTCAAAATGTCCTTCACCATATTATGTAGGACATAAGAAATAATATTTGAACTAAAAATATAAGGCTTGAATGTCTTGGTAGCCTTTAAAAGGGAGAAAGCTTATTTTTCCATGATGGTGTAATTTAGTTCAACACCTTGCATAGCTTTGCTAAATAAATCTATTGTATACTTGTGACCATCTTCATTATTTTGGAATAGGATAGTAGTAATAGTGTTATATGATGAAAAAGAGAAAATCTAAAATGGCTTAGTGTAATCAGGGCTAGCCAAAATAGGGGTAGACTTTAAAGTTCCTTTGATGTCACTGAATGCTTACACAACCTTTTCCTCCCACTTGATGGTTTGGTCCTTCTTCAACATGGAAGTAATAAGCAAAGTGATCTTTTCAAAGTTGGACATAAACCTCCTTACAAAATTCATTTATCCAAAAAAATATTGAGTTCCCTTCTTGGAATATAGGATAGGCACTTTGTCAATGGTTTCTACCCTCCCAGGGTCAATAATGACACTATCCTTGGACAATATATATCCCAATAACTTGGAATTTTATATTTTAAGTGAAATTTATTTAGATTGAGCAAAATAACAAACTCCATACATCTGATCAATACTTTCTCTAAATGTTCCACATGTTCTTCTCTAGTATTGGAGTACATAGTGATATCATCTTGATACACAACTATAAACTTATTAATCATCCTTGTAAAGGCAACATACATAGCCCACTAAAATGTTGTATCAGAATTAATTAATCCAAAAGGCATCCTCATATATACATGTGTGCCCCAAATCATGGTAAATGTGGTCTTGTGTCTCTCAGATTCCTTCACCACACCCTGATTATATCCTGAGAAACTATCTAATGTGGACAACATCTCTGATCCTGTAACACTTTGTAATAGGTTATCCATATTGGGTAGGGGATAATTATCTTTTAAAGAATCTTTATTCAAATTTTAGAAATCCACACACAAGTGGATGTCACCATTTTTATTTCTCATAGGGACTAAATTTGCAACCAATTATGAATACCTGATGGGCTGAATGATACCACCATCCCTTAGCTTCTTTAACTCATCCCACATCTTATTGGCCAAGATGGGGTTAATAGGTCTCTATTTTTACCTAAAATTCTTGTTATTAGGCTTAAGTAGGATGACATATTGAAACAAATCTTCCCTATATGTTCTTAGTTCATAATAAGACCATGTTAAACATTCATGATACTTTTTTAGTAGCTACATATAAACTTATTTCTTAGGTGCACTCAGGTGAGTACCTAGCCAAACCTTTCTTGGATTCTCATGAGAACCCAAATTACACTTAGTCATGTCCTTTGAAATAAATGAGTCTTGAGTCTTGATTCTATCTGCTCTATCAAAAGATGCTTCTAAACTTACCAATCCTCTAGGGAGTATGTTTGTCTTCAGATGAATAATGTCCTTCCCAAACAAGGTTTCCTTTCCATCACAAACATAAACCATGGATTCTAAGTCTATGAGTTGATCATGGAACTTAGCTTCATAATTTAGAATCCTTTTGATATGATCATCATCATCAAACACCTACCAATGATGAATATTATCTAGGACTAAGCACCTCCACTTGATACTGATAATGAGGGCTCACATTTGTAATATCAAATTGAACACCTAACCTTGTAAGTTTGTCAGCTTCTTGGTTGAAACTTCTATCATGATAACAAATGTTGAATGCATCAAAGAATTCAAGCAAATCCTAAACAACATTCTGATATTGTTTTAACTTTTTTGTTTTTAGTGTCATAAGCATTGCAAAATTGTTTTACCACTAGCTTGGGATCACCCTTGACAATCAGAATTTTAATTCCATGTTCATGGGTAATCTATAAACCAAGCAAAAGTTCCTCATACTTATTAGTATTATTTGTGCACCTAAAGGAAAACTAAAAAGAAAATTTAAAACATTTACCATTAGGGGCATAGAATAAAACCCCAACTTCATTTCCAAGATTAGAGAAAGCCCTACCAAAGCACATCCTCCAAACTACTCCTTCACTATCACTTTCAACATCAAGAGCAGCATGTTGTTCAATAATGTCAATATTCCCCACAAAGCTACCCAAATTAACATCTATGTACAACACTTCATTTATAACATGCTTCAAATCTTCAATCACATGCAACATCTTCAGCTCTCTATAAAGTTTGGCCATCTTACCCTCCAATGTAATGGTGTTATAATACAAGTCCATCTATAAACTTACACCCATGTTAGCATCCCATTTTTGTGATAAAAACATCCCCCACTTAGATGAGAAGTCTATAACTACCACATCCATATTCAAATACTTACCTGGATGCACTACCAACTGTATTTCTAACCCCTTGACTTGTTCAAAAATTGGAACTTCTCATGAGTCCATGGCATAACTCTTGCCAAAGGATAATGTAATCTTCACCTTGAGCTCATTTAGAAGACCCAAGGGCATCACATTATAAGAATCACTAGAATCAAACATGTAATTGTGAAAAATCAGACCATTGATCAAGAGAGTTATATAAAATGGGTCCACATTCAACTAACTTTCTGCCAAGGTAGTCCTCAAATACACTTCTGGAGTTTGTTCAATAACGTATTCTAATTTTTCATCCTCTTCCAAGGGTGTTTGGGGTAAATCAATATCATTTAAAACTGATTTCTCACCAAATTTCAAGTATTCAAATTCCCTCTTCCTATGTTTAGGTATTCTTAATAATTCAACGAGCGGCACAGTGATTTTTAGTTGGCTCAACACTTGGGCCATATCACATATACTATACTAAGGAATAGGAGTATTTAGTAGAAGGGTAAAAACACATTAAACTAAAATGCAATCACTTAAGGTCTAAAGTGGAGTAGGTTGGGGTGGATTTTCATGCTTAGTAGCCATCTTCAAAGGTTGATTTTATTTGGCATCATTCACACCCTTAGGAATAGTAGATAACAAAGGTACTTTATTTTTAGTGGGAGCGCCTATAGGTTTATCAACTTGGGAGATGGGTATAGGTCTAAAAGTATTAGGAATTGTTGTAATTTTCTTAGCTTCCTTACTTGCATTTCCTACCCTTGCATTTGTAGGGGTAGTGACTTGAGGGATAACATTCAGTTGCCTAATTCTCAGGTAGTATTCTTTCTCTTGGGCAACTGCTACATTAATTAGCAACTACCTATCCTCAACTGATGGAATTCTCCCATCATATTTTTTAATTATCATTGATCTTAAAAAATTAAAATCATGAATGAGAAATTCAAATGCTTATGCCATATTAACATCACAAGCAAATTCACAAGTTGGGATGTAAACCTTTTATACTACACTCCAAAACTGATCAAAAGTGGTATAATTGAGTAATTTTGTGGAGGCATACATCTTACTTTAGGGACTCTAACAATTGAACATCATAATCTCATCAACAAATGACATAAACTCAGGTTCATCCACATCTTCATCAATTAGTTTAGCTTTATCACATGGAGATGTGGAAGGAATTAATTGTCACACAAATCAATGTCACAACCTACAACATCATTTAATAGATTAGGTACTTCTTTCTTAGCCCCTTTATTCTAATTTATTTCTATTTTTTCATCTCATGTAGGCCTCTTCCCTCTATCATTATCTTGATGGTGTAAATTAGGCCTTCCTTGTGCTTAATTTAGTTTTGGATCACTTTATTGAATGCTAGACACAGGAGGGATCCCAATTTCATCTCTAGACAACTTGTATGACATTTCTTTGACATCAAAAGCCAATGTTTTAATAATATCCTCAAGGTTGGTTGTCTTTGTGGACTATGTCTTTTCTAGATTGACCAAGTTTAGACAGTTTGATTGTTTAATGGGCTTTCCCATAACCTTTATATTATTTTCAATTTGGATAGCCATATTGAATTCAAACCATAGGTTCATAGGAGTCTTGTCCCTCAAGTAGTATGTACCCTTCTTGTCAAAGTCATCACAATACTTTATCAATCACATTGTATCACTGTGCCTAATGTTTTTGGGCAGCTATATCATAGTTTTGTTGAACCATGTATTGAAGTCCTGAACACACTCATTAGGGTTCTTCTTGATGTTTTCAAACTCAGCCAAAAAGAATCACAGATCAATTCTATCACAATATTGAATTTTGAACACATTCTTCATCTCTTCCCATGAATCAATACACCCATGGGGAAGAGAGTTGAACCACTCATGAGCATCTTCTTCTAGTGTATGCATAAACAACTTAATGCACACATCCTCATGCTCAACCTCATAATCTTCAATGATATTGTGAAAATATTTCAAGTGTTGATCACCACTCACTGCATTGTTCCCTTAGATCTTTAGAAGGCAATTCCTTACTTCATTTAGGACTTCATTTGGATAACCTTTTATGTCCTCAAAATTAATAGGTCTAAATTAGAAATTCAGAATGCAAGATATTCATTCTCATCTTGGTCCCTAGGCCTCATGATTGGTTTACTGGGAGGTTTAAGAACTAATAGCAAAGGGATGTGAGTGGGTGAATGAGGTGGACTTTGAGGTTCACACCTGGCATAGGATTTAGCTAGTTGAGGAGTTGGTTAATAAATTGGACTATAAATTTTAGAGTACTAGGAGAGCTATGATAGTCCTCAATAATAGGGATCTCAACAAAAATTTCAAGATAATCATAATCTTGATAGTCCAAGTAATCTTTCTTAGTTTTACTCTGTTCTTAAATGGGCCTCCAAACTTGTCTCCATCTTTGATGCAAACTTAGGGGTGGGACAAGTTTTTTGGATGAGCCACCTGTGAAGGATGATTTCAATCCTTCCAACTTTGCAAACAAGAAAATTCTCAAAGGTAAAGGTTAACAAAGATATCCAAACTAGGCACTAGTCTTCTTTGAAACCAAATGATAAGATTGGAGTCACCACTAGAATCAAAATTCTATAATATAGCAATTGAAAAATTATTGTGATACATGTTAAAATTAAACTTGTTGAAGCTTAATGAGATAGAAAGCAAACACACTATAATTTCTAGAATTATGTTTAAAAGGGTAAAGACACCTTCCAACATGAAATATCAATATTTTTAAATATAAATAGTAGCTCTAGCTTCTTGCAAGAGTCCTCGGCAACACATGTGACCAGGACTTCAATTTAATCCTCAGCAATGGTACCAAATGAGTGTTTTTTCCTAGTTGAATACCTCTTATGCTCAGCCTTACACACTTGAATAAAATGGCAAACAAAGATGAAAAACTTGCTAGTATGTTCTTATAGCTAGGGAAGGGTTTGGCATCAAGAATGGACCAAATGAAAAAAATGATTGAGAGGTACCTACAAGGGTATGGTCAACTCCCTACTACTTTGGCTCTGCTTAAGGGGTAGCTTGCTCACATGGAGAGATTCCATAATTCAACCTCCATGCAAATTATTGACATAAGGGAACTCTAATCTAACCAAAACATAACCAAACTCACTCACTCCACCTAGGAAGGGTTGTCACATAGAATGCAAAAATGCTCTAGGCTAGATATAAGATACTGAAGATAGATGGGAAATTGACTGCAATCTTCATTCTAAAGAATTTTCAACAACATGGGCTGAATAGAAAACTATAGTGTTATGCTTCAAAGCATAAAATACAACCACATGTTATATAATCAAGGTAGTATGAATTTTTAGGGAAAATAACACTTATGGTATGCAAAGGGTGTATTTAACTGCAAGGTAGGATAAGGTAGGACAAGTTAGATGGTAATAGAAAAGGGGTGGTGTGCTAGAGATTTTCAAATAGTAGGATATTTTTTAATATTCATGACATTATTATTTATAAAGATGTATAAAAGACTCAAATGCAAGATAATGGGAACTACCAAATGATCCCTAAAACCCCAAAGCACATACTCCAACTAAAATTTAAAAACACTTTTCCTTGTCAAATCTATAGACCTAGGGGGCTCTAAAAGGTCATTCAACAACATACTTCCAAGTTAAACTATAGAAAGGGATTTATAACCTATATCCATGCTCAAAATGATAACTAATAATGAACACAAACCCAAATATTCAATCAGTAGAACTTGTAAAACATATTACTGCACTTCATAAATAGTAAATAGCAAAGAACCACAAGCATTTTCATTAACTTGAAAATAAACCTTACATACATCAGTTTTTCAAAATGTTGCCAAGGGGACAAGCATGGTTAGTTTGTTATTTTAACAAGGGAGACATAAAAATTATCTCAAAGCTTGCTAATGGTTGTATAACTGTAACCACCTTAGCAAGAGAGACAAGATCTACACATAGTAAACGATCCCAAAATTTTGAAGAGCCTAGACTTGGAGATAAAAACCAAAAAACCAAAAACTACCAACCTCTTAAATAGAGTAAAAGCCCTATATTTATACATTTTTTTACCAATTTCAAATCTAGGAGTGAGGGTTGTAACCTATGATTGCAAAAGTCTCACCAAGATGGTAAGTTCATGCATTGTGATACAACAAAAGAAATTTGGGAAAATTTGTAGACCATATATGAAGGAGACACTAAAGTTAAGTTGGTAAAGTTGCAGACTCACCAAAGGCAATTTGAAATATTTAGAATGAAGGAGGAAGAAAACATTGCATCTTATCTATTGAGATTAGATGAAGTGGTAAATGTCATTAGAGGTCTAGGAGAGAAGTTAAAAGAATCAACAATAGTATAAAAGGTACTAAGATCCCTGACTTATAAGTTTAATTCAAAAGTGTTTATAGTAGAGAAGATAAAAGATCTTAACACACTACAGATGGATGAACTTCATGGCATCTTGACTACCTATTAAATGAGAACAAGTGATAGATAACCTTTCAAGAAGGAAGATGCATTCAAAGCTGATAAAAATTCACAAGCTAAGAAGGCCAAGGATTATGTTGATATAGACATTGATGATGAGAAGATGGAAGTCATGTTACATAAATATAGAGGTAATTGTAACAATGATTTTCCTTGTAGTTACATAAATATTCTAGGTGTGGCAAAATATTTGTTCTAGCTAGCAACCTCCACCCTACTTCAGGTTTATTGTTAAGTTATGGAGCTAAAAGCTTCACTGTTATGCAAATGTGGAGGTTGTTGAGTGACACAGGTGACCGACGTCAGTTTCTATTTGACCGATGCTGACCGACCATAACCGATGAAATAGTTACTGTGTAGCTAAAGATAACCAATGTTTAGTTTTGATCATAGATGATTTGTGTTAAATTTGAGATCTTTCATTATAACAAAAGTTATGTTGGAGAAAAGTTGGTCTCCCAAACAAATTCTAGGCATAGTTGACTCTATGATAGAATATTTTGAGAAGGAATTTTAATGGCATTATATCTCACACATGTGAAGGTTTCAAGAGTAGACTTATATATGGTTGGATTATTATTTGTAAAGAGAACATATGGTGCAATTTTTAGGACATACAATTGATAAAGTAGAGTAATGTGATAAAGTAAATATCGGGTGCGATCATACCAGCGTTAGTACACCGGATCCCATCAAAACTCCACAGTTAAGCATGTTTGGGCTGGGGTAGTATTGGGATGGGTGACCTCCTGAGAAGTCCTGGTGTTGCACCTTTTTTCCCCATTTTATCAAGACATTCGGTGGTCTGTGTTCCCCTCGCACATACATCTAATGATGTGGATGTGTGTTGCGCACACTGCACTATGAGAGATGATTTGTGATGCATAAACTAGGCTTCGCAAGAGGTGTTGCATGGATAAAAATTAAAACATGCATTGGTTATGGTTGTCTGGCATCAGTCAGATAGGAATCGATGTCAGTCACCTGTGCATTTCCAAGTAGCATTTCCAAAATTAGAATTGCTAATTTTAGGAGAACAACTAGTTTGCATGTAAAGACTAATTTTAGTCTTGAGTCTATGTTTCTAATTATTGTTTGTTTTGGGATCTATTTGAGAGACCCATGGGGCTATATTGTAATTAAGGACTAAGGATTAGATCCTCAACTTGAAGGCAAGAACAACAATTGGTTTGGTTGTCTCAAGGGGTGTAAGATCAAATGATCTGTAGGTAGCAAGATCAGGGAGATCTACATGGTAAGAAAGATTAGTTAGATCTACAAGGGTTCAAGATCAAGGAGATCTACTTGGTGGACTGGAAGTAGGCAACAACAACCATTGGGTTGATTATCACTAACTAGTGGAGGGAACAACTCTATGTTTGAGTTGGTTGTAATTGATTGAGAGAGAGAACTCTTGAGGGAGAATTATTGGACACCCAAGAGGTGTGGGAAGAGTGAGATTTCTTCATTGTATTTCCTTCTAGAAGAGTGTTAATATAGATTATATTGTTTCTCGTATCTCATATTCTTTGTTGTTTCTAAATTCTAGTTACATGTTACTTTTGGTTTAATTCTGTGTTTAGTTGCTTATACAAAGGTAATCAATTGTACTCTTAGGAGAGGATCTTGACAGCTGGTATCAGAGCATGTTAGTGTTTGTTGATTATAGGTTCACTCTCAAGGGTTTCTAATTGAGTGGGAGTAAAGCAATGGCAAAAGAAAGTAAACTAAGAATGGAGAAATTCAATGGCAAGAATTATCAATTATGGAATTGTGGAAAGAAAGGGCATGTAAAGAAAGATTGTTGGTTGGTAGAAGATCAGCATGAAGGAAATAAAGAAGCAAATGATGCAGGTATTATTGCATGGGATGTTCTTATATGTTCCTTGGATAAAGTAGAATCTTGGGTTTTGGATTCTGGTGCCTCTTTCCATGCAACCCCAAATAGAGAATTTTTCAATGATTATGTCCATGGAGACTTTGGAAAAGTTTATTTAGGGGATGGTAAGACTTGTTAAATGGTTGGCAAAGGGAAAGTGCATCTAAAATTGTAGACTGGCAACATATGGGTGCTGAAGGATGTCATGCATGTTCCCATCCTGAAGAGGAGTCTAATTTTTGCAAGAAAGTTGGGTGATGAGGGTTGTATAGTAACTCTCACAGCAAAATCTTGGAAAGTTTCCAAGTGTGCACTTGTATTAGCAAGAGGTAAGAAAGTAGGTACACTTTATCTATCTACTTATATTATTGATTCTCCTTCTATTTTATCTACTTTAGATGTAGATGCAAAGATGTGTCTCTGTAGGCTTGGTCACATGAGTGAGAAGGGAATGCATGTTCTTAAGTCAAATGTTAAGAACTAGAAAGCCTTGGTTTTCAAGGAGAAGATGATGGACAGAGATCAGCTCAAGAGGCTAAATAATTCAGAGTAGGGTAATGTTGATTTGGACAAGGTTATGATCCAAAATGAGCTTGTGGGTAAAAATCATCACTCATAAGAAAACACAGATATTGACATCAGTCAGGTAAGAACCGACATCGATCAAGCAAGAACTGACATCAGTCTGGTGGAGACCAAATTCGGTGATGTCGGGCAGGTGGAAACCAATGTCAGTCAGGTAAGAATTGACATTGGTTAGGTTGATCACATGGAACTGGCATCAGTTGGGTGTAGACTGAGAGATGACCAGGATCGGTCACTGTTAGAATGAAATTTGGGCAGACAACAAGCTGTTAAGGAGTCTTAAATGCCCATGAAGAGGATTGAAAGGGTAAGTAAGCCTCAAATTCATTATTCCCCTTCTTTATACTACTTGTTGCTCACTGATGGTCGAGAACCAGGAAGTTTTGAAGAGGTAATGCAGGTAGAATCTAGGAAATAGTGGGAGCATGGCATGAATGAGGAAATTGATTCCTTGGAAGAGAACCAAACGTGGGATTTGGTAGAGTTGCCAGCTGGAAAGAAAGTACTGAAAGACAAATGGATTCACAGGTTAAAGAAAGGAGAGAATGGATAGGTGAGACATAAGGCCAGGTTATATGGTCTTGAGCAAGCTCCAAGACAGTGGTATTTGAGGTTTGACAGGTTTATGACAAAGCATGGCTTTAGTCAATGTCAATGTGACCATTGTGTTTATTTTACTAGGTTGGATAATGATAGCTACATTATCCTGTTATTGTATGTAGTGTATATGCTTGTTATAGAGTCACACATGTAGGGAATTGCTAAGCTAAAGGTAAAAGTAGCTCAGACATGTGCCAGGAAGGATTTAGGAGGAGCAAAGAAAATCCTTGGCATGAGTATTTCTAGAGACAGGGAAAATCACAGGTTGATTTTGTCTCAGGAGGATTATGTGAATAAGGTAGTGGAGAGGTTTGATATGCAGGATGCAAAATCGATAAGCACACCTATGGCTGGATAGTTCAAGCTGAGCTTAGAATAGTGTCCTAAATCCTATGATGAGGTTGGGTACATGGTATGTACTAGACCTGAATTTGCCCAAGCAGTGGGAGTTATCAGCAAGTTTATGGCCAATCCAGGAAAGGAGCACTGGAAAGCAGTTCAATGAATTCTCAGATATCTGAGAGGGACCAGTAGTAGGTATTTATTCTATGTAGGGTCAAGCATTTCTCTACATGGGTATGTAGATTCAGATATGGCAGGTGACTTGGATGATAGGAGAAGCACCACAGGATATGTGTTCACTATTGGTGGAACGGCGGTTAGCTGGATATCAGAGTTGCAAAAGGTTGTTGTAGTCACGGTGGCTAGCAAGGATAAGAACCCTGTAGATATGTTAACAGAGCTAGGAACAAAGGAGAAGTTGAATCTTCATTCAACTTTTGTTGGTCTTCAAGATTAAACTTGAAGAGGGATACAAGCTAGAAACAAATTAGAGGTTGTACAGGTACAGGTGCAACTATTTATCTCCAAGTGGGAGATTGTTAAGTTATGGAGCTAAAAGCTTCACTGTTATGCAAATGTGGAGGTTGCTAAGTGACACAGTAACCAATGTCAGTCAAGCCAACTGACATCAGTTATCTTTAGCTACACAGTAACCGGCATCGGTTATGGTTGGCCGTCATCAGTCAGATAGGAATCGACATCGGTCACCTGTGTCACTCAACAACCTCCACATTTGCATAATAGTGAAGCTTTTAGCTCCACAACTTAACGATAAACTTGAAGTAGGGTGGAGGTTGCTAGCTAGAACAAATCTTTTACCACACCTAGAATATTTATGTAACTACAAGGAAAATCATTGTTATAACTACCTCTATAGGAAATGATGAATAATTGAAGGAAATATTTTGATTTATTCACTAGAAATGCCTTTTACACATGCTGGAAGGAATATATTCATGATGGAGGCCAAACAAACTTTATCTTTATTTGTAACTACCTAAGGATCCCCTTAATCACTTGCTTAGATAACTATAAACTTTTGGATAGTTTCCCTCCTTGTCATGCACGCCATGGAACAACTTTCTCTTATAATGATGGCATTGTGATACTCTAGTTGTGGTAGAGGAAAAAAAATATATGTGGTCCATCTAGAAAATATTCTTTAGAATGGCCCATAGACTATATTTTGCATTGTGATTTCTTGTTCATCCATGAAGGACCCATCAATTTTAGCTCCTAAACCAAATTTTTCCACATATTAACATGTGGCATGCCACATCAAATCTAACTAGGCACTTATGGGGCTTAAAAGTGACTACACTACTTAATTGGATCAAACCTGGACATGTGTCACTTTTGTATTTGCTTTGAGCTCCATAAAATGTCTATCTTCCTATATGACAATGCCATGTCACTTTGTCTATTTACTCAAAATGTGACCATTTCCTCTAGGACATGTGTCAACATGTCATTGAGCCTAGATCTTTGAAACTTCCACCTAAGACTAACACTATCAAATCCTTATCATTATTATGTATGTGAGCATGCCACATGGAAACTCTATGATCTCTCAACATCTCTTTAGCATTAGATTTTATTATGAGATGTTAGATCTCCATTAAGACCCATGAGATCATGCCACTTAGATTATTTGTAGGCTTTTTGCATTCTACATAGTCACTCACTATCAGGCTAATAGTTTTTACCACATGGTAACTTCCCATTTGGCTTGAGATCTTTGAAAATTCCACCTTCCTTTCACGTCATCTGATTATCCATACATGGCTCATCTCAGACCATTGATCTAGATCCAAAAGATAAAACACCACTAGATATCTTTCAATATTTCCTATAGTTGTGACACTTGTCACCACCACATTCATCCTAGCTTTGTTGAAAATTCCACATCAATCTCACACCATCAAATCTTGCTTTTTGTGAGAAAACGTACTCCATTAGATCATGATTTGAGGGGTGAAATGCCATTGGCTGATCTTTGCTCCATTCATCATGGTTATGACATGCATCATCTCTATGCTTACTTGTAGGATTGTTGACTTATTGACCTATGAAGGGCTGGTGAACCCTTGATCTACCACCCAAGCACTTTATATGGTACCACTTGTCATTCATAGATCCCTCCTTATATTTATTGACATTTTAATTCTATCACATGTCATTGGATCTTTAAATTACCCATCAAGATGGTGACACTTTTCACTCTTGTAGGGATCTTAGGACCTTTGACATTTCAATGCTGCTCACACATTGTTACGTCTCTAAACTAATCTTAATATGGTGACACTTATCACCTTCTCACTCATCTTGGGGCTTCATTGAAGTCTTGACCTATTTCTTACCATTGATCAATATTTGTACACTTTACCACATACTGTCAATCGATGAGAACATGTTCAAAATTTTAATCATGCCTTGCGAGCTCAACACTTAGCACATCCACACTTATCCTAGGTTACTTTGACTTTTTAGTATTGATCATGCACCATCACATCTTGCTCCATGTTAATGTACACCATTTGATTATGAGCCACTAGGTTGGACATGATTGGCTCAAAATTAACATGAAAAATAATCAAATCAGAGCTTGGGGAATAAAAAACTTATTAAAAAGTCTTAGCCTTAGTTTTTTGGGTGCATAAATAAATATTATATAATCTTTTGGATAAGACTCAAATCTAAGTTCACAGCAAAAGGACCAAGCACTAATTAAACCAAATAGATAAAAATACCAAGGGCCAAGGAAATAAAAGGGACTAAATATGAATTTTAGACTAAGGTTTGGTCATGTTAATAAACATGATTAAACTTTAATATAAAATTTAAACTAAATTCATGACATATTGAAAGTGTTCCTACATAAATTGCTTCTACCAATTTGAGTTTAAATCAAAGGGCCTAAGCTAGGACAATTGGAACAAGGGTCTTAAGGTACTCAAACATTAATTCAACTTGGATTTTGATAAACCAAAGGCAAGTAAAGACCAAAATAACAAGACACTTTACCTCTAATGAACACTTTAAACTAAGAAGTGGGCTAAACAAATTGGGTATCTATGCTTAACAAGGACTCAATTGCTTTAGTGTAATTTTGGGCACTAATACTAGGGTTTCTTAATTTTTATTGAATCTGATGTTTGATCTAGAAATGATCTAATTACTGAGATGGAATGCTCCATTATCAAGGAGATAAGAAATAAAAAATTAGACCCTTTAAAGTCATATGAGGATTATGACTCCTTGATAATAAAATTTCCAAGAAGGTAAGTCATATTGAAAATAGATTCCAATTTCAAATTTAGGTGCAAACTGAGCCCTATGATTGATCAATCACTCAAGGTCCATTTTTAAAAAAATTGAGATTATGAATCATTCAATCCAATGTTTGATCAAACCCACTTATTTTAGTCAATAATCCATTTTATACCTTTGGGCGACAGGGCCCACTATATTTGCTTATCTATTGGTAGGTTTGTTTAAGAGCCTATAGGTCAACTAGAGAAAGAGGGGACTTCATGGTCACATAAAGACCATGTGCCCACTTATGTATTATCTTTCATGTTGTTTATCCATGTGAGTTTGTTTTGATTCATTGCATGTCTCATGCCATGAAGTTTGCTTGTTAATGAGTAATGCAGTTGTGTAGAATATGCATTCTACATTATTAAAATAAATTGGCATTTTTTGTGTGGTTTAATTCATGCAAAAATTTGGTCATAAAAATAATGATTAATATATGGTTCTAATACCAATTTTAATGTAAATGTCTATTGCCACTCAAACTATGCACCCACCGAATTAGAAGAATTGGTTTAGTGGAATAATAGGATTGTCCCCCAAGGTGTGGGAGACTTGTGCTCCTTGGTATGAACCTTTAGAGAAGGCCAAATTCCTTATAATCTATGTGCATATAATTATCAACATAAAAGCCTAAAATATTTGAAATTAAATCTATAGTTAATCCTACATTTAAAACTCTTTGGGGAAAAGGGAGGATGAATGTTAAAAGGGAAATAATGGTGATGCACCAAGACCAAACAAAGAAGATCTACAGACCTTGAAGAATAAACTACAGATCTTAGAAGATGAGACAACATTAGAAAGAATACAAAATGAACACTTCAATTTCATAAGTAATTTGCATGGAGGGATAGGACATAATACAACACTAAGAGGCAAGAAAAATGGTCCACAAATAGTGCTTGTATAGACCTATGTGTACATAAAATACAACCTATAAAAGAGAGTCAAGTTATACACAAAGGTGTGAGGGAATGGAGAAAAATGATAGGAATGAATATTATCCATAGATAGAGATCAACAAACCAAAGAAATACACATATAATTCATGAAAATAAAGGGATACGAACTCAATTTTTGTAAAAATGTAAGGCTCATACAATAAAGAGGATTCTAAAAGGTATATTTTGAAAGCATTATTGTGCTAAGAAAATGTTATCCCTTTTACAAGTAAAAACATAGGATTATATATAAAAATGGATAGCCCCAGGGGTCATTAATTGGTCTTACCCACTATCATGGTGGTTAAAAATCATAACAATGATTGGGGGAGTGATCCAAGGTTCTGATAGAATAGAGGCATGCCCGTACTCAATACAAAATAAAAAATGAATGAGGTGGCCCAACCATGATGATTTCCTTTAGATTTTTCATGTTTATGCTTGAATAATCACCATGTCACATCCTTCAATATTATAGATTATCTTTGCATGATTTTGTATGCACTTGTTTCCATGATGATTAGAGTTAAGTCATCTCCCCTTTCCCCACTTTTCCAATTAGAGTTAAGCTATGCCATGATTCTAAAGATTAGGCCACTCTAAGATTGATTATGAGAATCAATTTTGTTGCATAGTCCATCTTCTTCCTTTAATGTTTTTGACAATCAGATGAGCCATCAAATTTGAGCTAAGTGTATTAATGAAATCATTATTACCACATGCCTTCTTTATTACTTGGTTATAACTTATACACTCAGGGCCTACCACCTCCATATGATGGGCCATCATTGGTTCTTAGGTTCCTAAGGTATTATAGGGGTTAGAGATTTAGGGGATCCACATTAATCGATTTATTATTGGTGTTAGTTTATGATTATTAGTCTAGGGGAGCCCAAGATGATAAGTGTCTACATGGCATCATCTAATTAGATTGGAGGTCTAACACTTCTAATGCCAATAAATTTGATAATAGATTTTTCATTTGAAAAACTAAGAGGCTACGATTAGTTTTAAACTCTAAAACTACCACATGAAACTCATTGATTATATCAAAACCCTAATATGACTACTTATATTATGGTGGAAAGGTATTATGCCATGTGGCATCATCTCGCTAACTTGCTTTCCTAAATATCTATAATATTGCTGGGCTTGTACAAACCACCCTAGGGATTTTTAGTGGCATTTCACCACATGATATCATCCCACTAACCTGCTTACCTAGGGGATTCAACATTATATGGATATCTCTAGGATGTTAGGCCATTAGGACTTTGACACATCAAATCATCTCGCTAACCTACTATTTTGATAGTTTTTGAATTATACAGATGGTTTTGAGGCTATGATTTACTAGGATTGTGACATGTGGAAGAATCTCACTTACTCTCTTGCCCTCTATATTTACTGGAATAATTTCCTCACCAAGAAAAATTTGAATAAAATCAACTAAGTCTTTAAAAATATTTTTAAACAAGCCTAAGACCATTGAGGAAGTGACACATGGTACCACGAATTTTTTTGAAGAATCAACTAAGTGTCAAGATTATTTTGAAATGGGATGAACTTATTAGGACCTGTGAATGATTACCACATGATGTTGATATGTTTGGATTGGATCCTTGGCACACTAAAACTTAGGAAACCATCAAGACATTGCCTAGGTTTCATCAAATTTAACATAGTGCCCCTTTGAAACCGTTATTGGGAAAAAAACCCAAAATTGACTAAGTATTTTCATTATTCAACTCTTGTAGGCTCTAAGAGTGTTTTGTGTTCACCAGTGAGGATGATAATAAGGTCAAGAATATTATAGGAAGTTTAGGAACACCCTCAAAATATCAAAGTGTTGAAATTTGCATGGGCCTGACCTCACACTTGTCTATGTCAAGTTCTCTCATGTTGAGCTCACACTCTCATTTGATGCTACCAAGTTGATTAGTCATGACACCCTTTATGATGGGTATATTCTTGTTAACCTCTAATAATGTCTCTTTGTAACATATGGCAATCATTTGTGACTTTAGTATTATCACATCTTACTTGGCCTTCATGGTTTTTATTGAATTAGATTAAACTTAGAACCCTAAAATCAATCATGAAACCCCTTTCTAAATTGGACATTAATATTCCATGGTGACAAAAAATGGTCAACATTATTGGGAACCTTTAGGAGATACTTGCCTGCTAAGTAATAATCTAGTAGCATTCAAGTAATCCATTAGGCATGGAGTCATAAAAGCATCTAAGCTTTTCACATCTAAAAACATAACCCTATTGCAACTTGCTCATCTTGAACTGAACAATTGGATTGAGATCCACCTTGAAATAGAAAACCAAAAAAAATAATAGAACAAACAATAGTGATGAAACACTCAAGAAAGAAGAATAACTAAGCTAATGTGTAACAACACTTAGAGTAAGTAAAAAGCATCTAAAACAACTATGTAAAACTAAAAATAGGGGATTCAAACCACTTGGATAAAAATAGAAGCCTTGAGATCATCTTCCATTGTGTATGAGCATATTTTCATGTGATGGGCAGAGGTAGGTGGGAGCTAATCTATAGTGAAGGAGATGTGTTCTGATTGTTACCAAGAGGTGTTCAAAGAAGGTAGTCTACTTGGACTCTTTTTTGATGACTATTCCATCTAGCTACACATCGAATCATGAGCATGTTTTTAATTTGGTCAGCATGTCTTCAACTTTGAGCTAATATCTCATGAATTTCAATACACTTGACTAAGTTTTTGGCTCATACTTAGCCTTTTGGAGATCAAGAGGTTGCCCCTGTTAAATCAACACATACCTCAACTCATCTAAGTGTGTTCCCATTACTGTTACAACTTCATCCACACTTGTTTATAGATAGACACTTGAATTATTTTTTTAGTATTTGACACCAAGTTGCTTACTATGATTTGTTGATTCAAGTAAGGCATTGATCATTAGTTTCCCCTATGATTTGGGAGACATCATTTTGACCTAGGATTCGAACTCCTCAGCCAACTCATTGAATTACTCCCACAAATCTATGGGATTTTCCATTAGTTTAAATAATTTAGGCATTAAAGCACTCTCTTCATGAATATAATATGCCTCCAAAGCTACTTATTCATGTAGGCTCATGCCCTAAAGTCTCTCTCCTACTAATTTGAAATAACATGCTCAAATGGATCCTATAATTTATCTTGCACCCTCTCTTGTGAAGCCAATCCACATGATTGATTATAGGGAAGTGATGCACTCTATATCATGCTACTTTGTGTGGGAACAAGATTTATTGAGGTGTCATCAGCATTGTCATTGTGCTCATTAGATGGTTGTGTGAATGAGAGTTGCACTTGAGCTTATGTGTTGCCTTGGTAGAGCTACCTATATGGATGATATGTCTAATGGGGTGCCTCTTAATGCACTTTTTACCTTTTGAGAGATTCTAACTCACTGCTAAATCTTTACATGAGGTGTTTAACCTCACATAGATCTTTTATGGAAATGATAGGAGGAGTTGATCGATCGGGTATGAATGGAAGAGGCACAAGAGTGGGTGGAGTGGGTAGCAACATATGAAGTAAATGTATTAGAGGCCTCAAAGAAACCTTACCCACTTGGATAAGGTAAATTTATACCTCAATGACAAGTTCTTAAGTATTAGGAAATGTATTCCCACATTGACTAGGTCAGGACTGCAACATTGTAATCTATGGCCCTCAAGTTCTAGGTTCATAGAGGGCCTAACTAATGGAGGGATATAACCCTAGGTTATATAGAAACTCATGTTTAAATCCTTTCAAATATCACATGGTGCCTAATTTATGATGGTGAGTTGACTGATGAGGGACATACAATCAACCTTCTCTTTAAACTATCTACATTATTTCTCACCAAGTTTATTCTAGTTATGAATGGATCCTGACCTCATACTTTTATACTACTATATAGCCTTCCCTTTTAATGATGAAGTGAGGAGATAAATTATTATGTTGTCTTTAAGAACATGGTGGATTGCGCACACATGGGCTATGTCTTTGATGTGCTCAATGACTTTGGTCTCATATTCTCTAATGAAATATGGAAGGCTTTTGAGAGCTTTAGTGGGGATATCATTATAGTATACTAGTGAAAGAGGGTTGCCTCCATTTAATGGCACAAATAGGTGGATCCTTTCCTAAGAATCCATGAGGCATATGGGAGTTAAAATTTCTCTTGATTACAACATATAAGTTTGGTCTCCTAAAACCCATAGTTGGAGTTAGAGTCACCAGGTGATTTGTGTATACATCCAATTCCTATCACTATCATGTTGAAATCATCAATCTAAGAAATTTTCTATGATAATACATAATCGGGGCTAAAATCACTAAAGCATAATAAATGGTTCAAACTTGTCACGTATAGGTGTTGATATAGGCTAATGTATCCCTGAATGGGGAAATGCATTTTATGTGATTATTATCTTTTATCAAATCACTTTGAGTCAAATTATGACCATAAAAAATGATGATCTAGACCATTGAATTCTTATAATTCATAAGCACATGTCATATGCATGTGTTAATTAGTATCCACAATGATCTAACTAGGGTATTGCTTTGTACACAACTCACACCTTCTAATTATGCTCTAGTTAAATTACAAATTAGTAAATTGACATTTTGACTAGTTTGATTAAATGAACAACAATTTATAAAGAATTATATAAAATTAATTAAACCCACTTAAGCAAATTAAACCAAATCAAGGGCTTAAGTGAAAAATACATGGAAGTTATTGAAAATATATTAATTGTAAATTCATTTCTCAAATCTGCATCACCCTATGACATCATTAATGGGTTAGCACCCATAAGCCATTAATAGAATAAATATTACTTTTAAGCCTTCTCATGCCCCATTAATGCCCCATTCTTCCAAATATTATTGGGGGTATTTATGGTTTGTCCCTCCAAAATTGAATTTATCTATGGCCACACATATTGATCTCAAGATGGATGGTCATGGTTGATTCTAATCATTTTCAAAAATATATAAATATGAGGGCCAAGACCACCATTTTGAAGCTTGATTCATATAAAATTATTATGCAAAAATTGCAATAGACAAGCTTCACCTATTTTCACATAATGATCAAGTTCATGATCCTAAGCCATTAATACACTAAGAGATGATGGAGGAACATGATACTCATCATTAACAAAGACTTGGATCACCAAATCTATGTAAAATCATGCTTCTTGGCCATTTTTTGAAGAAGGGACATTCTTTGGAAGGTTTGATGGTATATTACTTTCTTAAATAGCTCTTAGATTTCCTTAGCAATACCCCTTGATAGAGTAGGCTTAGCACATTATATCTTGTATGCTTATTTTGGGTTTTTCTCTACTAATGCACGGACTAACTTACTTTGTAATCTTACTCTACATTTTGTCATGCCTGATGGGACCCCTACCCCATACAACCAGAGACATTACTATGCAATTCTTAGTTTGGATAATAGACGCTTAATAATATTTAAAATTCAAGTTTTACTTCCATTTTTCATGTATTGTTCTTTTTTTAGTGACACACAGTTTACATAGAGATTGACATTAATCCTCATAAAATTGGTATTGATTCATGCATGAGGAATAAAACACAACAAAAGATGTGATTGATGGATTTTTCTTGAAGTTTTTAGTTTTTATTGTGTTTCAAAACTTGTATATTCTCTGCTTGACTATTTTCCTATAGGATCCAAGAGAGCTTTTTGGTTTTATTTATTTTGCTAACAATTTTTTGTGAAAAAATATATTCATTATTATTGTGGTTTTACAGGAACCGATGTCTATTTTTATCGACTGGTTTTGACCTCTCTATGAACCAATTGACACTGATTTTTGTGAACCAATATCGATCCCTATATAGATCGATGTCAGTCTTTGAGATAGAAAAATAGAGACCTGAGAGATTATTTTTAAATATTTTTTCTCATTTACCTTTGGGTTTATAAGTAGGAAAAATCCCTCTAAAATTTTTAAGACCTAAGTTAGAAAAAAAGCAAAAGTTTAGAAGTGGTTAAGTCTTGAACATTTTGTTTGGTGCCTAAAAGAAACTTAGTTATTTTTATTCTTAGTTGTTTGTGAAGTTTTTTGAAAATTTTTCAAATAATTCCAAGGGGAAAATTTTCATAAATATCTCACTTTAGTACAATAAAATAAATGCTCACACTAGATAAATAATCTTAAGAGTTGTTTATTTTATGCTAGTTCCTTCAAACTTGTTTATTTTTACAAATTAATTGATGCATGTATGCTCTCCCCCCATACCCTTTAGGGAACTCAGGTGAACAAAAGTGATCTTTATTTTTCTTGGTTGAATTTAGTATAAAATAATGAAAATAACATCCTTAATGCCCTTCTTAAATCTATATGAGCTGGGTGATCCAAACTGACCTTAAAGACTTTTCACTTGTCTTTTATTTATGCATTTTGGCTTGTGAACGAGAGTTCATAGCCTCCTTAGGGGTTACCTAGAGAAGCATTGACTAGATAATTCATCTCCAAACATAATTTCAATTATAATCCATGGTGGGGTATATAAATTGAGGAAAACCCACTAGGATACTTATTTTGATTGGTCAAAATAAATTCCTTTAGTGGTACTCCAACTTGGACCATAGGGGAAATTCGGACATCGCACTACACTGAGAAAGAAACAGATGTAGTGATTATGAAAAGGATAATGCATTTTTATAACAAGATGATTGACGCAAATCCAATTGATTTGAATCATCTCTGGTGTTAACCACACTTGGGACCATCTAGACGCATAAAAACTTAGTTTTAGAACAACCCTACTTTCCGTGGACATACTATTGATGTAGGGTGAGTAGCCCAAAGTTCCATGTTACCATAAAATATCTTGAGAGAAGAGGGGGCCTAAAAACCCTACTTTTCATGCTCTTTTATTTTTGGATTAACAATTAAAATCCTCTCAAGAGCACATATATAGATGAAATTTGACATTATCATGCAACCTTGTCAATTTTAGGACTTTGGACATTACACTTAGGTGTTTTTCATTTTATCCTTTAATTTATTGTTATTTTTTATTTTAAAACTATTTGAAAACCAAAACACATAATAAATCCTAAACACTTTGTTGTACACCATTATATTTGAACGAGGCATTATGCTAACCAAATCAAAATCACTTTTTACCGTGTTAAAAACATCATTTAGAACATTGTGTTTATATTTTATAAATAACATTATCATGTTATCCATTTGAGTGTAGAACATTTTTCCAATTTTCAAAATCTCAAAATCTTTAATTATTATCTAAATTCAAAATTTCACCTTTTTAAGTTCTAGGCCAAGGTGCTATCAAATTGCCATTTACACTTGGTTTGAGTAAACTTAGATACGATTTCCCATTTGGATTGAAGGTCATTACCTAGACTCATCATCATTTTATTATCATTATGGACTTATATTGTCTTGCATTAACTCATGCTCTAAGTTCTTGGACCATTATACATCCTATTACCATATGGTGGCATTATGTTGCCTGTTTGGTTTAGCTTTATACTTAGAAGTTCATGTTGATTCACATTTTAAAATTCTTGGTTTGCATTTTTATCTTCCTAATCAAAGGACCCTCTTCTAATTTTATATTCATAACTTTATGTAGTTGTATCTATATTTTATGCTATTGACATATCTTTGACCTAAGTTTTTTGTGTTAGCTTGCACTTTAGGTTCTAAATTTATCTTACCCTCTTTTAATTTGATGATTTCAACCCACCAAAGTTGAGTAAATTTGTAACCATTTATTCTAATTGTGTGTTACTATGCCACTTATTTGATTATAGTCTCATCTTACCATGTCATTTTTTTGAATAAATACAAAACACACCTTTTAATGTTTGTAAAACACATTTCATATCTTAGCAAATGATGAAAATAATATTCTAAACATGACAAAAAGGTATAATCACAATAGGGTTCCTCATGGCCCTAGTTATGAGGAAGAGAATTATTTTGACAGATAAGAGCACGTTGTCATGTTTGAGGATATCACCCTCTTAGGGCCTAATTTGTAATTACCAAGCCAATCCATCTTGATTTTCATATGCCAACTCTATTCTTCTCCTTTGGCCTATGTGAATCACCAAACTCCACAGTGCTCAAAGGTTACCATTTTAGGTTATCCTCCTTTAACTTGCATGAGAAACCAAGCTCTACTACACCTAAAGGTTACCATTTTAGGTTACCTTTATTCATATTGCACAATGCCCCAAGCTCCACAGCACCCAAAGGTTACCATTCTAGGTTATTCTCCTTCAGCTTGTACAAAAAATAAAGTTATACAACATTTGAAGTAGGGTAAATTTTAAGATCCCATATTTGAAACCCCCTTAGATTCATTTAAGTGAATCTAATTCATAGCCTTGGTGAATCAGTAGGTCTAAATTTTTTTTTTGCTTTCTAGGTTTTCCTCCCAACCATCCAACTATATGAAGCAACCAAATGACCTAGCCAAAAGGCTATGTCAAATGGCTCTACTGACAATTGCACTATTCAACTCTATTGATGGTTGTGTTGTTCAGCTCTACTGAATGGTTGTGTCATTGGGTAGAGCCCTTTTGGCATAATGGTGTTGAATGACATGTTAATGGTCATTTCAAATGGCTCTGCTAAATAGTTTTGGGAATATTAGGATTTGGGAATACAACCCTTGATTTGTGTGTTTTCCTTTCTTCTTCCCATGCCCTTAAGCTTTAACCTTGGTGAATTTTCTTGCAGTTATATTTGGCACTATCATTCAGTCTATTATTCGACAATATTGTTTGATAGTGTTGTTCAACACTGTCATTTAGCACTTTTATTTAGCTATATCAAGATTTGGAGGTGTTATCTTGTTTGATATCAAGATCACAGGGTATATTATATATGTGTGTGTGTGTGTGTGTGTGTGTGTGTGTGTGGAAAATTAATTTTTTTTTAAGATAATATTGTAAAGGGTTAGTGAGTTGACTCCCAAAATAATTTATATCCCTAAAATTTTGGCGATCCAGTTTCATCTGTCGACCCTAAAAATTTACCAAAACAAAAATCCAAAAAATGGAATATTCATGAATTAATGAATATTCATCACCAAAATTTACCTTGGTTTGAAGGTTACCATTATAGGCTATCCTCCTTTGGCTTGCACTATCAATCAAACTTCACAGTGCCTAGTCATTACTATTCTAGGCCCATCACTAGTATTTATTAAACCTATTGTTGAGGAATGTCAATTTGATGAGCTATTCTTTATTGATCCATTTTTTGTTAGTCTAATTTTTGGAGAGCTCATTATTGAACCACAAGTCATTAATCATCCAGTGTTAACTATTCCCCACTTTAGAAAATTCATGCTAGTCTTTGAGCCCCAATAGAACCAACATTTACCTCTTTAAGAGCCATATTTTAAGGACCATAATGTGTTTAAAATTGACATTTTTCAACCAATTTTCAACCAAGATTACAATGTTATTGTTGAACCACCCATTTGTGATGAGTTAACCTATGATGAATCACCCTTCGATATTATACCTGTTGTCGAGGAGTCTCACTCTGACAAGCTATTATTTATTGAGTCACTTCTTAATGATTATAACTACCTTTGGGAAAATCATTATCTTGACCATTATCCTATTTTTAAATAGCCTCCCTTTGACAATCCAGTCTCTATGGAGTTGTATCTTGATCTTTTTCCCCTCATTGAGGAGTCTCACTTTGACAAGTCAATCTCTGTGAAGTCACCCCTTGAGTTGTTCCCTCTCTTTGAAGGGATTCACCTAGATGATCCAATCTATGTTGAATCCTTATTTGATGAATATATTTTTATAGATCCCATTATGCCATCATAGGTTAGTACCTATCTAAAACCCAGCATTCAACAAAACATCATTAGAGCAGTATCCACACTAGATGAAGAATCAACATTGAAGTTAGGTTCTATTTTTGAATTGATATCAAATTTAGCATTAGAATCAGGATTAACATCAGTCTCAACATTGGATTTAGAGTCCTTTGAGCTATATTTAGCTTCAAAATCATAATATAGTCATGGTTGTTACAACATTGGTTACATTTGCCTTGCAGATCAATTTAAATATATTTGCAATCCTTCTACAGTTTTTGAGGATGATTACTTCAACATTGTCATAATTTCTCCTAGTATATTCTATGAGGATTGTGATGCCTTTTATCATTCCATTACCACCACCCAACATAGTCATTATATTGTCATTCCACCTCCCTCAAGTGTCGATTGGGATCAATAGAATCACACCTTGTTGAATTGCATCTACAGAGACATGTCCATTGAAGAATATTAGGAGGACCATAAACACACTCATGAAAAAGAAGAATAATCTCCTAGTGAAACCTTTACAGAGGAACTAAGGGGAAATCAAAGTCTAAACTTATCATCTTTTAGTGAAATCTTGTTTGAGGCACTAGAAGAAAATCAAATTTAAAAGTTAACATTCCTTAGTGAACTCTTATTGGAGGCACTATTAGATAATAAAGACAAATTTATTGGTGAAAACCTCATTGAGGCACCAATATCTAAGCACAACATTTATTCACAACTTGAAGAAGATATTATCAAAGATAACATCAATACAACTTCTAATTTATAGCCTAATCAGATGGTAGCTACTCTCAAGTCCAAACAATAGAATAATATGGTGGTCTTATCGAGAGCATATTCATAAGACTTCGACCCCACACAACCAAAATTATGTCAAATTTAGAATAAATAATATTGTGTGTGCCTTAAAATCCCAATATTTACTTATTTCCGAATCATTCTACATTCCATTATTATCCACCTTTCCTTTACCAACTTATACGATTTATCATATGCCTAACATTATTTACCATCCTTGGATGCATTTTTATTTATAAAGGTTACAAATATATCTTGTCTCAATGTTTTAACGAAACAAAATCAATAACCAATAAAGATCACAACAACATTATTGGTGTCTTAATCTGCAATAGGTTCTTGACAAAGCAACTATTCAGAAAGGGTGTGGGCTAGCAATTTTTATGATTGATTATTTTGGTTATCTCATATATTAACTAGGATGTACATATCCATGTCAAAAAGAATAGTAGAATCATTCTCCATTTGTCATTTACCCTACCATTTACCTTGCCTCATCACTTGGGGGCAACCCTATTGCCATTATATCCAATTCTCATAACATCATCATTCTTGAACAATGCCATATTGTATGCCATTTTACCATCCCTATTGACCAAAGCCTTTTTTTAGCCACCCTACCCAACCCTTTTGATCTTGGTTCCTTTGGTTCTCTCCAAACCTTATGTGAGGAGATTTTGATCTAGTTTTTAGTAGTTTTATAATTTTGTGTTTAAATGACAGTCTATGAAAGTAGTATGACAATGGAGTGGGCAAGATATCTTTCATTTATGTTTAATTGGTGTTACTGATTATAACCACCTTTGGGAAAATCAATATTCCACCTTGTGTTACTAATTATAACCACCTATGAGAAAATTATTAGCATAGACATATGCCATTGTTTCCTAATTATAACTGTCAATGGGAAAATTAGGAACAACACCTTTTATCATGCATTTTTGAATCTCCTTTCCATTACTATTTTTATTTGCCTCAATTTACAAATTTATTGTTACCTAGTTGGATCTCCCTACCTTTTGTGTTGGCAAAACTACTATAACTTGAGGTTATAATTTGAATACTTAGGCCACACTCAATCCACATTGAGGTTAGCTCAGTCCCCCTTGTCCATATGCTCTTGCCATTTTGAGAGTGGTATCTTTTCAATCTCTGACAAGTTAAGATACCTCAAAATGTTCTTCTTACACAAGGGTCATTGTAGCTAGATTTAGTTGTTATTAGGACTTATACTATTAGATGTGCATCTCCTTGGTTAGTTGGTTCTCTATGTCATTATTTATATCTAGATCACCATAGCATTTAGTTTAGCTATTATTTGAGCTCTTACCTGTGGAAGCGCATCTCTTCAGTTATGTAGTTTCTTGGGAATTTTTTTAATATTTCATTTTTGTTGCTTATCCCAAAAACACAAAAAACATTAGAAACTAATCACCAAAAAGAACAAAAACAATTGTCTTTGACTTTCATTTATTCTCAGCCCATGCTCTCGCCATTTTATGAGCATTTTTAATTTTGAATCACTCATTATTTTATGAGCACTCATTTGAATGCGCTCATTATTTTGTCATCCCATTTCCTTATTTCTTCTACAATATTAATCATTTTTTTAATCCTCAATTTTAATCCATCTCATTTCCTGGGAGAACTAAATTTGGCCTAAATTTCATATCAGATATCACATCCATGGAACTATGTAGGTAATGTCCACTTGTCTCGTATATCTAGAGTCAGCTTGGCCATCCCTTCCTTTTCTTCTTCCCCCATCCCATTTTGTTATGTGTGATTTTCCTATCAATTAGGGGAAAATTTTTCTCTTTTGTTCTTGTCTTGTTGTACTAGTTTTGTTATTTTCCAATGCTTTGTGCATCCCTTCATTTATTTTTGTGGGTGTTTTATTATTTGTTTGTACTTAGTTTGTGTTGTGTATTTTATTCTTTATATCTTGGTGCTTTTTTGTGCCTCTCTTTTTATATTTTGCTTTAATGTTTGGTCTTGTTATTTGTATTATTATATTCTTTTTTAGTTCAAATACATTCTATAACCACTTTTTAGTCTATTTTTTAGTTAGGCTTGATTTGTTTAGAGTTGTATTTCACATGTTCTTTTGTTTTGTTGTCCAAGTGAATCTTGTTAATACACATGGATCTTGATTATTCATATCTTGATTTCATGTTGTTTATTAAGTTGTTCTTGCTTTTATTTTATACATTCTTGTTTCTACTTAAATCTTGATTGTTCATATTTTTATTTTAAGTTGAATTACATTTGTGTATTATTTTTGTTTAAATGTAAATAGTTGTAACTCTGGTATTGGTATTTTTTATCATTATCATTAGTTATAAATATTCACATTTAAACCATCCAATCACAATCAAAATATGATGTCATTATAGGTTGTTCATGCTTATAATTCATAATTTCATTTTACTATAGTAAACACCAAGTTCTCCAAGTCCAAAAGTCAATGAAGCTCTGAAGATCATTTCTAAATGTGCCATACCTAACATGAGACTCTATGCAAGATGTACTTATCTTGACATACATTGTGAGTTGAGTTGACTATTTTTATGATTAGTTTGGGATGTGCATTTCTTAAATTATATTATAGCATCTAGTGAAGGCACTATCCTACATTATCTACTACCTAACATGATTTCACAATTGAATAGTGGTCGATCTTTATTCTATTCTTCCTTCCTCATTCCATTTTCTCCCACTTTTAGTATAACTAAATTGGCTTGAGATTCATCTAGAATGTGTAGGTAGTGCTTGGATACATAGCATATCTTGGGTTAGCTCAACCACCCTCATTCTTCCAATCATCTCTTTCATCACTTTATGCATCCTTGTATGCCTGGTTTTTTGTGGATTCTTTAGTCATTAGCCCCTCACATCTACATTTGTGCCTGATTATATTTAATCTATGTATTAGGTGATATCCTTAAGTTATGCTTGTCAATTTTCCCTACTAGGGCATAATATTTAGACTAATCACCGATCCAATCAGCCATACTAGGGAAAAATTAATTATCGATGTTTAAAATTAGCCCTACTAGAGAAAAATCAATTTATCAATCAATCAAATCTACTATATTGGGGCACATTATTAATTAATTGACCTCATTTCTCTTGATAAATTCTCTCATTTTTATTCTAATTCTAAGATCTACATCTTTTGTCCTCATTCTAATAATTTAAAGTGTGCAACTTGTCTCAGGATCGATCATTCCCTAAGACCACAAATTTTGCACTTTTTTGGGTATGTCAAAATGTGCTGATTATATTTTGGGATTGCATTCTTCCTACTTCCCCCTACCTTGGGGTCCATTATATTCTATTCTATTTTTGATCATTGGGAATCAATGCATGCAAGCATTAGCTCATATGGATATACTCTCATCCATGGGTTAATTTCACTCTTTCTCTCTTTTTGAAAGTCCATCCCTCTCTTTCATCCTCACATGCCCTCTCGAGGGGGCATTAGGGGGTCATTTCTTTAATCATTACCTTTCAACTTCTTCTTCACAATTTTCATTCTTTGAAAAGATGTTGCTTTAACTAAATGTCTTGTTAGGGCTTCTCAAATAGGGGCAAGATGTATACATCCAATTCCTATCACTATTATGTTAAAATTTTCAATCTAAGCATTATTATATGACAACACACAATCTAGGTCAAAATCACTAAAGTGCATTAAATGGTTTGAACTTGTCACGTACAAGTGTTGATTTAGGCTAATGTATCCTTGAATGGGGCAACGCATTTTATGTGATTATTATCTTTTATAAAATCACTTCAAATCAAATTAAGACCAAACAAAATGATATTCTAGACCATTGAATTCTTCTAATTTAGAAGCACATGTCACATGAAAGTGTTATTTACCATCCATAATACTCTAACTAGGGTACTACTTTGTATGCAACTAACACCTTCTTCTAATTATACTCCAGTCAAATTAAGACTTAGTAAATTAACATTTCAACCAGTTTGATTAAATGAACAATTAATTTCCAAATAATTGCTTAAAATTAATTAAACCCACTTTAGAAAATTAAACCAAATCAAGGGCTTAAATGAAAAATCCATGAAAGTTATTGAAAATCTATTAATTGGAAATTCATTCCTCAAATCTTTATCACCTTGTGACATCATCACTAGGGTGGTATACATAATCCATTAATGAAACAAATATCAGGTTTAAGCCTTCCCATGCCTCATTAATGCCCCATTCTTCCAAATATTAATGGGGATATTTATGGTTTGCTCCTCTAAAATTGAATTGATCCATGGCCACACATCTTGATCTCAAGATGGACGGTCATGGTTGATTTTGATCATTTTCAAAAAGCTATAAATAAGAGGGCCTGGGCCACCATTTTGAATCTTGATTCATGCAAACTTATTATGTAAAAATTGCAATAGACAAGTTTCACCTATTTGCCCATAGTGATCAAATTCATGAGCCTAAGCCATTCATGTACTAGGATATGATGGAAGAGCATGCTAGTCATCGTTGATAAAGACTTGGAGCACCAAATATTGAGAAAATCATTCTTCTTGTCCACTCTTAGAAGAAAGGATGCTCTTTGGAAGGTTTGATGGTATATGCCTTTCTTAAATAGCTCTTACATTTCCTTAAAAATACCCCTTGAGAGAGTAGGCTTAGCATGTTGTGTCCTTTATGCTTATTTTGGGTTTTTCTCTACTAATGCATGGACTAACTTGCTTTTTAATCTTACTCTACAATTTGATCACTTTAAAAGAAGGGAAAGATCAAGAATATCACCTAAATCCTAATCCTTGATAATCTTTAGTCACTTGGACTACTTAAACCAGTAGATTTGACATTCATAGTCACCATTGATGTTTGAGGTCATGCTTATAGAGGATGATATATTGAAGAAAAACACTAAAAATATCTCAATCGATGACAATTTATTCCACTGGGCATGCTAATAACTATTTTCACTTGAATCGTGACTCATTGAATTGGAAGTATTGGTTCAATGGAATAATGGGATCATCCCCTAAGGTGTGGGACACTTTTGCTCCTTAGGATGAACCTTTGAAGAAGGATGACTTCCTTATAATAGATGTACATCTAATTTAATATCAACACATAGGCCTAAAAGAGCTTAAAATAAGTCTATAACTAATCTTAAATCTAAAAACTCTTTAGGGGAAAGGGAGGAAGAATGTTGAAAGGGAAATAATGGTGATGCACCAAGACTAGATGAAGCAATTATATAGGCCTTGAAGAACACACTACAGATCTCAGAGGATTAGATAACATCTCATAGACTCCAAAATGAATACTTCAACTACATAAGTAATTTGTATGGAGGTACAGGACACAATACATCACTAAGAGGGATGAAAAATGGTATACAGTTAGTGCCTATATAAACCTTTGTGCACATAACATACAACCTATAAAAGAGAGTCAAGTTATACACAAAGGTGCAAAGGAATGAAAAATAATGAGATGGATGAAGATTATCCATATACAAAGATCAACAAACCAAAGAAATACACATAAAATACAATAAAATGAAGGGAGGTGAACTCAATTCTCATAAAAATATAAGGCTCGAGAAGTAAAGAGGCTCTTAGAGGGTAGATTTTAGTAGCATTATTGTGATAAAAATGTCAACCTTTTTACAAGAAAAGACCTTGGATTATATATAAAAATGGATATCCTCATGGGTCATTAATTAATCTTACCCACTATTGGGGTGGTTAAAAATTACAATGGTGATTGTGGGAGTGATTTAAGGTTCTGATAGAATGGAGGCATGTCTGTGCTCAATACTCAATCATAAATTAATGAGGTGAACCAACCATTTTGATTTCCTTAGGATTTACCATGGTTATGCTTTCATAACCACCATGTCACATCCTTCAAGTCTATAACTTGTCTTTACATGTTTCTAGATGTACTCATTTCTATGATTATTAGATCTAGGTCATTGTTCCTTTCCCCACAAGCTACACCATGATTCTAAAAATCAAGCCACTATAAGATTGATTATGATAATCAATTCAATTACATAGTCCATCTTCTACCTTTGACAATTTTAATGACTGAATGGGCCATCAAATTCACACTGAGTACATTTATAACATAAACATTGCCACATGCCTTCTTTATCACTTGGTTGCAACTTGTGCACTCTAGGCCTACCACCTCCATGTGGTATGCCATCATTAGTGCTTAAGTTCCCCATGGTTTGATAGGGGGTCAGATCCTGGGGGGATCCTCATTAGTAAATTGCCTACTAGTGTTAGTCTACATTTGTCAGTCCAAGGGAGCTTAGGATGATATATGTCCACATGGTGTTATCTAATTGGACTAAAGGTCTTGCACCTCTGACACTTGAGAGACTGACAACATATTTATCATCTAATAGATCGAGAGGCTATGATTGGTTTTAACCTTTGACACTTCCACATGGCACTCATTGATTGTACCAGATCCCTTTTATGAATTATTATATTATGGTGGTGTGGGATTATTCCATGTGGCATCATCTTTCTCACCTACTTTCTTAGAGCTCTGACATGTTGTTGGGATTGTACATACCACCTCGAGGCTATAGAGTAGTGATATTTCACCGTGTAGCATCATCTCACTGACATGCTTACCTATGGTTTTTAACATTGTATGAACATCTCTAGGATGTCAATTCATCAAGATCATAACATGTCAAAACATCTCTCTAAACCACTAATATGAGGGTTTTTGAATTATACAGATGGTTCTAGGACTCTAAGTGGTCAGGATTGTGACATGTGGAAACATCCCACTTTCTCACTTGCTCACTATTTTGTTGACATCATTACCTCATCAATAAAACTTTGAATAAAATTAACCAAGTATTTAAAAATACTTTCAAATAAGTCCAAGACTATTGGGGAAGTGATGCATGACACCAAGTAAATTTTGAATAATTGATTGTTGAGATGCTTTCAAAAAGTGACTAAACTTATCGAGACCTGTGAATTGTTAGGGTGTGGAGCTAAAAGCTTCACCTTGTTGCAAACAGAAGGAGGAGGTTTCTGAGAGTATGCAGTCGCCGGCGTCGACAGGCCACACCGACGTCGGTCAGGGGACACAGAAGGGAAACTGACATCGGCAGAAGATCGGCCGGCATCGGTCACCTCCAGGAGGGCAGGGACCGACGTCGGTCACCTGTAGCGATCAGAACTACTGTTGACGAATAGTCAGTTAAGTGAACGTAGAGTTTGCATGTGAAGACCAGTTCGAGTCTTTGAGCCGCTCGTCTAATTTTAGTGTATGCATGAGATCTATATGAGAGACTCATGGGCTGTATTGTTAAGTGGAGAATTTGGAGAAGAGTTATGTGAAGCTTGGAGAGTTCTTCCCATGGTGGAATCAAGTAGGATTCCCCATGTGTGTTTAAGTAAGATCAGGTTTGATTTGCAGGGGTGTATGGATGCGAGGGTCAGAAAGGAGATCAGTGGGGAAGCTAGATCCAAGGTGACAGCGATACATCAACAGGATCATGGAGAGATCTACTTGGAGTACGGTTGTGTACTCGATTGTACAGATGTGCAATGAGGTGAACAATAGCTTGTGTTGGCTGTGTGTTGTGACCTATGAGAGAAGATTACTCTGGAGGGAAGTTTACTGTAAGCCCACGATGTGGAAGAAAGAGTGCCACCTCTTTGTTGTAGATTCCTTTGTAAAGAGTTGAATATAATTGTATATTGCCTCTCATGTTCTGTGTGTTTTCTCATTGATAATTATTTTTTCTTCTGGATTTTGCATGTTTAGTTGCTTAGACATTGATAATCATGTGTGCTCTTAAATCTGACAAATTGTGTCAGAGCTTTGGGGAGTTTCGGTCCTATCAATTGGTATCAGAGCGAGGTTGGACGTTCTCAGAGCGAGCTTGACTAACAGATGTCCCAGATCTGTTAAGTGTTTGTTGATTACAGGTTACTCACAGGGGTTGTTGTTTGAGTGGAAGTATAGCAAGGCAGAAGAATGGAGAAATTTAGGCACAGGTGTAGCACCACAATGAGTGTGGTGGGTTGTCTTCAAGTGGGAGCTTGAAGAGGAATACAAGCCAGGATACAGATTAGACAGAGTACTGGTATGGGTACAGGTGTAGCTCTTTATCTCCAAGTGGGAGATTGTTAGGGTGTGGAGCTAAAAGCTTCACCTTGTTGCAAACAGAAGGAGGAGGTTTCTGAGAGTATGCAATCACCGGCGTCGGCAGGCCACACCGACGTCGGTCAGGGGACGCAGAAGGGAAATCGACATCGGTAGAAGATCGGTCGGCGTCGGTCACCTCCAGGAGGGCAGGGACCGACGTCGATCACCTGTAGTGATCAAAACTACTGTTGATAAACAGTCAGTTAAGTGAACGCGGAGTTTGCATGTGAAGACCAGTTTGAGTCTTTGAGCCGCCCGTCTAATTTTAGTGTATGCATGAGATCTATATGAGAGACTCATGGGCTGTATTGTTAAGTGGAGAATTTGGAGAAGAGCTATGTGAAGCTTGGAGAGTTCTTCCCATGGTGGAATCAAGTAGGATTCCCCATGTGTGTTTAAGTAAGATCAGGTTTGATTTGCAGGGGTGTATGGATGCGAGGGTCAGAAAGGAGATCAGCGGGGAAGCTAGATCCAAGGTGACAGTGATACATCAGCAGGATCATGGAGAGATCTACTTGGAGTACGGTTGTGTACTCGATTGTACAGATGTGCAATGAGGTGAACAACAGCTTGTGTTGGCTGTGTGTTGTGACCTATGAGAGAAGATTACTCTGGAGGGAAGTTTACTGTAATCCCATGATGTGGAAGAAAGAGTGCCACCTCTTTGTTGTAGATTCCTTTGTAAAGAGTTGAATATAATTGTATATTGCCTCTCATGTTCTGTGTGTTTTCTCATTGATAATTATTTGTTCTTCTGGATTCCGCATGTTTAGTTGCTTATACATTGGTAATCATGTGTGCTCTTAAATCTGACAAATTGTGTCAGAGCTTTGGGGAGTTTCGGTCCTATCATGAATGACTTTCACATGATGTTAGGAGGATTATACCATAGCCTTATCACACTAATAATCTAAGTACCCATCGAGATGTCTCCCAGATCCCATCAACTTTAACATAGTTCCCCTTTGAAATTGACACTAAAAAAAAATCCCAAAATTGACTAAGTCTTTACATTATTTGACTTGTGCAGGATCTATGAGTGCTCTTTATTTACCAAGAAGGCTAATAATAAGGCTGAGAATAATATAAAAAGGCCAAGAATGACATCAAAATACCTAAGTGCTAAAACTTGCATGGGCCCGACCTCACACTCATCTATGTCGAGTTTGCTCACTGTGAGCTCAAACTCTCCTTTGATGCTATCAAGATGATTAGTCATAACACCTATTATGATGGAAATACACCCATCAACCTCTACTAATGTCTTTTTATAACACATGACAATCATTCATGACTTTGTCATTGGTGCATCTTACTCAACATTCATGGCTTTTGCCAAACTTAGACTAAACATGGAACCCTAAAAAAAATCATGAATCCCCTTTCTGAAATGGACACTGATCTTCCATGGTGACCAAAATTTTTTAACAATATCCTCTTATATTTACCACTCATAATAAATATAAAACCAAGTGAAATTCAATGAAAAATAATGAAACTATGAAAACTTAAGTAATAAATATTTATTCCCAAGGCTTAAAGATATGGTAAATACAAATTTCAATAATACATAAAGGATAAATTTTCCTTGTTGCATTGAAAATTATATTTTCATGCAATACTTATGGATCTTCTCTTAAATCTAGATATAGATATGAAAAAAATCTCATCTTGATTTTCTATTAATTCTCTACAACTCATTGAATGATATTTTTTTAAATTTTATTTTAAAGTTAAATGGATTAATCCAAAATAGCCTTTGAAATTAAAACTATTAATTATCTCCAATTTATTCATACTTTCATGAATTCAAGATCTTAAGTAGATAAATAAGTTGTTGCCACCCTACTTAAGAATTTTTTTAGCTCATTTTCAAGTTTTCTTCCTTTAAATCTAGATAGAATCTAACCATGTCCTTCCATAATATGAGTGTATATGATGATTATGTTTTCTAAAACCAAAAAGTGAGGAAAATTTTGTATTCAAATATCTTATCTATTATGATATTTTTGGAAGATACCATTTTATTATTAGATATTCCCATGGATTTATAGATATTAATATATGGTATTTGACACTTGGAAATGTCAATCTTGACCATACATTTATCCCACATGACTTGTGCATCTCAAAACTACTCTTATTCAACATTCCCACAAAACTACACATTATTTATGAGGCCAATCCATTATAAGTTTCTATCAATATATTACATTAATCTCTCAATATGTGCTAAACCAATTAAACATCCTACTCTAACCTTTTTAGATCACCACATTTGTAATCTTGTCTCCCAAATAGTAATGTTAGCATCAAACAATAACATCAACAAAACTATCATAATGCTAACGTTACCAACCTTCACTTAACAAAAACTATTTTTTTAAATAAAATCACTCCCATAGGTTGAGCCATTCACCTAGCATGTTAGATTCATGAGAAATTAAAATATTAAGTACATGTAAATATAAATAAAGATCAAGATTATTATTATTATTATTATTATTATTATTATTATTATTATTATTATTATTATTATTATTATTATTATTATTATTATTATTATTATATTTCACTAATATATTAAGAATCTATACATTACTACACATTTAGAAAATATTCCCTATTCCTCTCAAATTTCAAATCGGTTAATATGAATAGTGATCAACCAAGTTTGAAGCACACCAATTTAGGTCAAGAATAAACATTTTAAATACCAAAGCTATATTTATAGGTGAATTTATATAGTTAAAGAACATAATTTCATAGTCTCACTAATGGGGAAAACTACATGTGGCTTGACTTCCATCTTAAGAGTATAGAAAACGTATGCAGTGTTCAATCATCAATGCAGGTGATTGGGGGTTAGCTTATAAAAATTGCACTTCCTCAATATTATTGGTTTTTATCCTTCATAAGTGGAGATATGGTTTTAAAGGGAAGAAGATGATTTTTTAAGTTGTGCACACAATCGAGCATAAAAAATCACACATATAGAGACATATCAAATAGGTGCATCACAATATATGGCCACAAAAAGCTAAGGTTGCCCTAGATAATAACATAATTTCCAATCCTTATAATTAATGTTTCAATCTAGGCCTAATGTTAATGAATCTACATGCATAGAAACATGGTTATAAATCTGGGCAAATCAAATGTCCTATTCTAGTCCATTCTAACTATCAATATAAAATTACAATCAGATAATAAATTAGTGAAGCTAAATATTTGATCATTTGTTGCACTTTACATAAATATAAAATATAATTATGAAGTTAATTCTAGTATTATACATTTATATTTATGTAGAAGCATGGATATAGATCTGGGCAAATCACATGTCCTATTCCAGTCCATTCTAACTATAAATATAAAATCATGATCAGATAATAAATCAATGAAGCTAAATATTTTATCATTTGTTGCACTTTACATAAATATAAAATCTAATTATGAAGTTAATTCTAGTACTATACATTTATATTTATTATTGATTTCCATGCATTATAATTATAATTATAATTAATTATTCTAGTTTAGCCTATTAAGATTCACACTAATCTAGAAATAATGTAAACATATTGGTGAACTTGATGTGAATCAAACAAGAAATATTCTGATATGAAGTCTCCTCCCCCACCCTAATCACCCCCATCACCACTATAGTTAGTTATTACTCCTTCAGCTAATGGTATCACTTGCCCTACTGCCACCACCATTATAGTTGGTTATTAATCCTATTCAGGATCATTATACAAAGGTGGTTATTACTATTATTTAGGATCATTATATAGATGTGGTTATTACTCCTATTTAGGATCATTATACAGAGGTGTTTATTACTTTTATTCAGGACCATTTTCCATAGGTCTTTATTTCACCCATCTAGGATCTATTTATACATTCAACTCAATGGAGATTAGTTGATTCTCCTAGGTAACCAGTTCCACAACATTCATCACATCAAATAACTATTTGGTACTACCAAAGTCCTTTATCTATTATATCATTTACAAATTTTGTATCATAGATAATTCGATGTGTTTCAAAATGAGCATAGGCACCTATGGATTCTTCTACCATAAAATGGACCTAAAGAGTCTTAGGCCTTATAGAGTTTTCTATCATACACAAGATCCTATGAGTAGTTATGATGATGGTTACATTACAACACTTGACTCCTTTTCATATTTTGATACAACTAAACTTGTTGCATTGAATTTTTAAAAGGTAAACCTTGCACCATATGATATAGAAACCTTCCATGAGTATCCCATTGATGGGATAATTGACTAGCATTTTTTCACATATTCAAATAAATTCAAAAATACAAAAAAAGATCAAATGTTCCAAAAAATAAAAAATAATACCTTAGCATGACATGAGTTGATAGATTACATTATTTACATATGTTTTATATCACATGTTTGGTAGATGTCATATTATTTTTATACACAATTCACAAGGTATATGAGAGTGATGCATGACATATAATTTATATACATGGAAACATAGATACTAGACCTTTACCATACCCATGAGCCATGTCAATATTCATGCATCTACTTCCATAGGTTACATTATTATAGTTTATATTATTATATGACTTCTTTACCAAGTTGAATTAAATATATTTCTTAAACATGACTTTATAGTTACTCATTTATTACATAATTCTACATTGGATATTTTATTTAGTATGATGTCATGCTAACATAAATGGATAGTGTGGACTAGATTTCACTTGTTCTATGTTTCATCATTGTCGGTACTTTTAGGCTAATTATTATTAGCCCATTAGCCTTGTTTTTTGTTCCTTATCCTTGTTTGTTGTGTCATTCATGCCCCTTTTTATGGCTCATTGGCCTTGTTTTTTACAACATTTATTCCCCTTATTTGTGGCTCCTTAACCTTATTTGTTGTGGCATTTGTTTCCCCTTGTTTATGGATCATTCATTTTTCTTATCAACAACATCTTTTTGTCCCTTGTATGTGGCCCCTTGGCCTTATATTGGAATTTATACTATTGTGTGACATTGTATGTTGAGCTTGTTAATCTTATGCAATTTAAATTATTTTAAGTGTCATTATCCATAGCATGCACCTCCCCATTTTCATGTTTTTCTGTGATTTATATCATTGAATTCCTTAATATGCAATCTTATTTGGTGGAAGTTAATACTGTGTGCTTAATGTATAGATCTATCTTGGCATACCACTTATGTGCCCTTGCATTCCATATGTTACATACATGCCTTGATGCTATATACATTACTAGGATGAAATACTCTCCACATGTTGACATGATTTTACATGATATTATATTTATGTAACATGATACATTTTGATTCTCTTTTGACATGATTGAATTATAGGATCCATTCCTCATCTCAAAATGGGTACTTATTAGTGGGCTTTATCATATAGACTAAGGCCTCCATGAGCATATTTGGGTATAACATATAGGTTTTAAAATTCAGATGTGATTTAGATATTAGATTGGGATAATTATGTGTAGTTTGTGGATATCTTTTAGGGGAATATGCACTCCATTTTAGAATACATATTCAATCAGGCATGATAATAGTTTTTGCACATATATATACCATTTTAGATATCAGTTGGGCATGATGTTGGTTTATACACATTTACATATTTGTACCTTTGTAGTTATTTATCAAATATTATCAAGTGTGGAGCAGCCTTGAATATAAGTCCATCTACAATAGTTAATTCATGTTTAAATTAATAATGTGGCTCAGATTATGCATCATTCAATGACCTAGACATTATTCTATGAGCCTATTACGCAAAATTTTCTTTGCAACTTAGGGTTATAATATTAGTGTTCAATTAGTTACAAGTGGGTCAGAGGAATTTAACTTCTAATCCATGACCCTTGCCTTAGTTAAATTTCAAATTCGGGATTGATCACCCTCTATTTTTCCATGTTCTCCAATTACTTCAATGAGGAAACACAATTCTTCGATGCTTCAACAAGGAAGCATCTCCAAAAAGTTCTAGGGAAACATTGTCTACTCACATACAAGTATACTCCTTCATTTCTATTTAAAATTTCAAGTGTTAAGTATAGTTTAAATTTAAAATTTCATTCTATGGACATTGACTACTACATTTTCATTTTAAGTTTTTCTTGGAACATCTTGCACATTTGAAGCCTTCTCCCAAAGACAAATGTTTTGTACACATTTAGGACACACATCTTTATCCATTTACTCTAGTATTTTCATTACATTTTACTACTAGAATAAAAGGGATAATTTGTTTGACACTTGGAAATGTTGGCATTAATCTACATGTATCCTACATGGCTTGTGTGTCTTTGAACAACTCTTATTCACCATTCACACACATCTGTATTCTAGTTATGATCTTGATCCATTCTAGGTTTCTATCATTTGGCTATAGGAACCTTTCAGTTTATTCTAAATTAGTTAAATATCCTACTTACATATTTAAAGATCATTACATTTGAATTCCTATCTTTAAGATAGTAACATTAGAATCAAATAGTAATGTTGATGAAATTATCTGAAGGTTGACATTGCCATCCTTCACCTAGAAATAATTATTTTTTAAAATTAAATCATTCCCATAGGTCAATCCATTTACCTATTGTGTCGATGGTGATGGAAATTACTTAATTGAGCACATATAAATAAAAACCAAGGTCAAGCTTATTATCATCTAGTGCTAATATATAAAGCATCTATACACTATCGTATATTGATAAAATATGTCGTATTATTTCAAAATTACAAATTATTCACTAGGAGCAATCACCAACTAAGTTTGAATCACACCAAGCTAGGTCAACAATCAAAATTGTCAAGATCAAAGCAAGATTTCTACGTAAATTCATATAGTGAAAAAACACAAGTACATAAGCACGCTAAAAGAAAACGGACCATTATAAATAATATGGAATTATTACTAGTCCAATTCCAAAAACACTATTAAAAAAAAAGTCTAATTTATTTTAAATTTTACTTCTAATTATCTCTAATATAATATATGGGGAATAGATCTAAATTATTTACATAATCCTGGTCCAATTTAAAATATATGAAAACTACTATTGGTCTAAAATTATCTCCAATCCAATTTAGGGGCTTGATTCCATATTATTTGAAATGGTCATTGGAAGAACTAGTGTGGCTTGACTTCCCTGTTTGAAGTATTAGATACATAGGTAGTAGCAAATCATCAACGGGGTTGAATGGCATTAGCTTAGCCCAATTACATTTCCTCACTTTTATAAGTTTTTATCTTTCATATGTGGACCTAGGTTTTCAAGGAGAATGAAGTTGAATTTTAGAGTTGTGCACACAATCGAACATCAAATATCACACATACAAAGACATATCAAGCAAGTGCATTGCACTATATGGTCACATCAACCAAAGATGCCCAGAATAGTAACATCATCTCCAATCACTACCATTGATGTTTTTGTCTAGGTTTGACATTAGTTAACCTACATGCACAGAGACATAATTCTTAATTTGAACAAATCACAGACCATTTATCAGTCCATTCCCACATCCAATAGTCAGTCACTGTGAATTAGTAAACTAGTGGAGCTAAGTATCCTACCCTTTATTGTACTTTCTGTAAATAGTAAATCCAATTATCAAGTTAATTCTAGTATCATATATTCTAATTTATAATATATTTCCATACATTATGATATGAATGAATTATTCTAATTTAGCTTATTGAGAATCACATTAATCTAAAAATAGGGTAAACAAGATTCTTGAGGCCCTATTCAGTATGAGAACTAGAGGATGATTACTTTTGTTTATCTATGAGACACTTAAATTTTAAGAGAGAACACTCAAATCGAAACCTTCATATATAAATAATTATAGAAATATAGATTCTTACTTCTAAACAATGATTTCCTAACAGAATACATATCCAAACAACATGGTTTAGATCTATAAGACAACATACATTTTATTGGCTTCGAGATCTATGAGTTTCAAATATTAGAATAAATATTTCTTATTCCATATTGCTGAAAACTTTCTTTCATTTCTCTCTATATCATTTAGAAATGAATTTAGCACTCCTTTAATATACCAAATTCATATAATATTATTTTTAATCCCATTAACTATTCTTAACTTTTAATGGACTTTGATATCTAAATAAAATTAAATTAAAATAAGTTGTTATAATGTATACCTGAAATGAGGCAACCCAAGTTGAAATTATGGAAGAAGATGCCAAACAACAAGAAGTAATAGGGAAAGACTGGTTTTCTTTTGGAGTAATTGATCCATGGACGTTAGTAGGGAAAAAAAGGAAATACAAATGAGGCCGTTTGAAATAAAGGTGTCCTTAGGAAATGACACTAGGATTCAAACTAAAAAGATTTTTTTCCAAATAAATACAAATATCAGCCAAACCCCAATTTTATCATGTCAGATGATCAGATTGGAGTTCAAAATTCAAAAAAGGCATGCTCCAAACTGGCAACCAATTGTTCCCTGCAAAACTCGCTCCACCGTCGTTAGAAATAGAAAGTTGATTTTGGAAAGAAAGAGATGGAAAAAACAGTTCTCAATTAAGTTTTAAGCTCTATTTGCATGATATATTACTAAAATAATGATGATAAAATAAATGTTTATAGTCATAATGGCAGAAAATACTACATGTTTTGAATTTTTTATTCTATTTTTTCATTCAATTTGTTTTTAAAATTATTAATTTTAAAATATTTTTATTATATTTAAATATTCTCTGTGAGACCAGCCAATCCTTGTTCCTAACATCTCGACAATGTTTTTCCTAAACAGTCGCTACTCCTATTTTTAGATAAATTTACAACTGTATAATAATTGCAGTTACTCGTCCAATGGAACAACTCGGTTAGACTCTCTTTATTTTTATGTGAAAAATTATAGATATATTGGGTGTGCAGGTTTATTTGCTCCCAGCAGAATGGAGAAAGAAATCGTTTTATGCGTAGTATGCATGTTGATAGCTGTTATGGGAGGTGCAACAGAGCCATTTCCTGCTCCTAATCTTACCAAGTGTGTTTATCCCACAGATTTGCCCCGCCATGCAAAAATCGACCATACTTGCTGTCCTCCATATACACCTCGAACACCCATTATCAGTTTTGCCTTCCCTTCCGCAGACTCCCCACTGCGGGTTCGCTCTGCTGCACATTTAGTCGACCAGGCCTACATCGACAAATATAATAAGGCCGTCGGCCTTATGAAGGAACTTCCCGCCGATGATCCAAGAAGTTTCAGTCAGCAATCCAAAATTCACTGTGCTTACTGTAATGGCGCATATTATGCCAATTCAACACAGGTCCAAGTCCATTATTCATGGTTTTTTTTGCCTTTTCATCGCTGGTACCTCTATTTCTACGAGCGCATATTGGCCAAACTAATTGAAGATGATACGTTTGCACTGCCATTCTGGAATTGGGACGCAGAGCCTGGCATGACGATGCCTGCAATGTATGTTTACCCAAATTCTTCTTTGTTCGATTCAAGTAGAGACCCTTGTCATCAGCCTCCCAACATCATTAACCTGAAACATGAATATAAATGTGGGAATGGATCTGTGAAAGAGAACTACGCAGAGATATATACGCAGATAGCGTCTGGTGCGACTACTGCAAGCTTGTTTTATGGAGGCGATTATAGATATGGAAGTGGAGGAAATGTTAATAAAAGCCGGGCTGGAACTTTCGAGACCTCTCCGCATGATCCAATGCATGCATGGACGGGATCATCCAAACGCCACAACCGTGAAAACATGGGCGCACTGTATTCTGCTTCGAGGGATCCTATTTTCTATTCACACCATTCCAATGTTGATAGGATTTGGAGCATCTGGAGGGACAAATTAGGCCGCTCCGATTATCAAGACACAGATCTTCTCAACTCTAAATTTCTTTTCTATGACGAGAACAAACAGTTGGTGCAGGTAATACTTCACTCTTGCGTTCTCACCCTCCTTTCGCCTGAGTTTTTAGGTTTTTTTGGTTTTCCTTTTTTTTTTATCAAAAAAAGTATGGTGTATCAGGCATTAAGATCCTATCTTGTTTCTTATTGACTAGTTTTTTTGTTTTTGTTTTTTTCGAATTTGGGGGTTATCAACTATCGCAGGTCAGGGTGGGTGACTGTTACGACATAACCAAGCTCCGGTATAAATACGAGGAAGTAGATATTCCCTGGTTAACTAGAGGACGTTCAATCAAGAATGCCGGAATTGTCAGTCCCAAGCCAGTGGGCTATAATTATTTCAGAGAGTCCAATAAGCAGGCAATGAGTATAGTGGTTAAGAGGAAAAAGCAGAAGAATGCAGAGGTGGAGGAGGTTCTGGCGATCGATGGGATAGAGGTGGAGGCATCTACAACCTCAAAGTTCACCATTTTTCTAAATTTGCCTGAAGCAGACCCGAGCACACCCTTGGCTAGCCCACATTATGGAGGTTCTTTTATGAATCTTGGTGAGGGCCAAGGAGCTACCAAATCTCATTTTAAGAAGTCTTCCTTCAAGATAGGAATTTCAGAGACATTGGAAGATTTGGGTGCAACTGAAGATGAGACTATAATTGTTACTCTTGTCCCTCACAATGGGAAAAATGCCATAAAGTTCTCGTCCATTACCATCGAGTATCATCACAAGTAGAGGATTTCAATATCATCCATACTAGGTAGGTCACATTTCGAGGATAAGAGCAGAACCGCATTAAGCTCTATCACTGTACAGGTTTGAATAATGGCTTCTCGTTAGTTTCTATTTCTAGATCTCGATATGGTTGTACTCTCAGACATTTTAAAACATTTGATTAAGTGCAAGGTCTCTCAACAACGTGTGCTATTCCATTTAGCTATAACAAAACATCTAAGCCATAATTAAGATTTTAACAGAATAGAAAATGGGAAAGCTAACTGCAATCAATGGCCGCCATTTCAGCTTGTAAACATGCTCCAATATTTTATAACATATTTTTCTTTTATTAAAAACGCGTATAGCAGGTCTCATGCTGTGGGGGTAGCTAATTATTTTGAAGGGAGTGTTGTTGAAAAATTATAGGAGAGCTTTTCCTTATAAGCAGTTTCATTTTTTTAAAAATTTTGTGCAACATATGTTGCTTAAAAAAATTAGAAGTATTTTATTAAAAAAAAATTATTTGAAAAAAAAAAAAAAATTGATTGGATACAACTGTACAATTGGCAACCCAAAAAATAAGAGTAGTGATGCAAATCTCCCCTACTACTTCCCACCCCTCAAAAGCTTCTTCTTAAATAGTAGTTGCTCCTTATTTTAAGGTGCAGATATTTTGTAAGCAATTTTTTAACTTTTGATGATGCATGAAACCGTAATACCTAAAATTACAAACCCAATATCCATTTACATGGGACCCCTTTATTTGGCCTTCATCAACTTTTTGTTTGTCAATTTAAATTCCTATTATGTAAGTTAACAAAAAAACTTTGGAATGTGGTGAAAAGTTGAATATTTTGTAATGTGGCGAAAGGTTAAAGTAGGATGAAGGTGATGGAAGGCATAATAAATGGTAGGGAAGGGGAAAGTCTAATATTGAAGTAAAAAAAAAAAAAAGATTTATCCTTAGAAATAGAGTGTGTTGGGATAGATGTCAACAAAAGTGTGGAAATATAAAACCAATAGAAAGTCAAGGAAGAATAACAGTTGGTAAGAGTTTATTGGTTAAATGGGGAAGTCCTCAAATCAAATTAGACAAAGAGGTGGTGGGAAAAGAGGTTTATTCCTTGGAAATAAAGGTGTTGATTGGTAGATCAGACGAAACTTCGTTCCTTGAAAAAAGATCTATTGAAATAGATAGGTGCCACTTGGAAAATGGTAAGCCCCTTTTCCATTATCATTCTTCAAAAAGGCTTTTTTATTGTCTCTTTTATTTCAAAAGAAAATAGACATGATTTTGTTCAAAGGGTTGTGATTCTTTAGAATTTTTGGTTTATTTGTGACAACACGAAGAAAAGGTTTTAATGCCTTTAAATAAGCGAGTCATAGGATCACAGTTTGTATCATATTGTATTGGCTCTCCTTAGCATTTTGAATAGAGTATTTATTCAAAAACATTGGTCATGTGTTAGAAATTTTTTTCCATATAGCTTTAGATACTGTGGATAAATCATGGAAGTCTAGTGCTAGAATCTATATAATTTTAGGTCTAAAGAGGTTTGAGTCCAACATGTTGATTATGAATATCTTCCCTTTAGATGTAATATATGCCACAAATATGATCATTTACTTAAGGATTGTAAAAAATTAAGGAAAATATAAGAAAAAAGTAATCAATACTCACCAAATGAAGTCTAATAAAAACCTTGTTTACATTAAAATTTAACTATTTTCTAAATGGATTTGATAAAAAAAGAAATATTCAAATTTTAACTTGTTGGAAAGTAAAGAGGGTCAAAAAAATTCATCACCTTCAAAAAAAAATATTTAAAACCTTCCCATCATTTATGAGGGAAAAAAAGTGAATCCAAGCTTGAAATCCTTAAAAACTTAATTAATTAATATTTTTATCTTAGTCTATGGGAGGATGATCTAACCTTCAAGGTAAGAAGGATTACCTAGATTTCAACTCAAATATCTCTACTTAAACTAGAGATGACCCCATCTAAAATGGGGATTTTTCAATCTAAAACTTAACCTTTTTTACAAAAAGATTCAAACCTAGACTCATATTTGGAATGTGTTCCTATCTTTTTTCACAAAAATGATGACGAAAATTGTGATCCAAAACCTTAGCTTGGATATGATCTTACTTTGATAAAGTTTTGTGTCTTTACTTAAAGGATTTTAGGAAAAATTTCCTCTCCAAGAAAGTCTCAATTAATTCATTCTCCCCTTTTTAGAAAGATGCCAAACACATAAACAGAAAGGGGAAAAGGGAAACAATAAAATAATTAATAAAATAAAGATAGATTTGAAATTAAGAATATAATATTTATTAAATCTTAGAATAAAAATAATGGTAAATGAAGAGTTAAGGGAAAGAACCCTTCCAAAGATATATAGGAAGGTTAGGGGATTTGAATCTTATAATAAGTGGATATTTTTAGAATACAATTCCAAAATTATTTACTGTATATAGTGTCAATCTAAGAAACAAAGCTTTCAAGCTAATGTTACTTAGATAAAAGTATGATGTTTTTAAAGCATTTTGATGAAGAGATGGTGGATTGTGAAGGAGCTTCTTAGGATTTTTGTTCTTTATAGATTAAAAAAGTTATCTATTGATCACTAAAAACATAATAGAAATTGTATGTGTATTGATTTCTTTAATAAAAGGAGAACTTCTAGTTTAATTTTATCAATGAGTACTAGCAACCCAATCCCCAAACAAAAGTTTGCAAAGAAATAAGAGATATGTTGGATCGAAATACAAATATATTTTTTAACTTAACATGTGACTTAAAATTATCCATAAGAATTGTGAAATTAGAGTTGGAACTCAAAGACAAAGGCCTTTGTCCATTGTATTAATTCAAATAATATTTAAGATTTAGAATCTGAATTAAGTACTTTTGTCACTTAAATTAATAGAAGAGCAAGATTTGGTTACATAAAGATTAAATAAAAGTTTAATGTCTAATTTGTGGCTTAATAATGCTTGAAAGTTGGTTTATGATAATCTAAAATTATTAGGGTCTGATTATAATCCAATCACATGAGGACACTTTTTAGATTTGAAATAATATGTTTAAAATAATAGAATTTAAATTATTTTAAAAAATCTTGGTGTAAGGAAATAACTCTTATGAATAATTCAAATATATTTATTTTAATTTATAAATTAAAATGTAAAAATCATTTATGTTTTTAGAATAAAATTGTATTTGGTAATATTTCAAGAAAATTTTATTTTGGAGAAGGAAGTTTATAACCTACATAAAGTCATTTGATATATAAACCATGATAAGAACTCTTTAATCCAAAAATAATTTGATGAGTGAATTTTATATAGTCTTTGAGAAAGATAAAACATCTTAAAGATAAAAGTCAAGAAAAAATTAATTATATTTTTTATTTTAAATTATAAATTAAAAAATATGAAAAATTATTTACATCTCCAAAATAAATTTTTTACCTGCATAAAGTCATTTAACACTAAGGTCATGATAAGACTTTCTTTAAAATTAAAAAAAAATTAAAAGTCAAAAGAATTTATTAAAATAAGGGAAGATGAATACCTTTTTTTTTCACTAATAAATCATGGAAAGTTGTAAATTCAACATCATTTTTAGGATTGATAAAAATAATAAAGAAAGAACTCAAAATTTTATTGAGATTAAGGAATATGATGTAATATTATTTAAAAAATGTTATGAAATAATAATCAAAAATAAGTTTTAGTGGATAATATCTAGATAAAAATTAGTAATGGCCAGAATTAAGAGTTATTGAAGGTTATTTCTAAAGAATAAATCTAATTATCTTTATGAAGCATGGACAAGGATAAATCTCTAGGCCTCGATGGTTTACTGGTGGATGTTTTTCATTATTTTTGGGGATTCATTAATAAAGATAGTTAGAGAGTGTTTGATGAATACAAAACCTTTACAAAAATTTTAAAATATTTCAATTATATATTTTTAATTTTAATTCCAAAAAATACTCATTAATTATATAGATTCATTTAAACCTCGACATCTCTTTGTAATAATAAATATAAAGCCATCACAAAGGTTAGTGCAAATAGATTTTAGTCACTTTTGCCTCTTGTTTTCTCTTATCAACAAGGAGGGTTTTTTTAATAAATTAAATTATTTGATAGGATTGTGATGATGCATGAGCTTAATAGCTTTAAAAAAAAGAGGGATAATGTGATCATTAAACTTGACATCAACAAATTTTATGATAAATTCAATTGGTCTATCTTATTTAAAATATTTAATTTTTTTAGAATCTCAGAGTAATTATGTTGTTGAATCTTTCTTATTTTTCCTCTCCTTATTCTCTATGATTATCAATAGAATCCAAAAATATTTATTTCTATAAGTTTGTAGAAATTTGATCCTATTTTACCTTATCTCTTTGTCATTATGGTTGAATTTATGGGGTGAGCTCTTGTAGAACAAATCAGATTTTAGAAGAATTAGAAGGATAAATATAATGAAAGGTATTTCCTTTTCCCACTATAATTTTTTTGGTGATACTACTGTAACTAGCTTACTAAAATGTAAGGACACTTAGGATAATTGACAAAATATTAATTTAGTATGAAGGGGCTATAGGAAAAAGTGTTAATCAAATAAGTTTTTGTTGGAAGCATAGCCACTGGGGGGAATCACTGAGCTTTTAAAATTTTCTTCTAATTATTTAGTTCATTAGTCATGTATCGATACCAAATCTATAGAGAAATCAAACCACAACAAAGAACATAAAGATATAACACATGATATAGGTGGGAAACCCTTAAAGGGAAAAAAACCCATAGTGATCATAGCATGGACTACTTATCCTAGAATAGTTGTGCAATGAGTCAACAAGATTTTTGAGCACCCACTTAGCTTGAGGCACTAACCCCAAATAGTCAAGCACCAACTTGACAAAAAGATTCAATAAGCACCTACTTGCTAGGAAGCACCAACTCCCTAATTTATAGATACCAATTTATAGGAAGCTTTAACCCTCTTTGCCAAGCATCAACTCAATTGATTCAAATCATCCAACTTTCTCAATTTCTTCTATCAATAAATGATGGTACAATTTTTCTCTCTCTATGCTTATCAACTTCACATTTACTCTACTACTTTTCTGCTTATCAATCAAATAGACATATTTTTCTCTCTTTCCTCTTTGATCTTTATTTTCAAAGACTCTATCCTCTTTGCCTTCTCTACTCATCTCTTTTATCAGATTCTGTATGAATCATTCAATGATTTCATCTCATGCCTCTCTGTCCATTTGCTCCTCAATAGATCTTTGATCTTCTTCTTAGAGAATTGATATTCTCTTTTTTCATACTTCAAAAGGACAATTTGATCTTGCCTATATATAAGATAGTACTCAACAGTCTCCTAAAGGGTAGTCAAACAAAACTCTATAGTTAGATACATAATGATCTATTCTCTTTTGCAAACATAATTCCCATTAGCTTATATACAAGCTCATTCACATAGGTCGATCTGAGTGAAATGAAGCTGGGATAGACCAAGTATCATCAAAATGCATTTAGTGTTGGCCTAATGAATTTTTTAGGGGCCTTGATGCAATTCATAGTAGCTCTGATGTAATCCATAGCCTCTATTGTAATATGTAGAAACTCTATTATAATTCATAGCAATTTTGTTGTAGTCCATAGTAAGCCTGATGCAATCCATAACAAACATGATGTAGTATGTATCATGCTTGATGCAGTCTATAGCAATCTTGATGTAGTTCATAATAAGCTTGATGTAATATGTAGCAAGCCTGATGTAGTTCATAGCAAATCTGATATAATCTGTAGCAAGCCTGATGGAGTTTGTAGATGCTTGCCTAGTGGCTCTGGGCATGATGTTATTCTTCATAATCCCTAGATCACATTCCTTCACATAGAACAACTTATTCCTTGACATCAATGACCATATTATTTATTAAATAACAAACCCTTTGACATCAATGACAACATCTCAACAAACTCCCCTTTTGTCATTGATGGCAAACCTTTAAAATAGAATTCATGTCCACATCTCAACAAACTCCCCCTGAGCATATTTTATTATTCAATGATCATATCTTTACACTAGAATAATAGTTTCATAACTTGTTATTCCTCTCCCTTATGCAGCTATCTCTACTACTACACTATTTCTTCCTAAAAATAGTTAGTTTGCTAATTCTCCCCCTTTGACATCAATGGAAAAGGGTTGCACAACCTAAAATATATTTGATCCTAAAAAAAGTGTTGCTTCTTCAAAATTGATAATATCCATCTTCATTTCTCTAATGAGAAATCCAGATGCTACTCACTAAACATCTTGTGAATGTCATAGACTCTTGACTCTTGATCCTCAAAGATAAAAGATACCCAAAGGTTAGCTCCCCTTTAGTCCATGCCTTTCTTAGTGACTGATAGAAGAAGGAATTACTCCCAATTCTTGCCTTAAGAACTGAAATGTTCCCTTGAAAGAGGTTTCTAAAAATGTCTACAACTTGTTCTTTTATGGTGACATTGCAATGTCCCTTTTCTAACATTCATAGCATGATGTTGTCATTAGCCTATTTCCCTATGGTCTCGTAGGCTAACCATGACATTAGAGGGACTTAGAGACCATTTGGCCTAGACAATTTTAGTTGCATGTCTTTTTGAGGGGTTTTGAGGTAGTTTTGGGCATACTTACTATTTATAGTAAGTCATGATGGACATGGCTAGACATTTAGGGGCAGTGACATGTCGATGGTAATTGTTTAAAATTGACATGAAGATTTATTTATCATTATATGATTTATTGGGCATTAATGAAGTTATTTTATAAAGTTAAATTTAAGTATTTAACTTTATTAATGCATATTCTATAGTTTGTGAGAATTATTTAAATAAAAGAATCCCCTTTATTTTATAATACATCAGATACATAAGTTACATAATGGGAGTCATGTTTTATCCCACATTGACAAAATGAAGGAATGGACTCTTGTGAGAACTCTATAAAAGAAATAGAAGAGCTTCCATTTAGAAAGTGGGGATGAGATTAATGTTATGCTGTTGGATTTCCTGGATATCTAATTTTCAAGCTTGGAGGATGAAATCCCTCTTTGCTAGCATTCTCTTCGTTGTTGAAAGACACATTCAGGAGGATTGAAGGTGTTTTCATTCAGGAAACACATTTGGCTTATTGGATTTACAATAAAGAAGGGTAGAATAGTCTTTTTCTACAGTGCGTGTGATTAGTGTTTTGCTACAGTGCACATGAATAGTGTTTTGCTACAGTGCACATGAATAGTGTTTTTGCTACAGTGCACATGAATAGTGATTTTGCTATAGTAATCTATGAATAGTAAAATTGCTACAGTGCCTTGAATAGTGCTGCTATAGTGCATGAATAGTGTTTGCATCAATTTTACTTGTTTATTCTTGTTGATTAGAGGTCTGGAAGGCTACCATTTCATCTATAGATCACTACAGCACTAATTTCCAAGTTTCTTCTATCAAATTTTCATATCTAAGCATTGTAATTTTTTAATACAAATTTGAATATTTGTCACAACCCATAAGGCAATTATATGTGCACATTTATATTGTAAATTAGTGTTTAACAACAAATAAGGAGTTTCAGGTTTTGCATGTATAGTTGTATGTTTTTCAAGTGTTTGAAAAAATGCCATGTTGACCATTAAGCAATTTAATTGATATGACATAGTAATTTGCAAGTTTCTTTCATTGAAAAATAGGGGTGGTTATTACAGTGGTATCAGAGAATAAAATCCTACCATCCTAAAGGGTTAAAGAATGTATAAATAGTGACATGTCTGGTTTTGATCAGCAACCTTTCACTCACCATTACAACATAAGAAGGAATAGAGTAGTAATAAATACAAGTCCAGAGGAATAAGGGGTTCTAGAAGAACATAGAACTACAGGAGAACAAAACATTAACAATATGGGTGAGAGAAGAGACCCAGGTGAGGAGAGATTTCTATAGTTATTGGACACACTAATTTAGGGACAATAATTAGCAGATCAAAGAGCACAAAATAGAATCAATGATTGGACCTATTGACACAGATGATGGCACACCATTTGGGTATTGACATGAACAACTTAGGAGGTGGAAATAATGGTGGCATTAATCAAAATGGAGGTAATCATGGACAAAATGGTGGAAACAATGGAGGTAATAATGGTGGACAAAATGGAAATGGAGGTGATGGAGGGGAAATGTAGGTGACAACTTTGGCCATGTAACTCAACCCACTAGAATGGTGAGCTCTAGACCACTTCTACCTACCTTCCCACCTAGGGTACCGGCACAGCCTGCTAATGAACCTTAGATCACAGATTTGCAAGATCAGTTCAAAAGAGATTAGGAGAGTGGAAGGCCTAAATTTTAGTCATCTATATCTTTACGATACTATATTGATGTAAGGATGAAACACATGCCTCATGCAAGAGACAAGAACCAAAACTTTGAGTTACGAAAGAAAGTAGGGAAATTGTCTCTACCTTATTTTGATGCTTCTGAGAAGACTACAGCATGAGCTTGGGTGCAAAAGGTGGATACCTATCTTCATCTTAATCCTATGCTCGAAGAAGAAGCCATTAAATATGTCATTATACACCTTGATGGAGTTGCACATGAGTGGTGGCACCATGGCATGGTGACTATGGGACATGATCAAATCACTTCTTATGTTGAGTTTACAGAATGATTGATACAAAGGTTTGATAGGAAGGATCCAGAACTGCATTTTAAGGAGTTGGCATAGTTGAAACAATGGGGACCATTGGAGAACTATATCTCTGAGTTCTAGAGACTTTCAATATTATTCATAAATATATCACCGAGGAGACTTATGGTGCTTTTCATGGATGGATTGGCTGATCCATTGAGAGGGTGGATTAAGGTCCTCAACCCACCTACACTACAAAAGGCTATTAAGAAGGCTAGGGACATGGAGGCCTCTAGTTCAAAAAGCCAATTTCAATCTAAGAGTTTCCCATAGAAAAAAGAAAAGGATAAGAGACAAAATGAATCACATCCACCATGAGCAGATTTAGGGAGACTTGACAGTGATCAGTTGAATGAGCTTAGAAGGAAAAAACTTTGTTTTCATTGTAGAGAGCCATGGGACCCTTCGCATAAGTGTAAAGTTAAGGCAAAGGCAAAATAGTTAGATGATTTTTCTATTGAAGAATCAGCTTCAGAAGAGTCAGAGAAATAGTCATATTCAAAAAGTAGTGATGAAGAAGAGACTATGGCATAGGAGGTTAGAGAAGATAAGACCGTTGCCTGACTTACCAGCATTGAACCATCAATAACCTTCAAGGTAAGAGGTGTGATTTAGGGGCAGCGAGTTGTTTCATTGATAGACACAGGAGCCACCCACAATTTCATTGATGCAAGATTTGTGAATAAGTGAGGACTTCATACTGAGGAACATGAGGGATTTAAAGTGATGGTAGCTAGTGGAGACAAGCTTTTTAGTACTCGAATGATTCTTGATCTCCATATGTGGATTAGAGACTATGACATGGTAGGCAAGTTCTATGTTGTTGACATGGGATATTATGATGTCATCCTAGGCATGACATGGATGAGATCTCTAGTGGAGTTCACCTTTAATTTGGAGAAATTAGAAATGAGATTTGAGCACCAGGGTCAAAAAGTGGTTCTCAGAGAGTTATCAGATGGGGGATTAGAGTAGTCTCACTTAAGAGGATGGAACGTTTGTTTAGACATGACCAGATAGAGTGGGTATAAAAATGTATGATCATGCCTACAGCTATAGAGCAACAAGTTAAGGAGTACCATCTAGACATTCATGAGGTCATATCCAAACATACAAAGGTGTTTGGAAGCATTCCACTAGGTGTTCTACCAGAGAGAGGAATAGAGCATGTGACTAAACTGGAGGAGGGGGTGAAGCCTATGATTACCACCCCCTATCATCATCCTAAGGTGCATAAGGATGAGATCGAGAAGGCAATAAAGGATTTACTAGAGATGGGACACATTAGGCCTAGTAAAAGCCCATTTTCCTCAGCAGTGGTCCTAATAAAGAAAAAAGATGGGACAATGTGTATGTACATAGATTACAGGGATCTCAACAAAAAGACAATCAAGAATAGGTACCCCATTCTGAGAATAGATGAGCTAATAAATGAGTTACATGGTGCATGTTGCTTCTTAAAGATAGACTTGCACTCTGGGTACCATCAAATTAGAATGAGAGCAGAGGATGTAGAGAAGACAACCTTCAAGTGTCATTATGGCCACTTTGAGTTTTTGGTTATGCCATTTGGGTTAACCAATGCTCCAACTACTTTTTAGAGTTGTATGAACCAGGTGTTCAGGAGTCAGTTAAGGAAATTTGTGCTTATATTTTTTGATGATATCCTAATATATAGTAGGGCATGGGAGGAGCATTTTCAACACTTAGAAGAGGTATTGAGCATACTTGAGAATGAGTCCCTTTATGCTAAATAATCTAAATGTGAATTTGGCATGACAAAATTATTATACCTTGGGCACATCATTAGTGCAAATGGGGTGAGGGTGGACCTAGAAAAAATTAGAGATATAGTTGAGTGGCCTACTCTTACTAATCTTACCTAACTCAAGGGGTTCTTTGGTCTATGTGGTTTTTACAAGAGGTTTGTGAAGGGGTTATCATAGACAATAACTCCACTTACATATTTGACCAGGAAGGGAGCCTTTGTATGGATAGAGGTAGCTCAAAAGTGCTTCAAGCACTTCAAATAGTTGATGACATCTTGTCTGGTATTAGCACTTCCAAACTTCTCCAAACCATTCAAGCTTCAATGTGATGCATTTGAAGATGGGGTGGGTGTAGTATTAATGCAGGGAAGACATCCTATTAATTTTGAGAGTAGGAAGCTAAGGGGAGTGGAGAATAGCTACTCTATATATGATCGGGAAATGTTGGCCATAATGCATGCATTGGCCTAATTTAGGTCTTATCTAGTTAAAGGTAAATTTGTGATTAAAATAGATCATAACAATATAAAATATTTCATGAACTAGAGATATCTTAATGATAGGCAGAAGAAGTGGATCACCAAACTACAGGCATATGATTTTGACATTGAGTATGTCAAAGGGAAGAAGAATGTAGTGGTCGATGCACTTTCTAGGAGACCACATGTATGTTCCCTGGTTGAGATTTTAGCAAACTAGAAGGAGAAAATAATAACTGAATATGCTAAGGATCAGTGGGTAGCTGATTTGAAAGAGGGATATCTACAGGATGATAGATATGTGGTGGTTAACGACCTTATCCTATATAAGGATAGGATTTATTTGGTACCTTCTTCGCATATCAAAGGTACTATCTTAAGGACATTCCATGATGTGCCTATGGCTGGACACCATGGGTTCTTTAAAACATATTGACAAATTCATGAGAGGTTTACTTGGAGAGGAATCAAAGATAATGTGCAGAGATATGTTAGAGAATGTCCAGTTTACCAGTAGAACAAAGATGAGCATACTCCTCCAGCTGGATTACTACAACCTTTACCCATTCCTAATAGGAAATAGGAAGGCATTTTGATGGATTTTATCATAGGCCTACCCAAGGTGCAGGGTTGAGATTATATTTATGTGGTGGTGGACACATTAACTAAATATTCTCATTTATTTGCTATTACATCTACCATCATAGCAAGACAGGTGGTAGACTTGTTTTTTTGAGAGGTGTTTAGGCTTAATGGGATGCTTAAGAACATAGTGATAGGGATAGTAAGTTTTTGAGCTTATTTTGGTAGGAAATTTTCATATTTAGTGGCACTGAGCTCACTCCTAGCACTAGCTATCACCCACAAATAGATGGGCAGACAGAGATTGTTAATAAGTGGGTTGAGGGGTACTTGCAAAACTATGTATTAGGGAAGCAAAAGGCTTGGATCAGATGGATTTATTTAGGTGAGTATTGTTATAATACTACCTATCACATGATGATTAGGATATTTCTATTCATGGCATTATATGGGTATGAAGCTCCTAGCTTCACAGATCTTCATTTTGGAGATAGAAGGGTACTGAGTGCACAAAATTGGTTATAGGACAACCAAGATATTTTGAGATCACTTAAGGAGAATATTCAATAGGCTTAGAATCAATAGAAATTATATGCTAACCAACACAGGGTGGAACGTAGTTTTGAGGTTGGGGATATGGTATACTTGAGACTTTAACCCTATAGGTAGTCTACAATTAAGAAGAGTGGAGCAAAGAAGTTGAAACCAAGATTTTATGGGACATTCAGAGTTGCTCATCACATTGATGAGGTGGCATATGAACTAGAGTTACCAGTAGATAGCAAGGTGCATAATGTGTTACATGTCTCTACGCTTAAGAAAGCGCTTGGTCATAGTGTTGTTCCATCTACAGATTTGCCCCCTCTAAATGAATAGGGTAAGTTGATATTAATTCTTGAAGCCATCATTGATACCAGGGAGAGAACACTCAAGAGGAGAGTCATCAAGGAGTACCTAGTCAAGTGGAGGAACCTACTAGTGGAGGATGCTACTTGGGAAAATGAGCAGATATTACAACATTTAGAGTTGAAATTGCTTGAGGACAAGCAATTTTGGGAAGGGCAGACTATAATGTCCCCTTTTTAACATTCATATCATGATGTTGTCATTATCTTATTTCCCTATGGTCCCATAGGCTAACTAGGACATTAAAGGGACTTAGAGACCATTTGGCCTAGATAGTTTCAGTTGCATATCTTTTTGAGGGGTTTTGAGGTGGTTTTGGGCATACTTACTATTTATAGTAAGTCATGATGGACATGGATGGACATCTAGGGGTAGTGACATGTCGATGGTAATTGTTTAAAATTGATAAGAAGATTTATTTATCATTGATATGATTTATTGGGCATTAATGAAGTTATTTTATAAAGTTAAATTTAAATATTTAACTTTATTAATGCATATCCTATAGTTTGTGGGAATTATTTAAATAAAATAATCCCCTTTATTTTATAATACATTAGATACATAAGTTACATAAAGGGAGTTATGTTTTATCCCACACTGACAAAACGAAGGAATGGACTCTTGTGAGAACTCTACAAAAGAAATAGAATATCTTCCATTTAGAAAGTAGGGATGAGATTAATGTTATGCTGATAGATTTCTTGGAAATCTAATTTTTAAGCTTGAAAGATGAAATCCCTCTTTGCTAGCATTCTCTTCACTGTTGAAAGACACAGTCAGGAGGATTGATGGTGTTTTCATTCAGGAAACACATTGGGCTTATTGGATTTACAATAAAGAAGGGTAGAATAGTGTTTTACTACAGTGCATGTGAATAGTGTTTTTGATATAGTGCATGTGAATAGTGTTTTTGCTACAGTGTCATGAATAGTGATTTTGCTAAAGTGCCCCATGAATAGTAAAATTGCTACAGTGTCATGAATAGTGCTACTATAGTGTGTAAATAGTGTTCACATCAAGTTTACTTGTTTATTCTTGTTGATTAGAGGTCTGAATGGCTACCATTTCATTTGTAGATCACTACAGAACTAATTTCTAGGTTTATTCTATCAAATTTTCATATCTAATCATTGTAATTTTTGAATACAAATTTAAATATTTGTCACAACCCATAAGGCAATTGTATGTGCACATTTATATTGTAAATTAGTGTTTAACAACAAATAAGGAGTTTCAAGTTTTGCATGTATAGTTGTATGTTTGTCAAGTGTTTGACAAAATGCCATGTTGATCATTAAGCAATTTAATTGATATGACATAGTAGTTCACAAGTTTCTTTCATTGGAAAAATAGGGGTGGTTATTACAGACATACTCTAGTTTGACAATCTAATCATCTACCTTCTCCCTTAAAAAATGATACTTGATTGAAATATGATTAGTCCTAGAATGTATGAATGGATTCTTAGAGATTTTAATGGTACTGATATTGTCACAAAATATAGAAATTAAATTATCATTCTTAATCTTAAAGTCACTCAAGGTCTATTTCATCCATAAAACTCATATGCAACATGATGTTGTTTCTATGCACTCATCTTTAACCATGGACAAAAAAAATGATGGTTCTTTCTTACTCAACCATGATACATGATTCTTTCCAAGAAATAATGCACCACCTCTTGTGCTCTTTCTGTCATGAATTCTACTTGCCCAATCTACATCTGTATATGCTGCTAAAGTGAAATCCTTACCTTTTGAGTACTACAAACCAAAATCCATAATACCTTTGAGATATCTGAATATCCTCTTGACTACTTGTATGTGTGTCTCTTTTGATTTTTCTTGAAATATATACACTAGACCTATTACATGCATGATATCATGTCTTAATGCATAGTATACATTAGATTTCCAATCATAAATCTATACAAGGTCTGATTAATTTATAATGACTTATCCTCTTGCCTCAACTTACAACCTATTATTATTAGAGTACTTAATGATTTACAATATTCCATATCAAAATTATTCAACATTTCCTTAATGTACTTAGCTTGAGAGATGATTATTCCCTTATCTAACTAAACTACTTACAATCCAAGAAAAAATGGCAATTACCCTAACATAGACATCTCAAATTCTTGTTGCATTACTTCTATGAACTCCTTAGACATCTAATCATAGTCACTACCAAAGATAATATCATCAACATACACAAATATGATTAATTTATGCTCACCGTATATTTTGATGTAAAGGTTACTATCAGCAACACCTTTCTTGAAACCCTGATCAAGCAAGTATATGTTAATTCTTGCATACCATGCTCTAGGGGCTTGTTTTATCCCATATAATGCTTTATTTAGTCTACAGACATAGTCCTTATTTCTTGATAAAGATAAACCTTCAAGTTTATCTATATACACTTCTTATAAATTTCCATTGAGAACTATAGACTATACATCCATCTGATATATCTTGAAATTCTTAAAACCAACATATACCAAAAATAGTCTTATGGTTTCTAGTCCTGGCACAGGTGCAAAAAAAATTTCAAAGTCAACACCTTCTATTTGAGCATAGCCTTTACATACCAACCTTGCTTTATTTCTCTTGACCTAACCATCTTCATTCAATGTGTTCCTAAAAACCCATTCAGTTCCAATGACATTCTTATTAATAGGTCTAGGAATAAGTTTTCAAGTCTTATGTTTATCAATTTGATTGAGCTCTTTTTACATAGCATTCACCTAATGCTTATCACTTCTAGCTTTTGAAAAAAAAATTGGTTGTATCTTTGAAAATAGAGAGAAGTCTAAATTTTATGATGTATTCATAAACCTTCTTCTAGTTTGCACTCCAGCATTAATATCACCAATGATTTGACTTTTTGCATGATTTTTATGAATAGATCTAAAAGGTGTCTTTGTATCTTCCCATTCTTCTTCTTGACATTTTTCTACTACTTATTCTTCTTCTAATGTTCTTTCTTCTTCCTTAAGGACAAGATCCTCTATATGAACTCTTGGTTGTGTGTTAGCCTTCTTAGATCCTGTTTTATCCACTCTCACATGTGTACTCTCCACAATCTTTTATAGTATCTTATTGTAGCATCTATATGCAACACTAACTGAAGAATATCCAAGGAAGATGCCTTCATCATCCCTTGAGTTAAATTTTCCTAGAACATCTTTATATCTCTTGATGAAACATATGCTTCCAAAAACTCAAATATTTTTTATGTAATCAAAAATACATCATGTCTATAAATCACTCCTAGCTTAGAGAAGATAGAGCATACCGACACTTCTGATTGGGGAAACACTTGTATAGTGGGATCATGAGCAATATGGGGATCCATTAGACCCTATTAGGGGATCACTTATCACAACATATCATGCTAAAAAGGGTCTTAAAGCCTATAGTCTAACATGATCACACAACAACCCTAATGGAGTCCTAAGGTTTAAAACATTCACTTATTCTAATAACAAAAAAGTAAATCTAATCTAGTGCACACCAAAGCTTGTGGCACAAAGTGGGGGTTAGAAATAAAATAAATAACTAAAATAAGAATGTATTAGAAGACATATACTCACGTCAATGTATATGGAATCCTAATACATGGGAGAATAATATAAATGCATTATCTACCTACTCTTATAAAGGAGAAATAAACTTAGGAATATTTACCTTTGAAGACAAACCTATCAAGCCTCAATCTCTCCCTTGGCTGAGGTAATTTACAAGAGATTATTGTGGTATGTAAGGATAACCAAGATAAATCATCTCTAGGTTACAAAAACTATCTAAGCATCTAAAAGACTTCTCCATAAGTCAAGATTCGTATCTCCAAATATAGTATGGAACCCTAAGCTTTATTCTTCAAGTAGAATAGTTAATAAACAAAAGTTCACTCACACTTCTTCATTATTAATTCTTATCTTATAAAATAGTGGGAAATGAACTTGTATATAGATGAATCTTTCCCTAAATCCTCTTAGAAACATCAACTATATAGGGTCAACTCAGTTGACCCAGTGGGTTTTGGGGGACAAATCACTAGGTCTAAGCTAGATTGTTTGAAAGGATAACAAGCTAAGAAAGTGAAAAATACCCCTAAACTATACTAGGTCAACCTAGTACAGTCGACTATCTAAAATGTTATTAAGGAAATAAAAGGAGGATGGAAAGATAAAAATGATTGGAATGAGTGAAACTAAGAAGAATAAGCTTCTGTTAAATGGTTTTAGGAGAATGTGTGTAGATAGTAAAACTAAAAATTTGCTATTATTTAGAAAAAGGTAGTAAAACTAAAAATTCAGTTTGTGGTAAAAATACCTATTTTTTTGTGCATGTGTTCAATCATAAGATTGTGAAGAGATCCTCTTTGACTTAGGAAGAAGACCTACAAATAAGAAAACACAGAAGTTAGTTGGGTGGATGGTTGAGATGGATTGCTTTTTGGTGGAATCTATCTTGATTCTGGTAGAGTAACGGTACCTAAAAGCTTGGTTGAGAGATGACAATGAGTCAACTCCAAATAAGATGGATGATGACACTTGATAACATTGATGATGTTGATTGACCTATAAAAAGATATTATAGATACACAAAGCTCTTGATCACAATTGCAAATGAATTTAACCTCCCAGGCCTCTCTCTCTTATAAGCACAAGTAAGAGGTGGAAGTGAAAGTGTAACTAGGCCATCTAAATATAATTTGTCCATGCAAAGGCTCACAAAAAGATTTAGACAAGCTATTTTTATAAAATAAATGTAGAGGTTTACATGTGGCTTACATTCTAAAATTCTAGGTGGTGCAACCTGACCATCATTACTCAAGGTAATCATCACTAGTCACCTTGACCATCATCGATCAAGGGTCTAGGGAAAAGGTGGGTTAAAAAGGTTAAGAGGTGAATTAAGTTATATAGGTGGCTAATTTGACTCTAGGTTAAGTGAGTGGGTTAGGTTAGGTAGGTTTTTTGACCTTGTAGGTATAGTCAAAAGGGGTTAAAGAGAAACCCAAGTCATTTTGATAATTAGGACCATGTGTGTAGTTTTTTAGTGTCTATATTTTACCCCTTTTTGTTATGCATATTTGAATTAACAAGATACAAAATAAAAAAACTAGCATTGGTCAAAGGTTTCATTTCCCCAAGTATGGGAGGAAGTATCCCCCCTCAAACTAGGAGTTGATGAGGTAAATTAGAATCAAGTCAGAGTTTGATCAAGGGTAGATGATGGGTCACGAGGTAGGTGAAAAAAGAATGGTTGGTCATTTAAAATGCAAATAAATGCACAAAATGTGACTAAGTCTAATAGTCAAGATCACATAAAGACAAAATTTGCTAATGTTGGTAAAAATAAGGATCAATGTTAAGAAGACAAGTGACCAGTGTATCACATGATCGCATTTAGGCATGGTAGTTGGATATACCTATTAGTCTCTGAAATAGGGTGTAGTGTTTTTGTGGGTATCTAAGGTAGGAAGTGTTCTTAGTTAAAAACACCAATGGGTCAAATTTCACAAGTATCTGAGGTAGGAAGTTATCCTAAAAAGACATAAATGATCTGGTTGTGTACTAGGTGGTGCAAAAACAAATAGTCAATAAGGCAAGGTTAGTCTACATGGTCAAAATTACCAAGCATGTGTGGCATGAAATATGTGAATAGAATGGATAAAAAATTGACCAAAATTGAGGTGGACATGGATAAAGGTGAGAGGTTGGTTGGAGGGGGTGGCTAAGCTAATTCCATGTACACTAGGCAAGTGGATGCTACCTACATAGTTTCATGGACATGATATCTAATAAAAACTGCAGGCCAAATATAGTTCTTCCAGTCTAGGTAGATAAAAGGTTGAGAACTTATATGGGATGCCTCAAAATTTTAAAAAATGGAAAGGGGACCCTAAATGGTGATGTTTAAGGGTTTCCCCAAAGGTCGATAGGCACCAATCACTATGACCAACAATGGTCAAGGTGAAACCATAAAAAACTAGTAGGTTAAAAGTGGAAAGGTGAATTGTTTTTCACCATTTGACTTTTAGAATTTTGATATGGGTGAATAGTTTGTGTTATCTATTTGTGTGTTGATGCTTCTGAGGTGGAAGGTTGGGATTGGCTCATTTGTTCGAGTGAGGATCAAGTTGATGTAGGGTAGTCGAAGATACGATGGAGTGGTGGGACAAGGACTTCAACCATTCCAATGATCATGGAATGATTTAGGTTGTGTTTTGAATTGATATTTAGGTGAGTTTAAAGGTGTAATAACATGTGTTGGTAGGAATTAGAGAGGCAAAAATGGGTTTTAATAATTTTGGTTTGGTTACCCTAGGTCTAGGGTTTTACTTAAATCAAACAAATGGGTAGAAAAATTGGGTAAATATAGGTGTATGAGGTAGGTGTTGGGTAGAAAAGACTACAAAATGTGGATTTTAGTTATATTTTTAGGGTTTTATAGGTTAAACAAAGGTTAGGGGTTTGAGTCTTTCCACTACTAGGCATAAACAAGGACTAGTGATGGTTCACATCGATCAGTGTCGATCGAGCTTAAGGAGGATAACTAGTCCTAAAGGACCGGTGATGGTTCTAGGAACCATCAATAGTTGAAGAACTAGGTAAAAAGGGGTGGTTTGTGAAAAATCTATTTGGTTTAAAATATTTTAAGGTTGGATAATATAGGTGATGGTTGATAGAGTTTTTAGGATAGTTGTTTAGCGAGGTGAGTATGACCATAGTTGATGGGGGTATGATAAGTGTTGGGAGGATAAGGGGAGAAAATAGGTATGGTTTTGACAAAGATATAATGGGGAGAATAAAAATAGGTTAAGGAAAGGTATAAGTTAGTACTCAACTTTAGGTGGAAAACTAAGTGTGCATGTTTGATGTATGTTGTGATTATAAGCTCGTAAGTAGATTCAGTTGAGGGACCAAGTTCTCACACTCTTTATAGAGGTTCAAGATGCCATGAATACTAATGAGTGGAATTATATGGAGTCTATAGGATTAGGTGAGATGCAACACTATCATCACCTACCCTGAGATCTTATGATGATCATTATGCTCATCGAGAGATGGGATTACATGATGAACACATTTTGGCTACCAATTGGAGAGATCACCATCCTCTTGTAGGATTTACATAGGATCACCCAAATATAGATTCAATGAGACCCAGTGTATCATAGAAAGAGTGATGAGATAGACTACTTCATGGAGTTGATATATGGTGTAGATTAGGTTCATGCATAGTTTCACATAGGTGGATTCAGTTATCATCTATTATACAAGATGGCTCATGAGGATAGATGCTTACTGATGATGATGATGATGATGACCCTAATGACTTTTTTGCTACTTGATTTAGTTTGAGGGTGGTTTCCACATTTTTTACTTGGTGTTTTGATTGAGATGTTACTAGGGGGATGTATTTGGATGGGCCCTAGTTTTCTAGGTGTATATATACTAAGAGCTCTAGGGATTCTAAGCACACAAGCTATACAAGATCAGTGTTGGATTTGTACTTCACTACTAGGCATTCAAGCACATTCAAGTGATAAAACCCTTGGGGATACTGGTAAAGGGTTATCTACCGACTGAATATATTGTGGGATTCCTACATTGAAGGAGAGGTGGCACCATAATAGGGGTAGGTGGAGGAGCCAAAGATATTGAGGGGTCTAAGGACATAATGGAGGGTCTAATGGTTGGAAACATGACATGGAGACCATATGTTAGGTGGTCTCAGTGGTTGGGACTCAAGTATCACACCATAGTTATTTAGAGCTAGTAATGGATATATGGTTGTCAAGATAGTGAGGATGAGCTCATCCCTTTTGATCACATGTGGGGATAGTTTGGGTTGGTTCAGGGTATCCCACCTGATTTTCCTTGATACAAGAGAGAGGAGGTTGATTTCATGTTAACTAAGACATAGTCATAAGATGTTGTGCTAGATTATGATGAGCTATCAGTGAGATTCCCTATTGATGATGTAGGTGTTATTGATGGATATGCAGCCTGGTATTACGGTAGATATGTCATAACACACTTTGGATAGGGTGATGGGGATCAGTAAGCCATGGATATAGATCTAGTATAGGCACATGCATAGGGGGATTGTCAGGTGGTAGTATCACTCATCATAACATAGGCTCAGGTCACCACACTATAGGGGTAGGTGGCCACACTATAGAGGTAGCTAGTGGCTATGATATTAGAGCAGAATTAGGCAAAGGCATAGATCACTACATTATAGGGATTAATACCCATGCTACAAGGTTAGGTGGCCACTTTACAGGGGTAGATTTAGGTGATGACAACTAAGAGGGACCAAGATTAGGCCACCCTTGGCTTAGTTACATAAGAGAGATGTTTTGAGACAAAGAGGAGGAGTGGCAATAATGCCAACTAGTTTTGTCCTACAAGCCTAGTATTTGGTTATGATTCAAGAGTTGAGGTATTATGAGGCCATAATACTAGATCAGTGCTAATAGAGCCAAGATGGGGAGATTACAAGGTTATCTTGGTAGGTGGTCCATATATTATGACTCCAAGTTAGTGGGACTCGGTCATGGGTCCCCAAGTAGGTATCCTAGGAGGACCACCACTAGATAGGGGTATAGGTACAAGTACAAGTGGGGTTAGTAATAGTGGTATGAGTATAGGTGTAGGTGGAAAAAATAATAGTGGTGCCCCATGATCATGTGTGGACATGTTTTGATATATTGGTGGCGATAGGTGTACACCAGTTTGATACCAGCTTGTGTATCGATAAAGTGAGATGTATATGTTTTGAGATAAAGCTCATACATTATTACATGTATTATTTTATGATGACATGATGTGTATATGGTGTTTATGTATGATGATGTTATATATGATGTATGTTTATGGTTCATGATGTTCATGTTTTTATGTTTTATGATTTGTGACCTCTAGCATATTCTTTATGAGATGTTTGACTTAGTATCTTAGGCATGTGATGCCAGAAAAATACTAAAGATGGTTTGATTTTATTCATGGGTATGATAGGATGCGTTGTTGTAAATATTGTCATTGATGTCAAAGGTCTAGAATTATTGGTGATAAAGGCCCCATTGAATTTGATAATGTTTGTAATAGATATATCTTGGCTAATGTGTGTTAATATTTATTTAATATTAATGAATATATTTTTGGTTGCATATAAGACAAAATAAGTGCCCATAGAGAAGTCAAAGAGTCACAGGGTAAAGACAAAAGAAGAATGGGATGCATTTTCCCATGCAGAGTCATCTTGTGGAATTCCAAGAGTCACCAAGTGAAGACAAAAGAGGAATGGTGCAATTTCTCATGAAGGGACACTTTGAAGAATATGAAAAGTCACCAAGGTAAAGACAAAAGAGGTAAGGACATTTTTTCTCATGAAGGGTCACCACATGACTTTTCAAAGGCAAGGATATGAAGGGTCATACAAGTGTGGCACCATTTTCCATGAGAATTGAAGGGTCACAAAGGGGGAAGGCCAAAGGTCATTTGGAAAGCTATAAATAAAGGCTTGAGAAGCCATTTGTAATATGTGTGTGATAGAGTTTGATTTGAGATAGTAATATCTATCTTAGAAGAGCATTTGTGAGAGATGAATATGATTTGTATTTGTTATATCTAGCTTAAGAGAGTAAAGGTGAGAGAGAGGAAAGAGATGTTGTAATGAACTATCATTTGTTGAGATAGAAACATTGAGAGATAGTTGTGTGGTATACACAAAGGGGTTGGTGCTCTTGTGGGTTGGTGCTCATGAATTATTGTTGTGTTGGTGCTCAATAAAGGGGTTGGTGCTCCTATGGGTTGGTGCTCATGAATTATTGTTGTGTTGGTGCTCAACAAAGGGGTTGGTGCTCCTATGGGTTGGTGCTCACGAATAGTTGTTGTGTTGGTGCTTAGCAAAAGGGTTGGTGATCCTACAAGTTAGTGCTTGAAAATATTATTTGAGTTGGTGCTCATTCATATACTTGAGATTGTTCTCCATGGTTTTTCCCACATTGGGTTTGCACGTTATATCTGGTGTCTCTCTCTATCTTGTGGTGTGTTTATTCTTTCAGTTTTATTCCATATCTTGAATGTTTGGTTAAGTGGAATTTGATTAAGGGAAAGTTTTATAAGATATATGATATATTGATTCACCCCCCTCTTAATATATTCCATGCTTAACAATTGGTATCAGATCAAGTTCCTTTTGAAAAATATATATAGCTTGAAGGTAGATCAAGAAAGCACAAGATGGCCATACATGAAGGTGCCTCTGCAAGCAAAATAAGAGTTGATCAAGAAGAAGAAGAGGATGAATCTGAAGTGAATCTAGAAGGATAACTCATTTGTTCCTTAGAAGAGTTAAAATATATTGAAAAGAAAAATTGAAGATTGAAGCGCCAGATCGAGAAAAATGAAAAGGAGTCAAAGGAGATAATTGAAGATCTACAAGCACACTTTGAAGAAGCCAAGAAGAATGAAGAAGATATAATGACACAATTGAAAATAGTAAGAGAATAATGTGAAAGGTATGTTATTGAAATTTCTTCTTTAAAATCAGATCTTGATAAAACAAATAAAGCAATCAATGATAGAGAAGCCAATGATTCAAAATTTGAGAATAGCACTAATATGTTGAATAAGATATTAAAAATCCAAAAGGCAATATCAGATAAGATAGGTATCAGTTTTGAAAAGAAAAAGAGCTATGTTGAAGCTCTTAAAAAAGAAGAAACAAAGAGGGAAGAGGTGAAGAATATAGAGGTCATCTCAAATAAAGAAGCCTGAAGGGAACAAAGCTACAAAAGGCAATCAGGTCAGAGATACACAAATAGGTCCTATTTTTATGGTTACTATTTTTATTTTAATGGATATGGTCATAAGAAATCAGAATGTATAAAAAGAGCTAATAGTCTCAGAAATAAGGAAAAGGAAAGTCGTGTAGAGTCAAACATAAGCTACAACTCTTTTGCTCCTTTATCAAGCTTTGATGAAGAGGCCATAATTTGTTACAAGTGTAAAAAATTTGGACATATAGCTCAGTATTGTAGAAGTGTGTTTGATTCAGTCAAAAAGGACCAGGTTTTCAAGGCTCCATTCATCAAGAAAAAGGTTCAGACATGGCAAAAGAAACAACCTAAAGATTTTATGTTGGTCCAGACAACTTTGCATGCAAGAAATGAAGAAAAGCCATAGTTCATTGATAACAAATGTTTGAGGCACATGACAGGAGATAAGAGCAAGTTCATAACCTTGAAGAATATCAATGGTGGCACAGTGAAATTTAGAGACAATACTACTGCCAAAATTGCTAGAAAAGGTACACTAAGTTTAGATAATGGTAAAACTAAAACTGAAAATATTTTATATGTAGAAGGTCTTAAGCATAATATTTTGAGTGTAAGTCAAATGTGTGATCAAGGGCACACACTAAATTTTTATGTAAAAGGTTGTGAAATTAGAAAAACATATTCAAATGTATTGGTTACAGATGCTTAGAGAATAGGTAATAACTTATATATGTTATTAGACATCAGAGGTCAAAAATATTGTTTGAGTCAGATTGAAGAAAGTTGGCTATGACACAAGAGAATGGGGCACATAAATTTTGACAATCTTGTCAACATCAGCAATAAAAAAGTAGTCAGGAATCTTCCAAAGATTAGAAATCCATCTAACACACTTTATGGACCTTATCAACATGGGAAGCAGACTAGAAGGCAGTTCAAAACAAAAGAGTGCTCAACCACTCATATGCTAGAGCTTGTTCAGACTGACCTATGTGGACCTATGAGGACTCAAATCACTCAAGGTGATAAATATTTCAAAGAAAAAATTAGAAGCTTTTAGACAGTTCAAAGCATTCAAAGCATTAGTTGAAAATGAAACTAATTTGAAGATTAAGTGTTTAAGATCAGATCGAGAAGGAGAATTCATGTCAGATCAATTTATTAAGTTTTGTGAATATCATGGAATAAAGAGACATTATTCAGTAGCCAAAACTCCACAACAAAATGGAGTAGTTGAACATAAAAATAGAACAGTTTAGGAAATGGTGAGGATAATGCTAAATGAATCCAAGATAGTAGATAAATATTGGAGAGAGGCAATGCATATTCAGAATAGAGCTTTATTAAGAGTCAACAGTGACAAGACTCCTTATGGAAAGACAAACTAGCAACAGTTGATTATTTCAAAGTTTTCAGTAGCAAATGCTTCATAAAGAGAACTGATGAAAAACTTGGTAAGTTTGAATCCAAAGCAGATGAAGGTATATTTCTTGGTTATTTTTGCAAAAGTAAAGCTTATAAATGTTATAACAAAAGAACCAAGAAAATTGTTGAAAGTGCAAGTGTCATGATAGAAGAAGATGGAACACAAAGAATCAGTGATCTAGTAGGCATTCCTAAAATCATTGAAGAGAAAGGCTTTGAAGAATCAGATGAAGATGAGGAGAAGGAGAAGGAGAAAAAGGGTAGCAAGACTCCATCCAAATATGTTCATAGAAATCATAATGAAAGTGACATCACTGGGGACATAAAAGAAGTAATTCACACTAGAAGAATGATGGTAAGTGAATATGAGCAAGTTAATTTCTCTTTGTTATCTAAAATTCAGCCTAGAACTTTTTGAGAAGCTAGACATGATGAGCATTGGGTTAAGGCTATGGATGAAGAATTAAATCAAATAGAAAAGAATGATACTTGGGAATTAGTGCCTAGACCAAAAGATCATAATGTGATAGGAACAAAATGGGTTTATAGAAATAATTTGAATGAAAATGGAGAAGTAACCTGAAATAAAGTAAGATTAGTATGTAAAGGATATGCTCAGATTGAGGGAATAGATTTTGAAGAAACTTTTGTACCAGTGGCAAGATTAAAGGCTATTAGAATGTTTCTTGCATATGTAATGTTTAAAAATTTCAAAGTATTTCATATGGATGTCAAATCTACATTCCTAAATGGGAATCTTGAAGAAGAGGTCTACATTGAGTAGCCTAAGGGATTTATTCTCACAAATATTAGTAACCATGTATGCAGATTAAAGAAAGCATTGTATGGATTAAAACAAGCTCCTAGAGCTTGGTATGGAAGACTTGATAAGTACCTAAAAGATCAAGGATTCAAGAGACGATTTGCTGATAGTAATCTTTACATCAAAAAAGAAGGTGAGCATCAATTGATTATTGTGGTAAATGTTGATGATATCATTTTTGGAAGAAATATTGAAAAGATGACAAAAGTATTTTCTGATAGAATGCAAAAATAATTTGAGATGTCTATGCTTGGAGAATTATCATTTTTCTTAGGATTACAAATATTTCAATCAAATAAAGGAATTTTCATATCTTAAAGTAAATATGCTAAGGAAATGTTGAATAAATTTAGTTTTAAGGATTGTGCACCAGTTGGCACACCTATGTGTATAGGAAATAAGGTGAGCAAGGATGAAGATTCACCTGTTATAGATCAATCTTTGTATAGATCTATGATTAATAGTTTTTTGTATTTGATAGCATTGAGGCCAGACATCATGCATGCAGTAGCTATGGTTGCAAGATATCAGTCATCTCCAAGAGATAGTTATGTTCAGTTGGTAAAAAGAATATTTAGATATATCAAGGGGACATTAGATTAAGGATTATGGTATCCCACAAGTAAATATTTCACTTTGGTTGCTTATACAAATTTAGATTGGGTAGGGTGATTGGATGATAGAAAGAGTACAAGTGGAGGAGCTTTCTTCCTTGGTGATATCTTAGTATCATGGCTAAGCAAGAAGCAGAATTTAGTATCACTTTCTACAACTGAAGCAGAATATATTATAGTAGTATTGTGTTGTACTCAAGTGCTTTGGATGAAACAAACTTTGGAAGATATCAAGGTAAAGTATGATGAACCTATTTTCATTTTTTTTGATAACACAAGTGCTATAAATATTTCAAAAAATCTAGTAATGCATTCAAGAACAAAACATATTCCCATTAGATATCACTTCTTGAGCGAGCAGGTTGTAGATCAATAGGTTAAGATGGAATATATTAGTACTAAAGAGTAGATTGCAAATATTTTCACAAAGGCACTACCAAAACACATATTTGAGTATCTATGAGAGAAGTTGGGATTAATTTCTTTTACTTCCTGCCATTGAGGTTCAGCATCAGTTGAGGGGGAGCTAAGTGTTAGCTCTAGGTAGGCCCTTTGCCATTGATGTCAAAGGGGGAGAATAATAGGTATAAAAATAAGTACAGGAAATAGGTACAAGTTGCTATAGTAAGGGAGAGTTACTATATGTTTTTAGATGATAGGATGTGCAAGTGACAGGATGTGGTAGTTTCAAGATTGAGGTTGCCATCAATGACAAAGGGGGAGATTGTTGGAAATATTGTCATTGATGTCAAAGGTCTAACATTATTGGTGATAAAGGCTCCATTACATTAAATAATGTTTGTAATATATATATCTTGGCTAATGTGTGTTAATATTTATTTAATATTAATGAATATATTTTTTGTTGCATATAAGACAAAATAAGGGCCCATGGAGAAGTCAAAGAGTCACGGGGTAAAGACAAAAGAAGAATGAGATGCATTTTCCCATGAAGAGTCATCTTGGGGAATTACAAGAGTCACCAAGTGAAGACAAAAGAGGAAGGGTGCAATTTCTCATGAAGGGACACTTTGAGGAATACGAAAAGTGACCAAGGTAAAGACAAAAGAGGGAAGGACATTTTTGCTCATGAAGGGTCACCACATGAATTTTCAAAGGCAAGGATATGAAGGGTCATATAAGTTTCGCACCATTTTCCATGAGGATTGAAGGGTCACAAAGGGGGAAGACCAAAGGTCATTTGGAAAGCTATAAATAAAGGCTTGAGAAGCCATTTGTAATGTGTGTGTGATAGAGTTTGATTTGAGATAGTAATATCTAGCTTAGAAGAGCATTTGTGAGAGATGAATATGATTTGTATTTATTATATCTAGCTTAGAAGAGCAAAGGTGAGAGAGAGGAAAGAGATGTTGTAATGAACTATCATTTGTTGAGATAGTAACATTGAGAGATAGTTGTGTGGTATACACAAAGGGGTTGGTGCTCCTGTGGGTTGGCGTTCACAAATTGTTACTGTGTTGGTGCTCAACAAAGGGGTTAGTGCTCTTGTGGGTTGGTTATCATGAATTGTTGATATGTTGGTGCTCATCAAAGGGGTTGGTGTTCTTGTGGGTTAGTGCTCACAAATAGTTGTTGTGTTGGTGCTCAGCAAAGGGGTTGGTGCTCCTGCAAGTTAGTGCTTGAAAATATTGTTTGAGTTGGTGCTCATTCATATACTTGAGATTATTCTCCATGGATTTTCCCACATTGGGTTTCCACATTATACCTGGTGTCTCTCTCTATCTTGTGGTGTGTTTATTGTTTTAGTTTTATTGCATATCTTAAATGTTTGGTTAAGTGGAATTTGATTAAGGGAAAGTTTTATAAGATATATGATATACTGATTCAACCCCCCCACCTCTCAGTATATTCCATGCTTAACATGTGTTTTTAATGGATGTATGTCATATGGTAATGGAATGTCATCATTTATGGTTATATTAATGTATTCAACATGAGTTGATGCTATAAGATTAATCGATGTAATTTCTAGTGAATGGATAGATTGGTGGATGGCATATGCTATGGTTCATGATGTTTGTTGATTGATTATCTTTGTGCTTATGATGAAGCATGGTATAATTTGTGTTGTTTATGATATGGTATATGTTCATGTGATGTCATGAGGGTAGATGTATAGGGTGATGATTATCATGATGCTTTTGATTTGATATATGGTGTTTATGCTCATGGGCATAAAACATGAATATTATTGAAGATGTAAAAAAAATACATAAAATATGTGGATAACAAACTAAATGTTTTTGATAAGAATCATGAGAGGTATGTCTACATGAACCAATAGAGGATAAGTAAAGAAACATGATGCCTTTTCATTGGTAAGGACCAAAATAAAATCCAAAGTTGGATTGGCATAGTTAAAATAAGCCTTTCAAATGCTTTGCATTAGCATGCTTAGGTTGATAAACAAGTATCTTTATCACATTGTGTCAAGTAAGCTCATAATCCCATGCATATGATATATGGATGGAGGATGGGTGGAATTTGAACCTTTTGTGAGACTATCATGCCTCTCCTATAGGCTTCCAAGAGGATAGGATAAGCAAACCGATATTCCTATATAAAGTGTAGACTGATCGATGTGAGAAGTCTACTAAGGATAACCAATTGTGGTTTTCCAAGATTGGTACTTTTATGAGAGCTGATTGGGGTGCTTCTCATTGTTTTTGTTTTTTCTTGAGGGTCTCTTACTATTTTTTATTTTACTTTAGGGTTAGGGAAGCTGATCGATGCAAGAAGCTTCAACGAAATTACTAGCTTTGACAAATGCTTTACTCAGCCATCCTTCAAGGGAGTGGTCTAAATTTATGTGTTTAGTTTAAATGATTTTGATAGTTATCCTTTAAGGGAGTACTCCACCTTACATTTTTCAAATTTTAATAACTTTTTCAATAGCTATCCTTTAGGGGAGTAGTCTGTGAATGCTAAGAATAACCCATAATTTATTTTTGACTTTTGATATTATTATTGATTTTACTTGGTTTTGCTTGACATATACTTGTTTATATATGCTCAATGGGTTACCTTTATGAAGGCAAAACTAAAGGCACAAGAAGATTTTGTAGGTGAAAAGAGGTTTAGGAGACAACAACCATGGGAATCTATCCCAAAGAGGGATAGAAAGTACCATGATAAACATGTCATGGGTAGAGTTGTGGTACCCATAGTTCAAGATTAGGCTATGACTGTGATGGATAATCACATGATTCAACTATAGTTTATTTCCCCTAAAAGAGGGAAATGAATGTGGTTGCATGGGATGAGCTTAAGTTAGACAAATGATGATTGTGAACCCTATTTAATAATAGAAAGGATGAATATGTGAAGCATTAAGAGGCTCAGGTTCTCATTCACCTTCAAGAGAGTAAAAATGATAATCTCTTGATCCATACTTATGATTTATTATGTAGGGTCCAAGCTAATTGAAAGCAAATTTTCTCATTTTTCTTTTCTTTGTATTAGTTACATGTTGATTTTCCTTGAGAACAAGATCTCCAATATTAAATTCTTGTACTTTTAGGTGATTTTTATAGACACATTTGATTTGTTCTTGATAGACACATAGATAATAAAGAGCAACCAAATGATGCTCATCAAGTAGCTCAAGTTGAGATAAATATTCATGATGATAATCATCTTCTGACATAAGGTCATGAAAATATATGTGGAGAGAGGGTATTTGGAGTAGAAGAGGAAATAAATCCTCAGCTCCAAATATGAGAGAAAAATGTGTAGCACCTATAGGGGTTCAAATGCTAGTATGATATGCCATAAGGTGAAAGGGATGTGCAAGTACCAATCCTGACCTGAGGCATGGACCATTTTGGTAAGCATGTTGTTAAGGGTTTTGTTAGAGGCATCTACTTGTCCATTTACTTACAAGAGATAAGGTGATGAGAAGCTTATTTTAATTCCAAAGATGTCACAAAGACCTTGAACTTGCTTATTTTTCAAGGATTTTCCATTACCAGTGATGATTTTATGGGGAACACCAAAGAGGCAGATGATGTGATGGGTGATAAATTCAATGATATTTTTAATTTTTGTCGAGACAAGAGGGATAAACTTCACCCATTTGGTGAAATATTTGGTCATGGTGATGATAGAGTGATGTCACTAGGAAGAGTGGGGGTTAATTTCACTAATAAGGTCTAGACCCCATTATGAAAAAGGCTAGAAGTTAGTGGAAACTTGAAATCTATGGCTGGGTGTGTGATGTAAATTGGTGTGTTGTTGAAACTTAACACACTTTTTCACATAATCATAATAGTCTTGGTTAAGGGTAGGCCAGTAATAGCCTAGGTAGAGGATATGATTAGCCACAGTGAGTCCACTAAAGTAACCCCCACAGATACCATCATGTATTTCCTTGATAGTGTGAGAGACTTCTAGACCATAGAAGCAATAAAATAGGAGGCCATCAAAGCCATGATTGTAAAGGATTCCTCTCATAATGTTATAATAGGATGTGATCTAAATAAATGCTCGATGGGCATTCCTAGAGAGGCCAGAGGGAACTATGCCTAGATTAAGGTAGTTGAAGGTTTTTTGATACCAAAGGTCAAGATGGATCTCCTCCACACTAGAAATAGTTAGAGTGTCTAACTTGATATAGGAAGGTTTAGTGAGGTGATGGACAATGACTAATAGCTTAGATTCTGATGGTGTTGATGGGATCTAGGAAGCAAGAGAAGCCATGGTGTCGATAAACTTGTTGGTAGATCATGGGGTGGTTTGAATGTGATCATGTTCAAATGATGTCAAGAGTTTTGTGACTAATTGTCTATATAGTTGAAAAATATCATTCTTACACTGGTAGATGTTGTTGACTTGATTGACCACAAGTTAGGAGTCACCAAAAATATTGATTGTTATGACTCCCAAAGCTAACATAGTTTGGAGGCCTATCACTAGAGCTTCATATTCAATGACATTATTGGTTCATTAAAAGTCAATTTTGAAAGATATAGGAAGTGGTTCACTGACAAGGGGGATAAGGATGATATTGGCTCCGCTAACATTTATAACCATCAAAAAACATGGTTATGTGATTGGTAAAATCTGCTTGAGATAGGCTTATAATAGACTCATTTAGAAATTCAAGAGGAGGTTGGGTGTTTATTAGGGGTGCATCAACCAATTGGTCAATAATGACTTGCCCCTTAATTGACTTCTATTGGAGGAACTCAAGGGCAAAGTTAGCTAAAATCATGAGCCACTTGGCCATACGTTGGTTTTGGTATGGTTTAGATTGAATGTACTTGATTGGGTTGGTATTGGTTATGATAAAAGTTTTGTGATAAGAAGGTAGTGGTGAAGTTTGTTAGCCACAAAGGTTAGGGTCAAGAAAATTTTCTCAGTGTGAGTATACTGATTTTCATAGACTACAAGGGTGTGGCTTATGTAATATATGGCTTTCTATTTATGTCGTTCATCCTAATGGGAAAGCATTACCCCTAGGGAATGGTTAATGGCATAAATATAAAGGTAGAAAGGTTGGTCATCCTTAGGAGGTGTGAGGAGAGTTGGAGATAAAAATTACTCTTTGATTGCATCAAAGGCCTTTTTAAGAGATGATGTAAAGGTTGACATCAATCTGAGAGCAGAGAAATGAAGTGGTGAATGGATTGGAGCTTCCCCTACAAACTATGGATTTGCTTAAGATTGGTCAGGGGAATTATCTCAAGGATTGATTTAATATTTGACAAATAAGAATTGATTCCCCAAAGGGAAATGATGAAGCCATGGAGTTTTCATGATAATACCCTAAAAACATATTTCTTAAGATTAAGACAAACATGATAATGGATAAATCTCTCAAAGATAATTTTGAGAATGGCTAAGTGGTCCTTTTGAAGTTTGAATTTCCTAAGGAGGTCATCCATGTAGTCCTCAACAATTATGTGGATAAGGTCATGGAAAATGTAGGGCATAACACATTGATAGGTTGCACCAGTATTCTTGAGATTGAAGGGTATGACTCTATAACAAAAAGTACCCCGCGGGGTGATAAAGGCAATTTTGTATTAATCTTCAGGGGCAATCAAAATTTGATTATAACTCAAGAATCCATCCATGAGAGATAACATCTCATGGCTTATTGTAACATCAACAAGTTGGTCAATGTTAGGTAGAGGAAAGTCATCCTTCAGGCATGCAAGGTTGAGGTCATGAAAGTCCACATAGATACGTAGTCCCCCTTTGGCTTTAGTGATAAGCATGATGTTCAAAACCCATTAGGGATAATCAATGGATTGAATGAAGTTGATAGAAAGGAGGCATTGAAGCTCTTCTTTGACAAGAAGTTTTATGTGAGGATGCATTCAATGAAGTTTCTATCTGACGGGTTTCTCTTCATGATTGGTTACAATGTTATGGGTGGTAATTATTGGGTCAATACCAGGAATATTATAATATGACCAAGTGAATGCAATACTTTGGTCTTGGAGAAATGTAGAGAAGTCCTAAATCTCCTCAGAGTTTAGGGATTGGCCTAGCTTGACAATATGGGGGTTATCTAGAGTGCCCAAGTAGATATCTATGGTATATTCATTTAACATGGTTGAGGTTTCTAGAAGTAGGGATTTATGGATGGAGGAATCAGGTACACCAAGGTAGGTGAGAATTATGTCATCATACTGGCACTAAATAGTGTTAATGGTAAGTAGAGTCTTCTCCCACTAGTTCAGGATGGGTTAAGGGGATGGATACATGTGCCCCTTCCTTTTGATAATTTAGGGGGTCAAGGGTGATCATGTTGATAAAAAAAATTATGTGGGATGATGTCCTTATCCTCATACTCAAGTGTAGCGGACTTTGGTGAGGTAGGGGTTTCTTCTTCAATAATGGTAGCAGTAGGTTGTGCAATTTTATTCTTATTGGGTAGAATGAAGCCAAGGCCATGCTTCTCATGAGGATTTCAAGTCTCAATCAATATAGATGTGTGTGGGTCATGCTCATATCATCCTAATCCAAACCCCTTCTAGGAACACATATGAAGGTATATTTTGGTGAAGTCCAGGTTATCTAAGTAAGAGAAGGTGGAGGTGAATGGTTGAGGTGAAGAGGGTGAAGCGACAACATTAAGTGACTTGTCAAGTCCCCCATAGATGAAGTTGGTTTGATAGTTGGGAGGTCCCAGATGAACTATGGCTCTAATGTTGGGATCATAACTTGGTTGATGGTTGATTTTCTTGTATTCTTAGGGAGTAAAGAGAGTATCAAGGATGAGGAGATGGTATTCTCCAAGGGTAAGGTGTTAGAAGGTATATTTTAAGGGATTAGTGGTTGGTATCTGGTCCATGGGCATAGATGAACTAGTAGATGCTTATGTGGAAGAGGGAGTAATGGCTTCCTTTTCTATGGTTGAGGGATCGATGGTGGATGCTTGGGGTGCTTTTATCAAGGGAAGGAGGATGTCATCGTGTTAGTATGTCATATTACATGTTGTAAAAGGGCTTGGGTTAGCTTGTATGGTAATAACTTGACCTTCATGTTCAAACTTGACACAAGGATGAAGGGTAGAAGTTACACAAGCCATAGCATAGATATAAGGTCTCCTTAATAGAACATTGTATTAGAATTCACCTTTGACCACATATAAAAGTTTGGGGAGCATGTGTGGTCCTAGATGAATATGGATGATAACAACTCCCAAGGTACTAGTCATAGTGTCATTAATGGACCGAAGCACAACTGAAGTTTGAGACATGATATTATCTGGTAGTTTGAGTTGGTCATAGGCAGGAGAAGAGATGATGTTGATGTTGGCTCCCCCATAGATCATAACCCATTTGACATGGGTTTGGTTGATGTGGGAAGTAATAAAGAGAGGAGTTATGGATCCTTAGGGTGGATAGAGGGAATCTCTGAGTCCTTGAAAGTAACAAGGGTGGAGAGTTGGAGAGTACCCACGAAGGCCTCTATAGGTCAGGAATCTCTTGGTCTAACCTCAATAACTTGCATAACCTCTATCATGGCCTGATGATGGTGGGGTGAGGTGGAAATGATCTCATAGAGGCTCATCTTGGTTGGATTTTAGTTAAGTTTCTTAAAAATGACCCTCCTAATGGATTTAGAGGGGTTAGTTTTAGAGGTGCCTAAGATGGTAACTTTGGTTTTTGCTAAAGATGTAGATGTTTAGATCAAGTTTAGTTTAGGATGAGTTGGGGGGTATGTCTATGGAATGGACACTTTGGCCTTCCTTTAATCCTTTTGTTATGATCATGTGACCACATTAATGGTATGGATAGAGGGGAAAGGTATGATAGGGGGTTGGGTAGATTTTTTGTCACTCTGAAGTGAGAGTGGAGGATTAGGAATGTGCTAGAAAATAGATTTTAGGTGTATTAGTAGAGGAGTGGATGGAATTTCCTCCAATAAAAGATCATCCTCATCATAGAGCTGATGGATAATGGCTTGGAGATCTTTCTAATTCTCTGTGTCATGCTCAGGTGTCCTATGATAGGAGCAAATTTGACAATCATTGTACCAAGATGGACTCAAACCAAGAGGATCAAAAGGTTTGGTAGGAGGTAATGTGAGGTAGGAGGTCTATAATAATCTTTAAATAATGGTCATCAAGATTCTTATAGAGGTGGAAAAGGTCTAGGGACTATGGTTTTGGTTGATAAGCTGGGTGTTTTGGTGGTAATGGGTTTGGTGAGAGAGGGCTTAAGTAAGGTGGTGCTTCTAGTTGATGGTTTTGGTTTGGGTATGTTGGTGGTTGGAGGGTTTGAGGTCGATAGTTTGGCTATTAGTAACTTAGGAAAGACTGGTGTATCAGAAAGTAAGTGGGTCAGTGTAACCAATAGCGGTGGATGACATATGTTAAAAGGAACTTGCTTCTTAAATAAGGTTGATGAATGAGGGCCCAAGATAGAAGGTAAGGTAGAGGGAGTTAGAATCCTAGCCATGTGGCCCTTCAATAATTTCACCTCATTGGTTAGTTTTGGTTGAGGTTTGGGTATAGGTTTGGATGGGGTTAATTCCACTTTTAGAGATGGGTGAACCAAACTCCATGTAAGGAAGGCATGAAGATTTGTGAAGGGTTTGGTTGGTGGTGCAGGAATTTAAAATGCTATTGTTTTGGTTAACTGAGAAGGTGGGGGGTTGGTAAAAGTTTTGATTGGTTTAAGAGGTAGTGAAAAAATGAGATATTGAGGCTCAGGTTTGTTGATGTAAGGGAGACTTAGTTTTTTCCAAAAAGTGTCTCATTCCATTTATGGTCTTGTGATAAAATCCAATTTCTAAAATAGCTTATAAAAAGGTCTATGTAGTGGTCTCGCCCCCTAGGAAGTGGATGCAAAGGATAAATCCATAGTTTTAGGAGTATGGTTGGTGGCTTAGTCAGTTTCCTCGAGTAAGGGATGTAAGGTTAATATAAGTGGTTCCTGAATGAGAGGTGTTGGTTAAAAGGCTTATCCTTTAGGGATAATGTCCATAGGAGTAGTGGTTTACTTGATAGTTAAGGGAAATGGTGAATTAGTAATGGTCACTTATTCAAATATGCTAGTCAAGGGGGTAATTGATGATTATAAAGCCTTTATGAGTGAAGCTAGGGAGAATTAAACGTTGTCAGTTTGGGTCTCCAAAGGAGGGGAAGGTGACTCCACCACCTCAATAGATGAGATGGGGGAATAGTAGGTAGATTGGATGCTCGAGTCTTCATGAATGAGTGTATCAAGAACCATATTGACCATGTGGGCATCATGAGAACATTTGGCCTGTGTGTCCTCAGTTTTGGCAGGGGCATGGTTGGGAAAAGGTTGCTTGAAGATGTCAAGGGATTGATTTTGGTGGGAATTTGGGTTATCTAATATGAGTTCTCCCTTATCAATGAGGCTTTATACAATGTTATTTAAGGTGTTATATCAGCTAATGTCATGTCTAATTACTTAATGAAATGCACAAAGGTTGTTTTCATTATACTAAGTAGATGTAGGGTGAGAAGAGTCAAACTATTGAGAAGGTTTGATGGGAGGGACCTCTATGAGGTTAACCTTCAATAGCTTCTCTAAAACTGAGGTGCAGGATTCTCCAAGTGGAGTAAACTATTTTTAGTTTCTTTGCTTTGGGTTCCTTGTGTTTTGGTTAAAGGTAATGGGAGAATTTTGTTGATTAACATTGGGTGGAGTGGCAGTTTAAGGACAACTACATTCACAGTTCCCTTGCTCTTGGTTTTGGTATTAGCTTGGTTACTTAGTTTGGAGGAAGAGGCTTTGTTGGTCTTAAAGATAGAGTTCTTATTTTATAGCTTCAATTTACCCTCATCTATGGATTAGTTCTCTAGCTTACATGTCATGGTAAAATTTTCATCAAAGGTTTTGAAGCTTTGGACATGTAGTGTAGAAGATATATATTTGGTACAGGCTCGAGAAAAAAGTTCTATAAGTTCAAGTTGAGGCAAAGAAAATTAAAGATGATTTATTAAGCTTCTCTAAGAGTGATGAAATCAATAATGGATTCATAATTAAATTACTTGATAGAATAGAGGTCATTAATAGAGACCTTCTTGGAAATTTTAATGGAAAAGTGATTCAAGAAGACCTACACTAGTTGGGTAAAGGAAAATATTGAATGTTTGTTAATGGCACTATACTAGTCAAGTGTCAAGCTAGATAAAGACATGGGGAAGGTCCAAAGGAGAAGGTCATCATCAGAAGCAATCATGTAACATGTGTGCCTAAATGCCTGAGATGCTACTGGAGATCTTCCTTGCTTGGAAATCTAGTAAATTTTAAAAGTTCCCACTGAGAAGGATAAGGTCTAATGGGGACATAAGGGTGGATAGGTTCATTGCAAATATGATCATATGATAAGATGTTATGATCCCCCAAAATGGATGACTTGAGGTTTTTCATCTTACCCATGAGCATCTTCATTAACTGAGTTTGAGGTGATGCAACAAAAGGGTTTTAAGGTGGATATTATGGTTGAGGTTGGGTGACATATTGGTAATTATTTTGTGGTTGAAGGGCTTCCACATATTGTAATATAGATGTTAGAGGTTGGGTAGGTGGTATGTAAGGGTAGGTAGATGATGGTGTTTTGGTAGTGGGTACATTACCCTATAGATTAGGGGTATATCCGAAATTGGGAATGATAGGTACATATTGAGGGATTACTATGGGTTGGGTATGGATGATAGTTGGGTTGGTGACAAGAGGTGAGATAGTGACCTTTGTATTAATGGGGGGTAAAGTAGAGGGTATAAATGTCACCAAGTTTGTTAGGGGTATTGATCAATGGGTTGGGGTGGCTAAGGGGAAGGTTCGTAGTGTTGGCAGTAGGTGTTCCAATAATGAGCAGAGTGTAATGGGCTAATGGTTGGGTCATTCCTAAGGTAGAGGAGTCATTGGTAGGGATAGAAGGTGTAAGGGTAGCAGTTGGTTGGATAAGTTGGTTTTTACCTATGGTGTCAAAGGGGTTAGTAGATGAAGATTCCTAGGTGGGAAAAGGTTGGGTGGTGACCATGGAAGCAAAAACATGCCCCATAAGGTAGGATGACATGCCATAAGGATGATCTTGAGGTGGAGTCAAAACTGGGGTATGGTGAGGTGAGGTGTTAAGGTAGTGTTGAGTGGCAACTGGGTTGTTTTCCAAAAAAGTGGTAAAGTATGTGTCTCCCTAGAAAAATACTCAAGAAAAAGTAGGGATTCCCAAAGGATGGGGTGAGTCTTCTACTTCGAATACATACTCCATAGATGAATAAGTAGAAAAGGTTAATTTGAGTGATGGGTTTTGCTCTGTCAGGTCTCTATGCTGGTGGTGGGTGACAACCATATAAGAAGGGGGAGAGAATACAATAAATACACTCACTACTCAAATAGAAATAAGATAAAAGAAAATGATCAAGGAAATCAAGACACACACTAAAAATTACATTAAGATTAGAGGTGAGTTTTAATCTCTTTTTTGGCATATGCCTTAGTTTATGAGAATATGTAATAGAAGTTGTCTTGTAGATCAGGTACTATAGGAGCAGTCTATGGTTGGTTCCAGGTTGTTTAGGTGTTCAAAAAAAATCTATATTGGAATCAATACATGGCTTGGTATTGGTGACTACCCCCTCACTTCATATTCCCACAGCAATAGGGGTGTCGGGTGCTTAGCCAATATATATTGATATCCAGATTTTATACTCAACTAGAGAGTTGAGTTGGTTCTCCCCTTGGTAATGACATCCAAGTAGGATTTTTGGGAAAGGGTAAGGTGACCGCTAGGTGATGAAATCCTAGTCAGACTTTATCTTAAATTATTTTGATGTTTGATTGATGAAAGTGGTTTGGCTAGTGTGTACAACAAAATTGATACTATGATAAGATTACTATGTTTTAATTCAAAGTGAACTAATGTTAAAATCAAGCAATGCATGTAGTTTATTTTAAGTCCAAAAGATATTTTAGTTTCAATTATGAGCATAGATAGAGAGAAGAGCATACAAATGTAAAGTAAACATGAATAGAGACTCTAGGTCCCATCGGGTATGCCAAATGTTTTACTTAAATTTTACTATTATCTAGTCGAAGGTAGTAAAACTAAAAATATGGGTTGTGGTATGAATACCTATTTATTTATGTGTACATTGAATCAAAATATTATGAATAGATCCTCTTTGGATTGGGAGGAAAATTTATAGATAAGAAAGCATAGAAGCTAATTGGGTGGATGGTTGAGATGGATTGCTTATTGGTAGAATTTGGCTTGATTCTAACAGATTAATGGTACCCAAAAGCTTGATTGAGAGTAAATGGTGAGTTGGCTCCCAATAAGATGGCTGATGACACTTGTTAACCCTAATGATGTTGATTGACTTGTAAAAAGAGATTCTAGATACAAAAAGATGTTGATCATAATTGCAGATGGATTTGACCTCCCAAGCCTCTCTCTCTTATAAGCACAAGCAAGAGTTGTAAGTGAAGGTATAACTAGGCCATATAAATATAATTTGTCCATGTAAAGGCTCGTAACAAGATTTAGACAAGATAATTTTAAAAAATCAAAGTGTAGGTTTGCATGTGGCTTGCATGCTAAAAGTCCAAGTGGTGCAACCTGATTGTCATCAGTTAGGGTGACCATTTCTAATTGAGGGTCTAGGGAAAAGGTGGGTTAAAAATGTTAAGAGGTGAATTAAGTTAGATAGGTGGCTAACTTGACTCTAGGTTAGGTAAGTGGGTTAGGTCAGGTAGGTTTTTTTACCTTGTAGGTATAGTTGAAAGGGGTTAAAGAGAAACCCAAGGCATTTTGACAACTAGGACCATGTGTGTGGTTTTCTATTGTCTATAGATGGAAAGTGGAAAAAAGGAAAACAATCTTATGAAGCACCGATGGTATGTCCACCCCTTTCCCAGTACACCCCTTAGGACGTGCACTGAGAGATTTTGAGACTCAATAGGTTTTTGTAAGATATAAAGTGTCAATAATTAATAAAAGTTTTAAAATATTATGTGTATATACACATATGCCCCATGCAAAGCTCATAATGTGTCATGTAAGTGCAACATGGGATGGTGCTTCAAGAAAAAACATGATAATACACAATGTTGATACTAATTAAAGTACAGTAAGTAGCAAATAAGATAAATGAAAGGATTAAATTTAAAATGACATAGCATTAACTTACCTTAATGCCATAGATAAAGAAGTAGATTGTAAGAAAGTGTGAAGGCATCCAATGTAGAGAACACTAGATGAACTTATATAAGTTAGTGCAAAAAATAGCCAAAAAAAATTAAATTAAAAATAGGCATATGGTAGTGGAAAATAATCTCTACATCATCAGGAATCTAACACATTTTATGGTTTGCAAAATGGATGAGTAGAAACAAAGATATAGGTAAAATAAGGAATCTGTAGGACAATAATTAAAAGATTTGAATTTTGAAAAGTGTTTTTAAATAGGGAAAAAGATAATTCATTTTCTCTTTTTATTTGTGAGAGAAAGGAAAAAGAGCTTTGGAGATAAAACAAGCTAGGATGGCGAGGAGATGACAGGCTAGACATTGAGAGATTCTAGAGGTGACAACATGTGCACTATAGGTATGCATCTAAGAATCTCAAATTAGTTATTGATATTTGTATTAAATTAAGTGAATTTTAGTAATTTTGAATTTTAAACATTTCTAGATGTTAGAATGAGGCAAAAATAAATTATAGGGGTATCAAATAGGAAGATGGGAAATGGGTTTGGAGGGTTTAGGTAGAATGCCAAAAAACTACAATTTTTAAGGAAAATGCAAGGGGGTGGTAGTCAAAAAGCACTAGGTCAACCTAGTAGGCTAGGAAAGCATAGAATCCATAGTGCTAAACTAGTAGGTATGGGTTGACCCTGTACATTTTGTAGGCTGGTGGCTTAGTTTGGAGTTACCATGTGGTCTAAAAGGTTTAGAATGGAAACTTAGCACTAAGGAGGGGAAGAGAAAGGGGTTGACTTAGATTTTTGAGTCAACCAAGAGGAAAGATAGGAAAATTTTGGTCAAACTAATTTGACTAAAGAGCTAGAATGATATAAAAAAGTGTGTAAAAGACTAAAAGAGGGCTCAAATGGCCCAAAATAACCAAGTAAGGTCAATAAAGATTGAGTAGGCTAAAATTAAGCTAAAGAGAATAAAATAAAGTAATTTAGGTTTGTTTTTTATTTTAAAAAAATGAAAAAAGAATGTATTTTGACTAATTATGACATGGAGAAACTAATACATCCTTTGTTATTTCTTGGGTGAAAGGACAATGAATATTTTGGAGAATTATGGATGTGACATGGTTACTAAACTTGTTAGATAGGTTTTAATATAGAGATAGGGCTAGACTAGGATCCATAGGTCTAGGCAGGATAGTAGAGATGTGTTGGATCCCCCTTAATGTTGACTTATTAGTCATGTTCCTCAGTTATTGGGAATGATTGACTAATACCTTTAGATGGGAGGTGGATGAGGGTATAGTAGAGGTGTCTATCATGCTAGAGGATGTCCATGTCATCTTGGGGATACCTATAGTAAGAGCACAAGTGACCGTATGGATAACAAATAGCCTAGAGGAGAGGAGAACCTTAGCCATGTGGGTTATAGGCTCACAAATGATGATATCAGGTAGGAGAGTGAGTATGATGTTTATACATCACATATTCTATACATATAAAAGGTTGTGATAGGCCTTGTGACACAATGGGTGATATGTCATAAGTTAGATGATAAGGTACCACTATTCATGGTAGCCTTGAGAATGATGATCTTGGAGGAGTGAGTTCTATATAACCTAGCCTCTTGTATATAGGTCCAACTGGTATATAATATGTATGAGATGTTAGTTAAAGGGTAGAGGACCATAATATTGATCATATTATTGATAGCTTAGATATATGAGAGGTTTCATATGTATCAATTGATTGGGTTGCCCAATGTAGTTAATGACAAGTCACCTTGGGTATAGAGATGGAGGGTAAACTAGGTAGTGTGGGCCATACCCCATGTGATAGCATTATAGTTAGTGAGACATAAAAACATAGTGTGGAAACCATACTAGCATATAGCAGATACATGGGTAAGCTGAGACACAATTGTACTAGTAATAGAGAGGATAAAGGTGGTTAGACACTATTTTTGATGGAAAGAGCCACATCTGGTGGCACAAGTGCTAGGGAATATTTTCATACCTCATCTAATAGCACTAATACCAATGTTTGAGTGGTGATCTCAGCATGTGAGGGAGCCATGGGGGAGGAGAGGACTAGGGCCAATAGTGGTGAGGCCAACACTAAGGCCACATTAAGAGCAACCATGGATTGGTCAGGCATAATAAGGAGCTGAGTAGGAGGATAGGGATGCAGAGGTAGAGATACCAAATGTACTACTACTAGATATATATTAAGATGAGAAATAGACACCAAGGACATGACATCGATGAAGGTAGGAGGAGAGAGTGGAGACTATTGCCATCCTAGATGATGCCATAGGTGAGTCAGAGGAGATGACAAAGAGACCACTCAAATGTAGGCTAAGATTAATATGATCCATGATAGCTAGGTTTGAGCTAAGGATGTGGTCTACATAGGAGGTGTTAAAAGGTCTCAAAAAAGGGTAAACTATGCTAGGTGGTCATTAGATGGCAAGACCATAGTAGCTGAGACATAGATAGGTAAAAAAATATGGTTTAAATTATTGTTTCTATTTTGTTTGGAAGGAAGGAAGGAAGGATAGATAGATAGATAGATAGATAGATAGATAGATAGATAGATAGATAGATAGATAGATAGATAGATAGATAGATAGATAGATAGATAGAATAGATAGATAGATAGATAGATAGATAGATAGATAGATAGATAGATAGATAGATAGATATTTTGAGATATAACCATGATTTAATATCCATATTTTGGGATTTTAAAGGTGTAGGTGAGGAAGAGGAGGATAAATGGGGGTCCTTAGTGAGGGGAGCACTCCATGACATCCTGGATGAGACTCTATAGCCATACAACCCCATGACACTAGAGGATCCAAGTGTACCATCCACCCCAACTCAGGTGAGTTGGTTCAGATTAGCTAGAGAGGTAGTAAGGCAGATACATCTACAAAGAGAGGATACAACCACTAGCAATGATGGGTGTAGGGGAGCTACAGGCATGGCAGTCCTTAGTAGATGAGAGAGTTGTGCATTTAGATATAGTAGCATAGATGATGGATATCTGGACCTAGCTAATGGAGTCATATATGTAGGCATTGTACCTACAAGGATAGGTAGAGGGATTGACATCTCAGATGGCCTCCTTACAACATACTATTCAGAGGAGTCAGACTGAGGTCTCAGCAAGTTGCATGGCTAGGCCATGAGATAGATAGGATGGGACCCAACCATGGAGTTGGATCATTATATATGGTTGCATTTTTTGTATCAAATTCATATATATATATATATATATATATATATATATATATATATATATACATATATATATATATACATATATATATATATATATATATACATATATATATATATACATATATATATATGTATGTATGTATACATATATATATATATGTATATATATATGTATATATATATGTATGTATATATATATGTATGTATACATATATATATATATATATCTATATATGTGTATATATATCTATATATATGTATGTATATATATATATATATGTATATATATATATATGTATGTATATATATATATATCTATATATATATATATATATGTATATATATATATATATGTATACATATATATATATATATACATACATATATATATATATATGTATGTATACATATATATATATATCTATATATATATGTATACATATATATATATATATATATATATATATATATATATATATATCTATACATACATATATATATGTTTGTATATATATATATATATATATATGTATGTATGTATGTATACATACACACACACACACACACACACACACACACATATGTTATGGATCGTTTTGGCATATTGTTGTTGGATATGTATGTTGCCATTATGGTTGATTCTGGTTTATTTATTATGGTTGAGGCTATGGAAGCTTTGGATATATTTATTTCTAGCACATATATTTATCTTTGTTGTATATGCTATAGGAAATATATGATATGTGGTTTCTTTTCTAGCATTATGAAAGACACATGCATGGTTAAAAAGAAATAGACAAAAAAGACTTAGAAAAATATAATCAATCAAGAAAATGTACTACACTCTATTTCAAGATGGGGAATGTGTAATAACTAGAAATGAATAAGTATAAAGAACCAAAAAATGGCAAAGCAAGATGGTAAAAATGAATTTGTTTTTAAACTAATGTGAAAGATTTTTGTACCAAATTAAAACAAGTAAAATCATACTAATACCACATTGGAAAGTATGACAACAATCTAATAAAATAGAAGGTATGAGAAAGGGCATAAATGGTAATAAAAAACAAATTAATTAAGTCAATCAATCATACTAAATCATGCTAGGAAGTATGAAAGAAAAACATAATTGTAAAAATTTGGTCTTAAATTGGTCGTACTAATTCAAGCTGTGAAGTATGAAAAGTTTAAGAAATGGTTGTAATATTACATGCACTCAAAAAATAAGAAAATAAAAAAGGTAAGAGAAAATAATTAAGCATAAAACATAGTAAATCAATATGGGAAGCATGTAAAATGACATGTAACTTCATAATCGATTAAATATTTATCTCAAATTTGACACATGTAATTTTGAATGGTGACTTGGGTATTGGAAAATTTTGTGAGGAGGGTTGGGTCCTATCCATGGTCTTACACTAAAACTCAACAAATAGAACACCATTGATATGGAATAAATAGGAATATGAGGTAATAAAAGGATGTGTGTAATAGGAAGGAAAATATGGTAATTTATGAGGATGGTCAGGTCCTATCAGTGGTCTTATAATGTAACTCACAAATAAATTCCCAAGGGAAATGATTGGTAGATAAAAAAATATTTCTCAAGAGGAAATATATGGGATATAAGGAGTGAAAAAGAGTGTAAAAAACAAGACTTAGGCATCTTATGAGAAGACCTTAGGAGGCAAGAGGCATACTAAGGACATGAGAAGACACTAAGTGACTAGTGGTCATCTATGTACAAAGGAAACATGTTCACTATAGACACAAAGCTTTGTATGCAAATAAGTGTGCCACTAAGATCAAATCATGAAGATATATTGGTACAAGGAAAAGTAAAATGTACCTACCTTCCCATGACATGTTCCCCATTATTCAGGATGCCTTACAGATCCATTGATCTACTGCAAAGATTGGGTACTTGCATGAAAAAGTAGCTAGCACTAATTTTTATTTTTATTTTTGTATTCCCCTCTTTTAATCTACTAGCCTACCACACCCCAAAGGACCTCAACTCTACTATGAGGCCAATTACGGAGTTTGAGCTTTAATTATAAGGATATTTTCTTTGAATCATGTATTTTAGTGTGATTTAGCTTTTAATAATATTTTTGCCTTTTGATATCATTGATTTTTGCTTAAATGATTTGGATTTTAACATTATTTTTAAGGCTTTTTAATATTCCTCCTCCATACAAACTTGGAATGACCAATCATGAGAGAGATAGTGATACACACATATGAGTTGTAGGCTAAGGCTAAAGGAAGCTAAATAATCAAAGACAAATATTGACTAGGAAACTTAGGCTTGACAATGAATTAGTATGTGATCTCAAGTCTCAGTTGTGTATATGATTAGTTTATAGATAAAGGAAGATGGAAAAAGGAGATCCAAAGTGAACCGGTAAAAGGAGATAATAATGAGATAGATTGTTTGCTAATTGATCACATGGTAATGGGAGATAATAACCAAGGGGAATAAGTTTTGTATTACCAAATCACCATAACAAATTATCTATGAAAAAGAGGGATGATAAATCAAAGCTATCATAAAGATACAAGAAAGAGAGTTTTGAGAAAAACTCTAGGGAAAAAGAGATAGTAATGATAAAAGACAACCATTTGTGAATATAAGTGATAATATAAGAAAAATATATTATAAAAAGTAAGATCATGATATAAGATAAGTAGAAACATGACACAGTGTCAAATGATATAAAAAATATAAATATGATTGAATCACACATCCAATACAATATAAATGTGATAGCACCATGTATGTGCTTATAAATACTAGTAAATTTATCTACACACATTATCCAATACATCGAATAAGTCTCTATGAAACTGGATACACACTGCTACTAGAGTTTCATCAAACTTCAATGAATACTAAGAAAATACTTCTTTTTTGATCTCCTTAACTAAAAAAATAGAAATTCTTGAAGGATCATGCTGAGGAGTAAAATTAGGCAAACACTATTCAGGAGAAGGTGTGGGAGTGGGATATACTAGAAATGAAGGAATCACTGGCGGAGAAAGATCCATAGGTGAGGGAAGGTCCACAAATGAAGGAATCATAGGTAGAGACACAAAAGGTGGTGAAGGGACCATAGGAGGGGATGGAACCATTGGAGGTGGAGCCATGGGAGAAGAAAGAGAAGCCTTCTTGTAGGAATGACGTATGGTAGGAATGGAAGAAGGTCTGAGAATGGTTATAAGGTGATCCTTGAAATGTTGTTGGAGGATGAGATAATGATTGATGTGATGGGTACCACATAGATGTCATAGACAATATACCTCACCATACTTGGGCATATACTTAGGAAGTACCTTCAGGGGAGGTATGGCTTTGTTTGATGATGATGAAGAAGGATGTAAGGTATCAAAATACTATCACAACTTATAACAATGAGTGGAAGAATGATTATCTATCCCATGGAAGCAACATATATGCTTGTGATTAGTTTTAGGAGAAAATCTCATAGAAGGAGATAAAATAGGAGTGGAAGAAGCTGGAGAACACTCATGTCCCATTTGGTGGGTAGAGGAGCCATCTTAGGCAAAAGAAGCAAACCATCACCAAGGGAGGGTGATGATGAGGAAGGAATGGAACTAGGCTCAATAAAAGGAGTGATAGCATCGATAATAGGGGTAGGATCATCAATAGTAAGAGAAAAAATAGAATCAATTATAGTACGTGCAATAAAAGGCTTAACTATAATCAACTCTACTAAGGGAAGAACAAGATATATAGAAGGTCTAAGGAGAGTTACACTAACCTCAAGGGTAAACCAACTACAAGGGTCAAGGTACCTAGAAAAATGGTAAGGCTCGATCATAGCACAATCCATGAGCATATTCTTATGTGGCTCTTTAGAATTGGAGGTATCAACACCATCTCTACCCTATGATAAAGAGTAAAAATTCAAAAATTAGGAACTATAAGTGAATTAAAATGATGAGATGCACGAAAAGACTCAAGTAAAAAAGAATGATAATGGACAATCTTAACATTATGAGCCTGTATAATATCACCTAACAATGGATCATCTAAGGAATCATTATCATCATAATTTGGGGTGTAAAGATCAATGACACATGTAGGGATAGCCTTATCATCCGATGAAGCATGGTGAATAGAATGCCTAGTCTTGGTCAAGACTATAGGAATGTCATCGTAAGGAGGTTTTAGATAACAAGGCTATAAGGAAGTAAGAAGCTAGAAGATGAGATGAGGTGAGAGATCATAAGTTTTGACCTTTTAGTTAACCTCATTGTGCTCATCATCATTGGAATCTAAGAGATTAGGAGGAATGTTACCAATGATCTCAGGATGCCCATTATAACCTCGGGTTGATTTAATGAGAAAGTTAAGACATTGAGACTCACAAAATGGAATGTTAGGAAATGGATCAAGAGTAGGAACCTTGAAGACACCATGATCTTGAATTTTTTTGAAATTCCAAGGGTTAGTGTCACCTTGAATCCTATAAATGGCTCCATTGTGAGGGAATTTAATTAATTGGTAGGTGGAAGATGTGATGCTTTCATGTGGTGAGTTAATAGCCTACCAAGTAAGATGTTATAATGAAGGGGGAAGTTAAAGATTGTCACCTTCACATGGATGGTAATAAGTGGGATTGAAATGGGAAGCCACATGCAACCTAGAGGAAGAATTTTTTGTTTATCGTATCCTTAGCATGTGTTATGTGTAGACTTAAGATTGCATTTGAAATACCCAAGCTTCTTAATGAAATCAAGAGAATAAACACACGTGCCAGAACCCTCATCAATTAATTCATGCTTGACTTGAATATCACCTATTTGGATGCTAATAAATATGGGAGGATCATCTGCATGAAATAAAATCTCGTCTAGAATCATAGAAGCTATGGGAAATTATAGAGAAAGAGAAGTGTCTATATTTTCATCAACATCGATATACATCTCTTCACATTATTTTAAAATACTATCGTTGGAACTAGATAAAGCTACCTCCCATCCTTCTAAGAGAGGATGAGGGACATTCATCTTGAATAATAGCTACATGAGGCATTTTTTTATGACATGGGGAAGTCCTCATTGGCTCAAGAAATGGAATTTGAGATGGGAGATTAGTGAGTTCCATAATGGGATCCCACTCATTATAGCCCATAATAAGGTTATTAGATATAGGTGCATAGTGATTAAGGAGATCCTCAGAAAGAGGATGTTTAAAACAAAATTGTAAAACATGTGAAGATGAAGATGTGGTGGGTTCAAGTTGATTTTGAGAAGGATAAGAAGGTTAATATAAGCTTGGTCATTATTAGTATTAGAAGATGATGGAAGAGTGGTAGAAATATAATGGGATGTGTTATCCAATAGGGAATCAAAAATTGGATCATCAAAAGTGATAAGATCTTCTTGCCCCAAATCATTTAAATGAGTTGGAGAAGAATCCTAGATAACACGATATGTCTTAGATGAAGGAGGAGTGGAGATATTTGGGAATCAATGAAATCCACCACCTTTCATATATTATTAATTCTAACCACATTCTCTTCTGAAGTTGGTTCCATAAGACTTTCTATGTTATTAGTGGAAGGGTTGGGCTTGTCTTGAGTGTCTTGAATCGGTTGATTATTAGGTAAAGGATCTTTATAGATAGCTAAATTAGCATTTTCTTGATTTAAGGATTGAGTTTTGTCATGTGTTTTATATTCCTTGAAAGCAATCTCATAGGCTTATTGACACTTATGGATAATGGAATCATGATCCAAATTAGGGCCAAGAAGAAAATCCATAGCTAAATTATGAAGTTTTCTACATGTCTCATGAGAATGACCCCAACTAGTGTGAAACCAAAAAACATTGTTGGGATCATACCAAGATTGCATAGGTTGATTAGGGCCAAACTCTTTGGAAGAGGCCTAGGTAGATGCTTAAGCAATTTAGCTGAGGATAGAGGTTTTTGAATGTTAATATTATTGGGTGAAGAGAAATGAGGATTAGTATATTGTTGAGAAGGAGTTGGTTCTGAAGAAGGGTTAGGAATGATAGATTGAACATTTTGAATGGTGTCATAAGAATCAGTAATAACATCATTAGTAACATTGTGGTTTTTATTTTTTAATAATAAACAAGGACCTACAGAAAGTTGGGGTGGCTCAAATTGATGCATTAGGAAGTCTTATCTTTTATCTTGGTCAATAGCCTCCTCTAAGGTGCATGGAGAGAGTGTGGAATTGATATTGTATTTAGGAAAGAGAGAATTTGTAAAGATATGAATAAGATTGTCATCTACCATGTTATGTTCACATTTGTTTGACAAAGTCTTCCATCTATTAACAAAGGCTTGGGCAGTTTCATTTTCATGTTGTTTGCAATTAATGAAATGGGCCAAAGTGTTTTTCATGAAGACCATTAGTTTGGAATTCTTACACTAAAGCCTTTACTAAGTCCTCCAAACTAGAAATGGAATGATCTCTAAGTTGATTGTACCAATCCAATTCATCACATGTGAGGGTTTTGTCTAGGAGCTTGGTAATGACAAAGGTGTTTAATTTTACCCAATCCTTGTAAATATTTCCAAATTTTTTGAGGTGAAAGGTAGGATCAGTTGACCCATTATAATAAATTATAGGTGTTATACCTCCTATATCAATGTTGGAAATTTGAGTAGTGAGAGGTTCATTTTGTAGATTCTTGATGGTTTCATTAACTAAAGGAGGTTGAGGAATGAGATTTCCTTTAGAATCTCTATGAGGATAATGGGGAACATTTTGGTTATGTGTGCCCCAAGACATTGGCTATGAATGAGATTGAAGATTAAGAAGGTGGTTTTACATTCTCATCATTTGATTTGTGTTATGAAATTGAAAGGTATTCATTTGATTGAGAGTTTGTAATAAAATTTGATGTGTTTTATTAGCATTAGAAGAATAAAAATTGGTATTTGTGTTGGTATTAGTGGCTTGGTTACCACTATTAGTGTTTATATGAGCTTTAGAAGAATTGTGAGAATGTGAGGCACTAGTGGCTAAATTTTCTTATGGGGCAAAAGATGGAGTAGTGAATGGTTGAGAAGAAGAAGCACTAGAAGAATTATTGCCTTGAGTAGATAATAATGAACTATTAAAAGGATTAAGGATAGTGAATCTTATGATATGCCCAATAAATGTAGGACCTACCATGTTAGTTGAGATATTAGGCGTGGAGGTAGAATAAGTTAGAGAAGAAAATGGCATGGCATAAGGAGTCAAAATTAAAGGAAGAGGATGAGAACCAAAGAAAGTGGTACCTATAAATCATGTTGATAATATAGGAGTGGGTGAATGAGGATCTTTTATTTGACCACTAATCATGAGGTTATAAATGGTAGAAGGATCATTTTCTCTATATTGAGGAAATTTAGAAATAAAGAAAATCATTTCGGGAGTATACTCTAACTTAGGTTGATTCTCTAAAAAAAGAGGAGGATTATGTTAAAAATAGTTATTAGGAGGCATCACATAGTTCATTGTGTGATTTTAAATATTAATATTAATAGCATCCAAAAGAGGAGCCCTACTTTGTCTATGGGATACCCTATTAGGATTGATAAAGTTCATCATGTATGTTGACTATTACTCAGTGTCATTACCAAATAGAAATTCCATGATGAAGGGAAAATAAGAGAGATGAGAATTCAAATGAAAAAGAGGTGACTAAAATATTACAAGGTCAACTAGGTTGACCTAGCACAGAAATAGGGACTCTAAAACTATGCAGGGTCGAAGGTAAAAAAGCTACTAGGTCTATTGGGTCGATCCAATATAGAAGACATGGAATTAAATAATCCTAAAATATATTATGAAAATGAAATAAGATAAGTTTACAAGTAATTAAAATTATTAAGTACTGAAAGGAAACAAACAATCAATTGGATTGACACTAGCCAATCCAATTGAAGAACACAAAACAAAATCTTGCACTAATGTTAGTTAATGCAAGTTTTTTCACACAAAATTAAGCAAAGATCAATCAATAAAATTTAAAATTAAAGATCTAATTAATTGGTCAACCTAAATGTTTATTAGATTATTAAGATATTATTTTTTAATGTGATTGGAAGTTAGATATAAGCAAGGTATTATATAGCAATCTAAGGATGGTTTTAGGTAGTTTGGGCTGAAAGGGACTATAGTGGAAATGACATAGGCTTGGTATTATTACCTACCCCCTCACTTCACACATTTTAGTGATAAGAGTGTTGGGTGCTTAGCTAAAATATACCATTAAGCATTCTTTATACTTAACCAGAGTATCAATTTAGCTTCCCCCTTGGCGATAAAATCTAAGTAGGTTGGCGTAGGGTAGAAAAAATGTCAAAGTGATTTTTTATGTTTTTGTGATTTTTAATGTGTGAATAAAATATAAATAGTGAAACTAAGTGATTAATTAAAAATCCCCTAATTAAACTATGTGAGATATTCTAAGCATGCAAGTAACATGAAAAGAAAGGTGTGAACTAATTACTAGCAGATATGAGGTTAATTCCAACTTGAAAAAAGGTATAGTGTTAACACTATATGAAAAAAATATGAAATAGGGGCAACAAGGTCAAACCTATAATATGGAATCAAGGTCTAAAAAATGAACTGGGTTAGTAGGGTTGATCCAGTTATTTCAGACAACACATAGAATTGGGTCAGCAAGGTCGATCTAATTGACTGTGCAAGGGAAATTTTAAAGACTGTAAATTATGAAAGGAAAGACAAAAAATAAATAAATAGATAGGTAAAAAATGAACCTTGGTGGATTATAGATGCAATAAAGGAATATTTCTAATGAATAACCTTGACGTATGTTGGTAAAATCTACAAACTGGGTCGACAAGATTGATCAAGTTGTACAGGAACTTGTTGTAGAGTGCTAAAACTGTAAGGGGTTAATTAGGTCAACCTAGTAGGTTGAAATAGATGCTTGAAAGGATGTAAACTTGTATTAGGTCAATTGGCTCAATCTATTTGCTTGTTCCTAGAAACTTGCACACAAAAATCATAAAAACTAGGTTGACAAAGTCGATCTAGTATGATAAAAATAATGACTAAAAGAATGAAAACAAGTGATATAAATACTTTAAGGGTTAATTTCACATTAGGTTCACCAGAATTTATCTAATGAAAAATACATCATGTTCATAAATTAATCCTATCTTAGAGAAGATAGAGCATACCTACACTTCCAATTGAGGATACACTTATTAAGTGAGAGCATGACCAATATGGGGATCTGTTAGACCTGATTAGGGGATCACTTGTAAAAACATATCATGATAATAAGGGTTAAAAAACGTATAGTCTAACATAATTTCAAAACAACCCTAATGGAGTCCTAAGGTTTAAAACATTCACTTATTCTAATAACAAGAAAGCAAATCTAATCTAGTGCACACCAAAGCTTGTGGTGTAAAGTCAGGGTTAGAAAAAAAAACAACTAAACTAAACATGTATTATAAGACATATACTCATGTCAATGTATAATAAATCCTAATACATGGGAGAAGAATTCAAATGCATTATCTATCTACTCTTACAAAGGAGAAATAAAGTTAGGAATACTTACTTTTGAAGATGAACCCACTGAGCCTCAATCTGTCCCTTGGCCAAGGTGCTTCATAAGAGATTGTTTTGGTATGTAATGATAACCAAGATAAATTATCTCTAGGATACACAACCTATCTAATCATCCAAAAGACTTCTTCACAAGACAATATATGTATCTCTAAAGAAAGTATGGAACTGTAAGCTTTATTCCTCAAGTAGAATGGTCAATAAGCATATATTCAATCACACTTATTTGCTAATAATTATTATCTTATGAAATGGTGGGAAATGAACTTATATATATAAAGGTAGATCTTTCCCTAAATCCTCCTATAAATGTTAGCTATACAAGGTCGACCTAGTGGACCTAGTGTGTTTTTGGGGACAAATCACTAGGTCTAAGCTAGGTCAGCCGAAAGGCTACCAAGCTAAAAAAGTGAAAAATACCCCTAAACTATACTAGGTCAACCTAGTTGACCTAATACATCCTACTATACAAAAGGATTTTAAGGTAATAAAAGGAGGATGGAAAGAGGAAAATGACTAGAATGGGTAGAATTGAGAAGAATAAACTTAGGGTAAATAGTTTAAGGAAACAAGAGTGTAGATGGAAAGTGGAAAAAGGGACAAAAATCTTATGGATCACTAATTGTTTGCCCACCCCTTTCCCAGTGCACCCCTTAGGGTGTACACTTAGAGAGATTGAGACTCGATAGGTTATTGCAATATAAAAAGTGTCAGTAATCAATAAAAGTTTGAAAATATTATGTGTATACATGTTCCACTAAATCTTTTGTCTTTCCATAGTTTATAGGTTATCTTACTGATATTTATTTTGATTTAACCTTTGTTTATAATTTATACTATTATGTGTATATCCTCTCTCTATAATATATCAAATAATTTGGACTCATTTAACATTATCTTGGCCATTTCTTGAACAATATTATTCTTCCTTTCTACCACACCATTCTAATATGGTGTCTTTGCAGCTAAAAATTATCTCTTAATTTTTTGTTCCATACAAAAGTCATCAAACTCATTTGTCCAAAATTCTCCTCCTCTATCAAATCTTAGACACTTGATTTTTAAGTCCATTTCATTTCCAACTAGAACCTTAAACTTATCTAGAGCCTCATATTTCTCCTTCAAGAAAGCAACCCAAGTCATTCTAGTGTAATCATCAATCAGAATCATGAAGTAACTTTCACCTTGAATATTTTGAGTTCTAATTAAACCACATAGATTTGTATGAATTAACTCTAAAGGTTTTGTGGTTGATTTTTTTTTTCTTGGACCTTCTTATTTGTTTTCCATGTTGACATACTTTACACAGTGTGTTTGCAGGCTTGGTAATCTTAGGCATGTTCCTAACTAATTTCTTATCACTTATCTTTACTAAGTTATCAAATTTTATATGTCCCTTTCATCTATCCCAAATCCATTTATCATCCACTTGAATCATCAAACACCTGTTCTTATTGATCACATTCAACACATACAAATTATTTTTAGTCTTGTTATCATCTACTACCAATCTTATTGAACTTGATTTTCTTATATCACATCCTTTAGCATGAAAATTCAGAGTATATCCTTGATTGTACATTTAACTAACACTCAAAAAATTATTCTTTAGTCCTTTTACATATAACACATTCTTAGTTTTAGTTTTCCCATTGTCAAGACTTAATATTCCTTTGCCAACAATATTAGCTATTATATTGTCTCCAACTTAACTGTACCTTCAATAGTCTTTTTCAAAGATATAAGTTTATTTTTGTCACCTTTCATATGGATTTAATAACCACTATTAATGTACCATTTCAAACTCTCATATTGAATATGAAAATCAACTTGTGCTAACATGGATTCTTCTTCCATTATACCATCAATTTTTTTCTCCTTTTTCAGTATTTTCAAAGGTTTTGAGTTCTTATCAATTTGAATATACATCTTCCTATTTTGAATAGGGGTTTTTGCATAACCCAATATATATAATCTTGTAATATGTCCCACTCTATTATAGTTATAATAGATCACACTATTTCTATTGATATTTGACCATTAGATAAATGAATTTGAGAATATTTTTGAAAATCCATGACTGTTCATATCACTTCTACATGCAAGATTATTTCTATCATTTGATCTATAATCTATAGCTTTAATGTCCAAACTGATTACAATAAAAAAATTGTCCGTAGAATAAATTCATATACCTTATTGCATACGATTACCTAATAGGAAATGAGCTCTACATATTTTTGAAAGGCATATTGACACTTTTGTTATCTGTATGAGGAGAGATAATTTTCTTGACTTGTCCTGACCTCTGACTGTCATTCATAATCTTAGAGTTCTTGAGATCATTAGCATATGTATTTAGCTTATTGATATTCTTCTCTTCCTTACTAATCTTTTGTTCATCCATGTATCCAAGGCCTATTTTGATGATAGGTGACCTTTAATTGTTTAATATGTCATCAATAATTCTATTGCACTTTTAAACTTTTGATAATTTTTCAATTTGATAATGAATTGTTCCAAATCTAAATTCAATGGACCTATCTCAAATTTTTACTCATTACACTCTCCTTCCTTGGAATTCATAATTACATTTGCTCTTATAACTGAGTCTTGAGACTATTGATGACCTCATCAACTTCCTTGGCACTCTTAGTTATCTTAGTTTCCAAGATACATATATGTTCTTCATGATTTTTGACTAGAGACTTTAAATTTTGGTTTTTCTTTCTTTGATTCTTCAACTCATTCAAAACATTGAAAAGTTATACCTCATGATCAACTTCAGCTTCTTCTTCTTCCACTTCTTCATCATCCATAAACATTTTTTTCTTTTGAACTATTCACTTCTTCAACTTCAATGGTCATGAATAGAGCTTCATCACTTGAATGATCTAAACTATAATCATCACTATCTGAGATATCTTTATCACTGACTTCAAAAGAGTTGTCTTATTTAGAATACAAAATCTTTTTTTTATTAAATAATTTTTTATAATGGTTACCTTGCTTGAATTTTTTCTTGCTCTTTTCGTACTTGTTAGACTTTTTATTCTCTTCACCAAGCTCTTCATCATGATCATGATTTTCCTTTTGAGAACACTTGGTAGCAAAATGACCAATCCTACCACACTTGAAACATTTGAATGGTAGATTTCCTTTGTATGTTCTTGAACCTTTTCTCAGTTTCCTCACAAACAAGGCTTCATATTTGTCTTCATAAATATCAGTGTCACTATTAATTTCAACATTAATGATATGTGTTTTCTTTGCAACCTTGAATTTTGCTTCCATTTTGGAATATCTTTTATCATCAGTCCTCATCTCATAGGTATTAAGTATTCCATGAATCTCATCCATTTGTAACTTATCAAAGTCTTTTACTTGTTCAACTGCTTACACCTTTGAGTCAAATCTTAGGGTCAAGGATCTTATAACCTTTTGAAAAATAGTTGAATCATTAACCTTTTCTATAAGACCTCTGATTATGTTGACTAATTCATCAACTCTAAGAAGATATGTTTTAATATTCTCTTCTTCCTTCATCTTTAGACCTTTAATATATCTTCTATGGGTCTGAAGCAAAACCAATTTTACCTTGGTGTCACCTTAATAGATAAGATGTAGCTTATCCCAAATTGCCTTATATGACTCACATTGCATCACATTAACAAACTCAAATTCTATCAATCAACACAATATAATATTCATATCCTTTGAATTTTTCTCACTTGATTTCTTTCCTACAACATTAGTTGGAGGAGTTTGAGTAATAATATACCCATCAACAATTGACTGCCAAATGTCAAATCTAAGAGCCAAAAAATAGGTCTTCATCCTAATGCTCCAAAATTCATTATTGGTCCTAGTGAACAAAGGGCCCTTGTTTGCTAAAAACCCTTCTTGTACTTGATGACTAGACATTATGATTATTAGGATCTAGCTTCCATCTATTAAGCCTGACTTTGAAGGACCTTCTTTGATACCAATTTTTAGAAGCATAGCCACTGAGAGGAGGGGTGAATTACTGAGTTGTTAAAACTTTATTTTAATTCTTTAGTTTGTTAGTCAAGCATCAATATAAAATCTATAGAGCAATAAAACCAAAAAAAATAACATAAAGACATAACACATGATATAGGTGGGAAACCCTTAAAGGGAAGAAAACCCACAGTGAGCATTACATGGACTAATTATCCTAGAATAGCTATGCAATGAGTCAATAAGATTGTTGAGCACCCACTCAGCTTGAGGAACCAACCCCAAATAGTCAAGCACCAACTTGACAAAAAGATTTAGTAAGCACCCAATTGATAGGAAGCACCAATCCCCTAAATTATAGATACAAATATATAGAAGGCTTCAACCCCTTTTGCCAAACACCAAATTAGCTACTTCAAATCATCCACCTTTCTTAGTTATTTTTGTCAATAAATGATGGTACAATTTTTCTCTCTCTCTACTTATTAACTTCACATTTACTTTGTTGCTTTTCTTAATATTAATCAAATAGACACATTAGGATATCTTTCCTCTTGGCTCTTTATTTTAAAAGACTTTGTCTTTTCTACCTTCTCTACTTATCTCTTTTAATATATTCTATATGAATCATTTGTTGATTTCATACTCACACCTCTCTAGCCATCCATTCCTTAATGGATCTCTTCTCTTCTCCCTAGAGAATTAATCTTCTCTTTTTTCATACTTCAAAAGGACAATTTGATCTTGCCTATATACAAGATAGTACTCAATAATATCCTGAAGGCCATCCAAATAAAATTCTATATTCAACTACATAATTATTTATTCTCTTTTATAAACATAATTCCCATTAGCTTATATAAAAGCTCATTCACATAGGTTAGCCTAAGTGAAATAAAGCTGGGATAGTCCAAGAAATCATTAAAATACATTGAGTGTTGGCTTAATGAAGTCTGTAGGGGTCTTGATACAATCCATAGTAGCTCTGATGTAATCCATAGCAACTTTATTGTAATCCATAGTAACTCTATTGTAATCTTTAACAACTCTAATGTAGTATATATCAAGCCTAATGTAGTCCATAACAAACCTAATGTAGTTTGTAAGATGCCTAATGTAGTCCATAGCACCCCTGATGTAGTCTATAGTAAGCTTTATGTAATTTATATCAAGCTTGACGAAGTCAGTATTAAATTTGATGTAATCCATAGAAAACCTGATGCAGATTGTAGCTACTCACCCAATGGCTTTGGACATGATCTTATTCTCCATAATTCCTTGATCACTTTCCTTCACATAGAAAAACTTATTCCTTGACATCAATGACCATATTATTTACTAAATATCAAACCCTTTGACATCAATTACAACATCTCAACAGTTTTGACATATTTTTTATTAACATTTTTTTATTAAAAAAAATACTAAAATAAAAATTACCAGTTTTTTTAATTTTTACTTTTTATAGTAAATACTTGAGTATCCCTATATTTGATGAATGATTAATAAAATAATATTGAAAAAATATGAAAACAACCTTATAAAACTAAGTTATCTAGATGGAAACAAAAGTTTTCTTTATAAGAAAAAAATTATGTATATTCCTCTTACAAGTTTCTCTCCAAGATATTTCTATTTATATGATGTATATTCCTTTAACCTCTTAAAGTGTAAAACATGGATTGACTAGAATCATGAAAATAATCATGTGAAATGGAAAACATGATAAGAAAAATATTTCCCTTATGAAACTTAAATAAAAAATTGAATGGGAGTTATAAACTTGTTTCATTTAAATTTTTATTTTGTTGAGGTAAAATATTATATTGAGTGTTTTTATGTTGGAAGAAAATATAGAACGTGCAAGCCTAGGTGGGCAACAACTAATAACACAAAAAATGAAACAAGGGAGGGAAGAGTTGTAGAATAAAACACTCACAAATTCATATATTAAATAATACTTAAAATAACTATTATAAACTAATTTAAATCCCTATACTTGCACATCTACAACTATTTACAAAAGACACGTACAAACTTATATTTTTATCCTTCTATATTACTGCTATAGTCCTACTCTGATTGCTATCATGAAATAATCCGTTGCCTTGTATATTCTTCCCTTTCTCCTTCCTCTCTATCCACTACAGTTTATTATTGCTCTGCTATTTTCTCCTCTAGGATTCTTATTCTATATACTTCCCTCGACTATTGTTGTTGTGCAAAAAAATTTCTATTGGTTAATGATATGTTATTTGCCCTATCTTCTTTACCTATTATTGTACTAAAAATTTTCTTCACACATTCTTATATTCTATTTTTGTCGTACCTTTTTTATCTTTAATGTTGTTCTTCTTACCTACCATCATTTTCCCCTAAAACTAAAATAACTCCAATAAAAATTTAAATTTTAAACTATTGTGCATTAAATATGGTTTGGTGGATGTAGTTATTGAGTGGGGTAAGGCAGGGGTAGGTAAAGGTAAGAATATTATTTTAACACTCCCCCTTATTCTTGACCTTCCTACCATGGTCTACAAAAAAATTCTTAGCATTCAAAACATCCTTATAACTTCTCTTCATCTGCCCAAATGCTTCTACACCTCTTTTGTTTAAGTTTGCAACTTCATTACTAAAGTTCATAGCTATATAGTTAGAGTCTATAGTTGTGCTATGAACTCAATTGATACAGTTCATAGCTTGACTGGCAGAGTCAGTAACTATGTTATGGACTCAACTGGTAGAGTCCATAGTTGACATGTGGGAGTCCTTAACTACTCTATTGAAGTTTTTGGCTTGGATGTAAGAGTCTAGAGCTATGTTTTAAGAGTATAGAGATGGCCTATAGTAGTTTAGAGATGAAATGTAGGAGTTTAGATCTAACTTATTAGAGTTTAGATCTAGACTATAGGAGTCCCTAGCCAATATAAAACCTTGTAAACCCAATGCTTCTACATTAATAACCCCTAACCTTTCTTTTAAATCAATGAAAGTGCCTTTAGATAATATATTGATAAAAATATTATCTAGTTGTTGATATGACTTGTAAAAACTAAGTTTTATCACATGCTTCTCAACTAACTCTCAAATGAAGTGATACTTGATTGTAATGTGTTTTCTCTTACCATGAAGTACAAGGTTATTTAACAATGTTATGGAAGATATATTATGAAAAAATACTATAGAAGCTCCTTGAAATTATCCTTATCAACCATATAGCATGGCATGTTGCTACATTGGCTACTATGTAGTCTACTTCAGCTATAAAAATTGATACTATGTGTTATTTCTTTGAAAGCCAAGATATGGATCCTAATCTAAGATGACATACATACCACAAAGTTCTCTGTATGTCATCAAGGCTACTGGCCCAATCATTATTCATGTAACTCACAAGCTGAAACTCATTTACTGATGCATATAAAACTCCATAATGTGTTGTTATATTCACATACCTCAATATCCTCTTGCCCACTTGCCAATGTGTCTCTTTTTGCATCTCCATGAATATAGATAGGAGGTTGACTACATACATGATGTCTAACCTAACTTCCTTCAAATACATTAAGCTTTCCACTAAGATATTGTATCATGTGGGGTCTACATTACTACTGTAATCATCCTTGCACAACTTCAAACTTGTTTTGATTGGTGTGGATACTATCTTGTTGTATATCATCTTAAACCTCTCTAAAATATCCTTTACATACTTATATTAGCATATGAATATGCCTTCATCCATTTTCTTGACTTCTATCCCATGCAATTACTTCAAGAATCCTAAATCAGTCATTTTAAATTCTTTATTTATAGCTATTTTGAACTCTTCTATTGACTAATTTGTATTTTCAATGAATATTAGATCATCCACATACAAAAATACAATCAAAATATTACCTTTTCTTTCTTTGACGTATATTGTGGGCTCAGTACTAATTTTTCTAATTTCATTTCTCAACAAGTAAGAGTCTATATGGTTGTACCATGCTTTTGGGGCTTGCTTGAGCCCATACAATGCCTTTTTCAACCTATATACCTTGTTCTCATGATTTAAAATCTCATATCTAGGTGTCTATCCCATATAAACCTCTTATTCTATCACTCCATTCAATAAGTCTAACTTAACATCCATTTAATGCACCTTCCACTTGTGTTGAGTAGCAATGGCTATGATTGTCCTCACTATTTTTAACCTTACGATAGGTACAAACATCTCATTGTAGTCACATCTAGGCCTTTGATTGTATCCCTTCACCACTAGACTTTCCTTATGCCTCTCTATCTTTACTTTGGGAGTGGTTTTTGTCTTGTACACCCAATTGGCTCCTATGACTTTTTTTCTTTTGATAGGTTAACTAACTCCCAAGTCTGACTTCTCTCCATGGCATGCATTTATTCATCTATTTCCTCACACCACTTTCTATCCTTGAATGCTTATTCAAATTAGATAGGATCAATTGATAAAAATAGATCATAATTCATAGTTTCATCTTCATTTTACTCATACCTTGACTATTCATAGACTTTTTACAATCTTTTTATCCTTTCTAGGTGTTGACTTAAGTTGGAAGAGGATGAAGTTGACTCATGAACAACTCCTTGACCTCCTTGATGGCTACTACTACTAGATGAATAGGCCTTTTATTAAATATGGGTCCATCTTGGTGCATGAGTGTATGTACTACCTGCTAGTTCAAATTTAAAAAAAAAGGTCCACTAGACCTTGTTTACACATGCTCTTTTTGTTTCTCTTCCCACGTTTCATGCTCAATGAATTGAAGATATTAGTTTATTATGAGCTCTATAATGAGGGTATTATACAACCAATAATCCTTTTTTTGTCACCATACCCTATTAATATGTACTTCTCTCTTTTGTCATCACATTTTATCCTTCTTTACTTGGGCACATGTGCATATGCAACACATCCAAACACTTTAAGGTGTTCAACACTTGGGTTCTAGCTGCTCCATGCATTTTAAGGGCTCATATCCCTAACACTCTTTATTAGCAAAAGATTCAAAAATTATATGGTTGTTTCTATATCCTCAACCCAAAAATCATTAGGCAAACCCTTTGTCTTTAGTATGTTCCTTACCATCTCTTGGATGGTCCTATTCTTCCTATCGGCCATACCATTTCGTTGCGATGTATACATAGATATAAATTGATTCTTAATTCCATGATCATTGAAAATTTTCATGAACTCATTAGAGATGTACTCCTCCCCTCTATTCATCCTCAAAATATTGATGTGGTGGTCACTTTACTTCTCTACCATGGCCTTGAATTTCTTTAAGGTCTCAAATGCATTTTATTTATTCTTTAATAAATGCACCCATATCTTCTTGCTAAAATCATCTATGAATGTTATAAAGTATACATTATTGTATAGGAAGGGATATTCATTGAACCACACAATTCTAAATGAATTAGCTCTAAGGGAGCTCTGGCTCTCCATACTCTACTTGTGGGAAATACACTCCTATGTTGCTTCTCCAATATACATCCTTCACATAATTTATTTGGCTATTTTGTAAGGAAAACCCTCTCACCATTTGATTTTTATGAAGAAGGTTCAACCCTCAAAATATCAAATGCCCATATCTTAGTTTCCAAAGAGTAGACTCATCTACCATCACTATTTTAAATGTTATCACAAGCTCACTTTGCATTCTCAATGGAAACATTTGATTGCTTATCATCTTGACTACTATAGTTTACCTATTTCAGCCATTCCTGTCAAATATTATTAATTCACCATTCTTAAATATGACCTTTTACCCCTTTTGTACAAGATTCCCAATGCTAATAAGGTTGTGGTTTAATCTAGGCACAGAATAAACATCTTAAAATTACTTTTTATCACCTTGTTTGGTGCAAATAGAGATGTTGTATTTTACCATGATAGGATTCTTATCATTATTTATAATCTTCACCTCTAATTTTATTATCTCATCAATGTGGTTGAACATTTCTTTATTCCCACTCATGTTCTTGATACAACCACTATCCAAGTACCATGACTCTTTAACACTTTGTTACACAATGTTGCATGTTATAAACAAATTTCCACCTTTTTCATTCATATTAGGTTTAACCTCTTATGTTTTGGATAAATTTAAATTATTCCTATAATATCATACTCCTTTATAAACTTACTAGCATAACATCCATACCTTTTTTAATAATAGCATTGGATGTTAGACTTATCATACATTTGTGTAGAACCTCTTCTATAAGTATTGATTCTCCTTCCTCTTCCTCTTCCATGTGACTCTTGATGGCTATGCCTTACACCTTATTGACTAATACAAGTTCTTCCTCTTCCTCTATTGTTTGATCTTCTACCCCTTCCTCTCACATTTACATTGGTAATAAATGCTTGTTCATGGGAGGAGGCGGCTGACCTATTCATCCTTTATTCATGGGTTTGCAAGGAACCCATTAGCTCATCCACTTTTATTTACCTAAAATCCTTTGACTCTTCAATTAAAACCACTATAGGGTAAAATATGATTGGATGGATCCTCAACACCTTCTCTATGATCCTATGATCTTCAAGGGTATTACCACATGTCTTCATTTGATTGACAATACTCATTATCTTTGTGAAGAAGTCATTAATAAACTCATTCTCTTTCATTTGTAAGGTCTCAAAGTCCCTTTTTAAGAGTTGAAAATTGATAAGATTCACCTTATCACTCCCTTAATGGTCATTTTAAATAATATCACATGTTTTTTTATAATGAAAAGTTGTTACTATCCTAAGAAAGATTGAATTGGCTAGTGCCATTTGTATGTAGTTGAGTGCCTTGGCATCCTTTCTCTTATTATCTTTCAACACATTCCTTTGTGCTTGGGTGAAAGAATTGAAGGTTTTTAGGTATACAACCTCATCATATCCACCTTCAACCAACTCCCATAGCTCTTGAGAGTTTAATATGGTCTTCATTTTGATGTTCCACACATCATATTTTTTTCCATCAAATGTAGGGGCTACTTATATGAACTAGAACTATTTGATACCATGTCTAAATGGGATTACAACTTAAAGGCTCTGATACCAATTATTGGCTGAAAATACATAATGTACAGGCCCAGGTGGGAACCAACATCACATAAAATTGGCATAGGGGAGGGTAGAGTTGTATCAATAAAACACTCATAAATTCATATATTAAATAATACTTAAAATAACTATTACAAACTAATTTAAATCCCTATACTTACATAAATACACTTTTTTATAAAATATTCACAATAACTTCTATTTTTTTCCTTTTATCTTATTGTTATAGTCATACTTTGATTGATATCATGAAATATTCCATTACCTTGTCTATTCTTCCCTTTCTCCTTCCTCTCTATCCACTGTAGTCTGTTGCTGTTCTACTATTTTATCCTCTGGGCTTCTTCTTGTCTAGACTTCCCCTAACTACTACTACTTCAAAAAAAATCTTTTATTAATTGTTGTTATCTTTTATGCCCTATCTTCTTTAGTTGTTGCTTCACTAAAATTCTACTACACACATTCTTCTATTCTATTTATCTCATACCTTTTTTATCTCTAATGTTGTGCTTCTCACCTACCACTATTTTCCCCCTAAAACTAAAATAGCTCTAAAAAAATATTTAAATTTGAAACTATTATGCATTAAATATGGTTTAGTTTTTGTAGTTTTTGAGTGGAGTGGGGCATGGATATGTTAAGGCAAGAATATTATTTTAACACTTTAAAGAGAAATTTTAAATTTGAAGCATTATGATCAAGACAAAGTCTACGAATATGGTAGTAAATCAAATTATAATTTTCACCTCTTAGGATTAGATGATAGAATATCATATTTATAACTTCTAATCATATTTTATAAGAAGTTAAAAATTGAAAATCAGCTTATTTCTAGAGCACTGGTTGCTCCCCAATTGGACTACTTTATTTTATTTCTTAATTCTAAGGTATTGAAATATTTGGGGTCTAAAAATGGAGAATTATTTGATTGAACAAATGTAAATTATGGATTTATATATAATTTGTAAAGTTTAGTATGGTAAAAAGGCTTTAAGTCCTAAATAATATATAAATCTAATCTAGAGAGAGGGGGGAGGGGCGGAGGGGAAGAAAGAAAAATAAAAAATACATAATTATGGGAATTTAAGTGAGTTAAAAGATTTGATTTTTATAAAGGGAGTAATTAGATATAAATTAAAATTTACTTGTGTACTATCAGAGGTTGTAAATAGGTCTTGAAGCAATCTTGAATAAAATTGAAAAAATTATGTAAAATTGATTATACACAGAAAACAAATAGGATCATAGATATATAATATTGGTCAAAATAAGATCATAATGACATGATATTTATAGAATTAGTAGGATCATGAGAATTGAGTCTAATCATGGTTAGATGATTTCAAATTTTGATTAAATTTTGTGATCCCTTCATTTACTCCTCATTGTAAAAAACCTCTTTTGAATTATTAAATAGAGTTGTGAATCTCCTAGAGTTTATTCTCCTTATTCTAAACTATAATTGGCTCAAATTACCTTATAATACTATAAAAATGGAAATTATTTATGAGTATCTTAGCTAAATTAGACTCATTTTTTATAAAAAAATTACTAATTAACACTCATGTAGTACAAAAAGCAATCTAGTATAGAATGAAGATCCTAACCCTTATCCCCATGTATGAGATGCTAGTAAATAGTTTGGACTATGTGCTCTTTATTTAATTATTCAATTAAAATTTTGGTATACAAGGTGGATATATGTAAATAGATTGTAACAATAATATAAATCAAAATTTAATATCTTATGGAAGTTTTTCTCTATTATGAATTGATTTTATTAAATGCATCAATTGACTCATATAATTATATACTTATTTAATTCAAATGAATATCTTATTGTCATGCATGAAAAAAAATAAAAAAATAAATAAAGCCTAAAAATGAGGTACAAAGAACTAAACAAACTAGGGAAGGGGTCAATGGAACCATACAATAAAATGACCAGTAATGTAGTTGTTAGGGAGACCAAGAAACCCTAAAACAATGTTTTGGACATTTTGTGAACATTCAAGGTTGAATTGAGGTAAAAAAATAAGATATACCTTAGGTTTTCCATAATTATAAATTGAATGATGGTATTATCATTAACCCAAAGTGAACAAAAAATAAATTTATAAGGAAAACATAAGGAAAGGGAAAGAAATGTAGGGCCTAAAATAAGATGTAATGTGCAAATAATAGCCTAATCTCAACTAATGATCTAAATTAGCATAATTACCCTAATACCATATAAAATAAATAGTCTAATAGCAAGATTAGGTGACTATATAATTCCCCACTTTGATGTGTATGCATTCATACTTATCAAAGTAAAATTAAAAAAATGTACCTGGGATGGCTTGAATAATAATTTGTAGCCAAAAAATGTAAGCGTTACTTGAAATCAATATCAGATATGATAATGGTTTTAAATTAAAAAGGGGAAGAGAGGTTACCTTATCACAATTTATATTTCATGAAACCTAAAAAATAAAATAAATCTTGTCTCCTCATAATCTGCATGAACATCTCGAATGCGCTAATGGTCAATATGTACTACACTAAATTTCAAAAAGGAATGCACAATAAAAAAACTTAATTAAACATAACAATATATCCACAAATAGATCTAAAATGTGAAAATAGATATATAAGTTAAATGTTATGAATAAACAAAGGTGGTTCCTACATAAATATCTAAAATGTGACTTACATGTGCACTATTAGAGGATAAAATTGACTACTAGTCTATAAGCATTCCTAGAACATATCCAAAAATTTAGTGCATATCAAAGTAGTGATTAAAAACAACAAAAAATTGAAAGGGTTGATTTCAAAAATGACCATATTTACATGGTTTGATTTCATCAATAGGGTTTAATTTCAACAACAATGTTTGATTTCAATTATATGATGGTCATAATGTACTAAAATTTTGTGAGCACCTTTACATAAGTATTTGATTAGAAAAAATTCTTGGATTGTTGAATTGATACACAAATCTTATCATAATTTATTATCTTTTAAAATAATCCTAATATACGTATAGAGACCTTGAAATAACATCAAAATGAATGTATTTATGAGGGGGTATGTGTTAGGTTGTGGAGCTAAAAGCTTCACTGATGCAAACATGGAGGAGGTTGCAGAAGGGTTGCAGAGTGTCATAGACACCAGCGTCAGTCAGGCAAACTGACATCAGTAGGATAAGGCAGGAAGGCAACTGACATCGATCAGAAGTCGACTGGCGTCGGCACCCCTAGGCAGACAGGGACCGACGTCGGTCACCTGTGGTTTGAGCTGTGAGTATGTTACGGGAAGTTAGTTGACGAACCAAGTGTTTGCATGTTTAGAGCCAATTTTAGACTAAGAGCTATTGATCTAATTATTGTAATTAGATGTCTAATTATTGTTTGCATGAGATCTATTTAAGAGACTCATTGGTTGTATTGTAAATGTGTGCTAGAGAGTAAGAGAGCAATAATATAAGCTCCTTCTGTGTGTGAGGTGAGCAATGGTGTGTTCCTCCTAGTGCCACAGTACCAAGTGTGGGTGCTAGATTGGAGAATCAGTAGGGTTCTTCATGTATGTATGATCTTGGTCATCAAGTGAGCATGGCTTCTATAGGAGATCTACATGGTAAGTAAGATCATTGATTTGCAGGTGTATGTGTGTGCAAGGTCAAGGTTCACAGGTGTGCAAAACTAGATTGATTTGCAGGTGTGCAAGATCAGATAGGACAGCAACACAATAGGGAGCAGAATCAGGTGGGATCTACTTGGAGTACGTTGAATACTTGTGGAGTGCATGGAGCACTTGTGGAGTGCGTGGAGCACAGGTGTAAGGTGAACACCAACTTTGTATTTGAGTTTGGTGTTGGGACCTAAGGGAGAGAGCTTTGAGGGAAGATTTACTGTTTATGTCCTAGAGGTGTGGGAGCCCTAGAGGTGTGTAAGGAAGAAGAATTGTGGCAGCCTTCTTTGTTGTATTTCCTTTTGAAATAGTTTTAATACAAGTTTTGTATTGTCTCTCATATCATGTGTTATTTTTGGATTCTAGTTACTTGTGTATTCTGGTTAATTTCTGCATGTTAAGTTGCTTGGTAATCAATTGTGTGCTTCCATTATTTATCCCAACACGTGGTATCAAAGCTAAGGTTACAGGGAGTAGGTTTTGTGTTTGGTTACAAGTCACTCTCAGGGGTTTCTGATTGAGTAGGAGTAGAGCAATGGCAGATGAAAGTAAGCTAAGAATGGAGGAGTTGAAAAGCACTAATGGTCACTTACGGTCCTATGGAAAGAAAGAGCAGGTAAAAGAATATTTTTGGTTAGTAGCAGATCAACATGAAGGAACTAAAGATGTAGATGTTACAAGTGTTGTGGCACAGGATGCTTTGGGAGGTTTCTTGGATAAAGTTGAATCTTGGATAATAGATTCTGTTGCCTCTTTCCATGCAGCCCCATGGAGAGGAGCTGGTGAGCCTTGCCAAAGAATTGGCAAAGGGGAAGTGAAGCTGAAATTGCAGGTGGTCAACACATGGGTGTTGAAGTTGGTCATGCAGGTCCCAGGTTTGGAGATGTGGCTAATTTCTTCAAAAAAGTTGGGTGATGAGAGATGCACAAAAACTCTCACAGTGGATGCACTTGAATTAGCTGGTGGTAAGAAAATAGGTACTCTTTATCTACTTGTTTATATTACTAATTCTTCTTCTGTTACAGAGACGTGGCTTCGTAGGCTTGGTCACATGATTAGGAAGGAGATGCATGTTCTTAAGTGGAAGATAGATATATTTGATAGGCTTAAGAACTAGAAAGCCTTGGTGTTTATGTAGGAGATGGCAGACAGAGACCAGTGGATGGCGCTGGATACTTCTGAGCAGAGCAGGTTGGACATGGGATTGATTCAAAGGAGCTCACAGGTAAAAAGTCATCACTTACAGGAAAACATAGGTACTAGCATTGGTAGGAAAATTGACATCGGCAGTAGGTAAGACCGACGTCGATCACAAGGACTAACATCGGCAGTAGGAGGACACCGACATCAACATGGTTGGTAGTCAAGACAGGCGTAGGAACCGATGTCGGTTGGATGTAGACTATGTGGTGACTGAGGTCGGTCACTATAACAGATTTTGGGTGGACAGCAAGCTGTCAAGGAGTCTCAAACACCCATATGGAGGACTGAAGGTTGTAAGTAAGCCTCAAATTTGTTGTTCCTCTTCTTTATACTAGTTGCTAATTGCAGAGCAAGAAGGATTCAGGAAACAGTGGGAGCATGGCAGATTATGATGTAGAACTAAGTAGAGATTTGGTAGGATTGCCAGCCAATATGAAAGCACAGAGATGAATGGATACCTTAGTTGAAGAATAGAGAGAATGGACACGTGAGATGAAATACCAAGTTATATGGTCTTAAGGAAGCTGCAGGACAGTGGTACAGGGTTTGACAGGTGGATGACAAAGCATGACTTTAGTCAACGTCAGGGTAACTACTGTGGTTTGTCTTACGAGGTGGATGATGGTCATGACATCATCCTATTACTCTATGTGGATGGTATGTTTACTAGCAGGTTTGTACATATAGGGTTTTGTTGAGCTAAGGTTAAGATTAGTTTAGTGGTTTGCTATGAAGAATTTGGAGCAGCAAAATTCTTTGGCATGGGAGGCATGGAGATCACAGGTTGATTTTGTCTCCAATGGGAGCTAATGTGAATCAAGTGTTGGTGAGGTTCATTACACAGGATGTAGAGCTAGAGCGCACTAAAGGCTAGATAGTTCAGCATTTGAAATCACATGAGGTCTGGTATAGACCTGAGTTTGCCCAAGCAGTGGGTGTTGTCAGAGAGTTAGGAGCCAATTCAGAGAAGTGGGTTCTCAAGGATGTGAGAGGGACCAACAGCAGGGATTCATGCTATTCAGGGTTAGGACTTCACTACATGGGATTGTAGGTTCGGATGTGGCAGGGTACTCGGATGATAGGATATGTACCACAAGTTGTGTGGTGGGTTGTCTTCAGGATTGATCTTGAAGAGGGATACAAGCAAGGAAATAGATTAGATGGGGTACAGGTATAGGTACAGTGCAGTTGTTTATCTCTAAGTGGGAGATTGTTACGTTGTGGAGATAAAAGCTTCACTGATGCAGACATGGAAGAGGCTGTAAAAGGGTTGCAGAGTGTCACAAACACTAGCATCGGTCAGGCCAACTGACGTCAGCAGGATAAGGCAGGAAGGCAACCGATGTCGATCAGAAGTCGGCTGGCGTTGGTACCCCCAGGCAAATAGGGACCAACGTCGGTCACTAGTGGTTCGAGCTGTGAGTATGTTATGGGTATTTAGTTGACAAACTAAGTGTTTGCATGTTTAGAGCCAATTTTATACTAAGAGCTGTGGATCTAATTATTGTAATTGGATGTCTAATTATTGTTTACATGAGATCTATTTAAGAGACTCATTGGTTATATTGTAAATGTGTGCTAGAGAGTAAGAGAGCAATAATATAAGCTCCTTCTATGTGTGAGGTGAGCAATGGTGTGTTCCTCCTAGTGCCACAGTACCAAGTGTGGGTGTTGGATTGGAGAATCAGTAGGGTTCTTCATGTATGTATGATCTTGGTCATCAGGTGAGCATGGCTTCTATAGGAGATCTACATGGTAAGTAAGATCATTGATTTGTAGGTGTATGTGTGTGCAAGGTCAAGGTTCACAGGTGTGTAGAACTAGATTGATTTGTAGGTGTGCAAGATCAGATAGGACAGCAACACAATAGGAAACAGAATCAGGTGGGATCTACTTGGAGTACGTTGAGTACTTGTGGAGTGCGTGGAGCACTTGTGGAGTGTACGGAGCACAGGTGTAAGGTGAACACCAACTCTATGTTTGAGTTGGGTGTTGGGACCTAAGGGAGAGAGCTTTGAGGGAAGATTTACTATTTATGCCCTAGAGGTGTGGGAGCCCTAGAGGTGTGTAAGGAAGAAGAACTATGGCAGCCTTCTTTGTTGTATTTCCTTCTGAAAAAGTTTTGATACAAGTTGTGTATTGTCTCTCATATCATGTGTTATTTTTGGATTCTAGTTACTTGTGTGTTCTGGTTAATTTCCACATGTTAAGTTGCTTGGTAATCAATTGTGTGCTTCTGTTATTTATCCCAATAGTATGCCTCAGTTAGACCCTTTTTATTAAACATTTTGGAAATAAACACTCATGTAGTCCATAAATCAATCCAATGTAATACAAATATCTTGGCCCTTATCCATATATATGAGGAAAGCTACTAATATATTCTACATGTTATTATAATATTCTATAGATTTATGTGTAACAGGTGTATATTTTTTAACAAATGATTACAAGAATAAAATCAAGGTGTAGCTTAGGATATGAATTATAATCGTTCCCCTCATGCCCTAAATGAATTATCACAATTATGTATATATTGACTTCTTCTATTAAAAATAGGACCTATTGGTATGGAATTAAATTTTTAAAAAGGTGGGAAATATAATAAATAAGGCAAAAAATACCAACCAATCCTAGGATAAGGGTAAAATACCCATAAACATAAGTGACCAATATCAAACAAATCGATTTAAGTCACTATTGAAATAATACAACTCAATTTCAGTAATAACCAAGTTTGATAGGTTGATATTGGAAGGATAACCTAAAAACCTAAGTAAATTGAAGTATTATTATATATCCAAATTGAATTGGAAGTAACTTTTTAAGGATACTATTTTAACCTTTTAAGAATTAACACATGTAGTATCCTATGTTTATTAAAGGATTGAGTAGACTATGTTAGAGAAATAATATACAATAAATATAGCCACTGGTTTTTTATAGAATTGACTAGCTTTGACCTTTCTAAAAATAACAATAAGTGGTGTAAGTAAAGACTAATTGGAAAACACCTGATACAAATGATATTAGTGCTAGAAACTAAGATAGAAACTAGTTTGAGTGTTATAAATTAGATCCCCGTGTCATAACCCCTCCTGGATAGTAATGCCACAATTTATAGTAGCACCATTATTGGTAAAGTCGTGGTAGTCTCCTGATATTGGTGGTAGTGTCCTTTGTGTAGGATTGTACCAAACTTCTAAGTACACATGTGTTTATAAATCTAGGGTTTGTTCCTGCATGCATGAGTTCTATAACACTATATTATTCCTTTAATAATTAATTTATTATACAAACCCTAGTCCTCCATACAACTGGGTCATAATCTAAAAATTTTATTCATTAATAGGGTAGGCTATACATCCTCAACACCCTATTATGAAGAGAGTTGCCTACATACCATTACAGTGAGGAGGGATCAAGCCCAATGTAATTCTCCCCACCAAAGTGCTAGTGCATGTGCAAGTGATGCTAGAATGGTAATGGGATTTAGTGCCTTGAATGTGCTTGAGACTAGAAATCTAGAAAATATAATCTTAAGTATTTTGTAGATGGTAGTATATATAAGTAAGGAAAAATAGGGATTAATAACCTTAATTATGCTCAACTTTTTTTGTGTTTGAATGCATATTTTGCATTTGATTTTAATCTAGTTTATAGAGGAATAAAATTCATGTATTTATATTATTCTATTACGCATGTGGATGATAAAATATGTATAGGCAAACCTTAGGAAGCTTTAGTTTTGAAAAGATATTTGTTTGGGAAAAGTTAGGGCAAAGGACATTAGTGCCGTTTGGGGACACTAATGCCACATGTTACTAGTGTCTTTATTATGGTGCTAGTGTTTAGCTGCTAGAAAACTAGGCACAAAGTGATAAGATCAAGAAATGAGGGTTTTGGATTGATTTGGAGTTAACTAGGGACACATATAGCCTATATGAAGGCTAGATAAGTATGATAATAGGATTTAGGATAGGTCTAGGGCTAAGCCAGAGATATGTAGTCTCAATTAGCACTCTTAGCAATCAAATACCACTTTTGGGTGATTAAATTATCCCACCCCCACCCTTTATGTGAGAAATATAGCACAAAAAAATGATTGGGATAAAGAAAAAATAATCATACCTCAACTTACCTAGGAAGTGAAGCCTGTGAAACTAGATCTGAGTATGTGAAGTTGGGTCTTTGTATGTGAAGCATGATCTAATGCATCTCTTAAAAATAAAATGTTCATATGTTAGTTCTTAATTTATAAATATAAAAATCAAAAGACTAAATTGATTAAAGCAATAAAATTTAGTAAATATATCAAAAGAGGAAAGGAATGAATACACCTCAATGGGTACCTGAACCAATACATGAACCTGGTGATAACTAGTATGTATGCATGTATATGGTGGTCAATCAGTGAATATCTTGGATTGATCTAATATATTGATAAATAATCATATGTGGATGGATTAAGAACTCAATCCATTTTTAAATCCATCATTTCCCACCCCTGATTAGTGGATCATGACATGTGAATAACTTGGATTAGATAAATAGTGTGTCTAACCCTCTCATGTGGGTGGCTCAAGAACTTGAGTATGATATAACTCCATCATTTCCCACCCATGTTTAGTAGATGAATCTAAAATTAAACTATGAAAATTAATATAAATGTCTAACTGATTATATAAATCCATCATTTCCCATTCAGGTATATTAGGCATCTCTGGGCCACTCAAGAATGTCAACCACTAAATATTGAGTAAGGCTTGAAACTGGTATGTAACCTAGAATATGATGTTGGGTGTATATAGTGTAGATAATGAAATTAAATTTATCATTCCATATAATCAACTGGTGTGCAAGTGAACATCTATATATAATGTGCCATACACATGCCCCCAAATCTAATATTTGAGACACTACAAAGGAGCTTTTTAGCTAGGACCATACTACTAGTGTGTGCCCCACAAATCCCTTCATAAAATTACCTAAGTGCTAATTCAGATTCTCCCATATTTAAATAATGAAAAATATTTCCATCATATACCCCATGATAGAGAGTGTTGCCAATTATGGGGTAATTGGAAGAGTTTTAGATAAAGGATTTTGTTTTGTTATAAGATAGATCAGGTGGAAGAATTTTATTGTGGAGATAGGAATAGATGTTTGTGTACCAAGTGGAATTGGGACACATATCATCTCAAAGTCAAAATAGTCATATGTTAAAATGAGGAGGTTTTTAATTAAAAATTTATACTCTTTGGTACATGGATAAATTAAAATAATTGAACCAATGGTAGCTATAACATCCATAGATATTTTATTATCTCTAGGAACCTATTCAAACTGGATGAATTCAAATTTGAGTTTGAGAGAATCTATTGTGCCTTTGCACGACATAATTTTATCATCCTTTTTTTTATATCAATCAATGTCTTGATTGATAATTAGGTGTGAATTACCATATACTTGCAAATTTTGAATATGCCATTGAACTGCAAGATGAAGTCCGACAAGCAAAGACTTATATTTAGCTATGCTATTTATGCATGTAAATCCAATATGAAAAGACTTAGGAGTGGGATCACCTTGCATCATGATGAATGATATTCCTATTCCTAAACCATGATATGTGAAAGATCCATCAAAATATATCTTACATTATTTGACATCATCTAAAGTCATAACAAACTCATCTAGAAAGCATACTATAATAGGAATAGAATCATGAAGTGGTGATTTATCTAGTTGATCAATTAATACTTGTCTTTTGATAGCCTTATTATGTGTATACTCAATATCAAAATACTAATAAACATTACCCATTTATCCATTCAACTAGTTAAATCTTTTTTTGCTAATAGATATTTCAAAGGATATCTTTTTACAACTAGCATGGTCTTATTATTCAGCACATAATGTCTAAGTTTTTGGGAAGTGAAAACTAATCCAAGAAAAGATTTTTCTATTTTAGTATAGTTTTTCTCTTAATAAAATAATGTATGGATCAAATAATAAACAACTCTTTATTTTCCTTGACCACCATACTAAATGAGTAATGCCCCTATGGCACTAGCAGTTGCATATTTGTATAATAACAAGGGTTTCCCTGACATTGATGGAACAAGCACATGCATTTTTTATAAGTATTGCTTAAGTTTCTCAAAATATTCTTGTCATTCAACATTACATTGAAATGTAATTCCATTCTTTATAAGACATGTAAATAGATGACATTAATCAACAAGTTGGGGGATGAAACATCTAATATCCTAGATCTTACCCTATAGGTTGTAAAGTTGATTCAAATTGGAAGGAGGAGGCATCTTATTAATATCTTAAACTTTGGTTGTATCAACTTTAGTGCCACTAAAATAGATAATGAATCCTAAAACTTTACTAGATGTAATCTAAAAAACACACTTTTTAGGGTTTAGATGCACTTTATACTCCCAAATGTATTAAAATATTCTTCCCAACACTTTTGGATGCTCTACACGAGTTTTGGATTTACCTAGAATATCATCAACATAATATTAAATAATGTCATGCATGAGATAATGAAATATAATAGTCCTTTCTCATTGATATGTGGCTCCTACATTTTTCAAGCCAAATGGCATGACTTAATAACAAAATGTGCCCCAAGGGGTTATGAATATTCTTTTGTAGTGATATTGATATGATTTTATCCAAAGAATCCATCCATAAGAGATAACATCCCATAAATTAATGTGGAATCCACAATGATATCTATATTAGGCAATGAAAAATCATTTTTGGGATAAGCTTTGTTAATATCTCTAAAATCTATGTAGATTTGGATGGTAATTGGTTTCTTATAAACTATAACAATGTTAGAAATCCAATCTATAAAAGGAACATGTTTGATAAAATCTACTACAAAGAACTTTTATATCTCTACTTTGACCATTAGGGTAATACATAGATGCATCTTTCTCAAATTCTATTTAATAGGCTTCTATCTGGGTGCATGACCAAATTATGAACTATTAATGAAGGATCTAGACCAAGCATATCAAAATATGCCCAATAAAATATATTAATGAACTCTGTGAGAAGATAAACAATCAGTTCACATTCCTCTAGAGTGAGAGACACACTAAACTTGATTATTTTAAGATCATCATATGTTCTAATATTAAATTTTCTCATGTCTTCCACAATAAGAGTGGAACCATCATCAATAATTGTAGGTAAAGAAGGTAATTGATCATCAAGCTCTGAATATTGACTCTTAGATTGATTAATGTATGAATAATCAAAATCATTTCCCTTGGGTAATGACCAATGAACTACTAAAGGTGGATTCTCTAGAACCATACACTCAAATTTTTTATGATCTTCAAGATTAATTTCAACACTATATGACAAGCATGGACTTATGGACACCTGAGCTTATTTTGAAAGAGAGTGAGCTTCCCCATCCAATAGTTCCTGAAATAGGTTTTCACCAATGGAATTATATTTTTATTTAATTTTACCCTAATCTAAAAGAACCTCAGAAAGGTTTTCACTAAAGGAACATAATGTTTCATTTTTATTTTGACCAAGGAAGTTTTATTGCTCCCCAAATTAGGTCTCAGGGTCCAAAGTGTCTACAAATCCCTACTTGTGGTCACCTAGCAGTAAACCATCTTTTAATCCCAAAAACTTTGAAATATATTCTTCATTTGAAAAATCATCAAGAATGATATTGTAGTCTTGTTGGTCAAAATCAATAAGGTTGAGATAATGGAGGGTAAGGGGAAGGGTTGGAACAACATAAATAATGAAAACATAATGTAAATTGAACATATCAGTATTGGTAAGTTCATCATAGATGTTATAATAAGATTGTGTGTCACTGCAAGAACATCATATTGTAACGTAAAGTTTGAATCAATTTTAGGATGTGTAGGGAAAACCCTAGGTGATTTATATCCTAAACCTTGTTTCTTTAAATCTTTTATAGTAAGAATAGGGTCTAGTCTATTTTGTTATTTTTCTCCTAAAACCTTGTCTTTATAAGCATAATGGGCCATAATTATATTTGGAAAGGGTACTTTTTTATTTAAAAACAAGGAGAAAAATCCTCATTGTCTATCCATGACTCATCTTCTTGCTTCAAATATTCTTAACTGAATGATTTTCCTAGGATGAACAAAAGAGAATCCTTAGGATAAGAGTCCACCTTCTTCTTGCACCATTCCATGTTAGACCAGCCATAAGATTTGGGTGATCTACATAATTTGGTGATATGAAAGGAATTTTCAATACTATACATGCCAAGACCTTTATCATCAATATTTAAGTGAGAAGAATTTAGTGAGGGAAAGGGGGATTCTAAAGAGGAAGCACGGGTACTAGAATATACATAATTGAACTTTGGTGGATCAAATATAAATTGCTTGTCCTTTTTGATATCATGATCAACACTAGGATAATAAATATATTGGTGACCCTTTACTTCTAGATGTTTTTAATATTGATGTGGTTACAAATCCCTAGGAATATTGACCTCCATTCCATAATGAATAAACTTGATACAATAATGGAGTGTATAGGTAACTACACACATATCACGATTCCATGGATGACTAAGAAGGAGATTATATGATAAATCAAGATCAATTATATAGCATAAAGTAATATGTATAATAGGCCCAACCTAGATGGGTAAATAAATAATACTTGTTGATTTTCATTCATTATTATCATACCCCTTAATAGTAATGGTATCAATTTTGAGATCTACTATAATATATCCAAAATGTTGGACTAAATTTAATGGAACAATATTAAGGATAGATCCATTGTATATAAGTACCCATTTGATTTAATAGAGAGTAAATGTGACTTCAATATAAAATGAATCTATGTGGGAAGATCCAAGGGATGATATATCACTTTGATCAAATATCAGTTAAGGTCCATGAGACAAGTGTCCAACCAATGCTTAGAATTTATCTAGTGAAATATTTCTAGGCACCTTGGAATGGCTTGAGAATTCATATAATATGTCCTTGTGACTATAAAAATTTAAAAATATATCCAAAATGTAAATTTGTGTTATATTTTTATTCAATTGATCCATAAGATCATACTACTTCTTGATAGGAGGTGTATACTTGGGATTGGATTAATCTAGAATAGGATTAGAATAAGAAGGTGTATTAGGATCAATAGAGGAAGATACATGCCCTTAAAGTGTGATTTTAGGCCATCAAGTTGTAATGACATAATCTCAATAAGGAATAAAAATATGAGAATTTGAAGTAGAATAAATAGGTCATGAAATAATAACTCAAGAATGAGGATCATGAGAAGGGGGAACTCCAAAAACAGATGGACTTGATCCTAAAATGGAGGGATTTGCTTATTGGGTGTTATTATAATGATAATGTGGGTTGATTGTGATTATGGATACATGATTTTACATTATACATCCCACTACATTGTAATCATAGGGGGTAGCATGATAATCAACGTTGTGAGCCTACAAACATTGATTTTGATTACAATTGTTATTTTTTTGATGTTGTTGTTGCTCATGTTGATTGGTATTATGATGAGGAAAGGGATTTTCTATATATCCCCATATTCTAACTAGAATTATAATATGATACATTATTTAACTTAATTTTACCTCTTTATAGCATATCTTGGATGAGATGTTGACATTGCACACATATTTTAATTAAATGATCTTTGACCCAATGAAACTAACAATATTCATTATCCATATACCCCTCTAGTTTAGGTTGAGTTTTGTCAAAGGGTTAGGTATTTACTTAACCAATCATATTCAGAACAAGTAAAATGTCAAATACATTATTAATGGGCTATCATAAATTAGCAAATGGATTTCTATTGAACTAATTACTTGGATGAGGTTATCTTTCCAAATCAAGTGGTTGAAGTTTAGAATCCCTTTGTATTAGTGGTGACTATATTTTTTGAACATGTATGACTTCTATAACTCCATTACCAACCATATTTTTATCACAGTTAAAAGGATTGGAATTATCTACCATATTTGTTAGATTTGGAGTTGAATTTTGATTTTGATTCTAATTTTGAGACTATTTTTTTAAATATATTTTAATCAATACTTATCAATTAGATCTTTCTATGTTAACACATTTAGTAATAACATCATCAAAATTATTTGGATACTATAATCTGAGATTAAGAGCTAGTTATGAGTTCAAATTCATCATTAATATGTTTGTTTACTCAATATTAAGAAGAGAATGTGTAAATATACTAGCCAATGCTCACCATCTTTGAAGATAAGTAGCAAAGATCTGACATCCTCTTTGTTTGATAGCACATAAATCAACCATGGTCAATTCATGTTCTATGTTATATGAAAAGTTCTTAATAAAGTTCTCTAATAAATCATCAAAATTTGTGACAAAACATTTTGGAAGGTGCATAAACTATTCTAAAATAGGTCCAGCCAAAATCTGTGAGAACAAGTAAATTAGGAAATTGGTATCATAGCTTACTTCTTGGAAAACAACAAAAAATAGGCTTAAGTTCTATCTTGGGTCACCTTTTCCTTTATATTTGTCAAACATAGGGATAAAAAAATGAGATGGAAAAGGCATCTAGAAAATAATTTAATCAAATGGATATGAACATATGTGATTCAACTTGTATTTTCATTTTGACTCCCAACTTGTAATCCTAATATTACATCTCTAATGGCCTAAAATTTCAGAGAAAATAAAGTGTTTAGGAAGTAAGTGGGGGATTATTCTACTAATAATGAAATTGTGTGTTTTTAGATTTATGGAAACACTTTGCCCTAACCAATTAGAATTATTATTTCTATTGTTAGGATTTGACTGATTATGTGAAACTTGGTATTGGTTATGATTGGAAGATGGAATGGAAACATTTTGATGTGTAGGAAAAATTTGGTATTGATTTCAATTATAATATGGAATGGAAACATGTTGCTACGTAGGAGGAATTTGTTTCTTTTGACTAAATAAGTGTTATTGAATGGTAATAATTTATTTTTGAGTAGAAATAACTTGTTGTATAGAAGGAATTCATTGTTGTGTATTAGACCAAATCTAATGAGTATTAGAGGGAAAATTGGAATAATTGTGTTTGGGAATTTGGGAATTAGAAGGAATATTTTGTGTCTTAATGAGAACCTATTAGGAATGAATTGAACTCTATAACTATTGAGGGGGAATTTGTTGAGATGGAATTTGACATGTTGGATTGTTAGAAACTTGGTGAAGATTAGGGAATGTTTGTTGGAGATTTTTACAACTAGTTGTAAAGAATATTCAAATGTATGTTTCTTGGGAGAAATAGATATCTCAATATTAGGCAATGGATCAACAAACAAATATTTTTCTTAATGTTCAAGTGGATTATCATAAATTAGAGTAAGTAACAAGGTGGTAAGGTCATTGAACACTTTACTAGTTTATTTTAATTGGCCTAAAATACTAGACAAAACTTGGGGAGAAGATATAAGTAAATCCTTCCCAATCCTAGACGTTTCTATAATTACCAATATTTGAACAACTAAAGAAGAGTGGCTAAAGGAGGGTATATCATCATTCCACTTGGTAGTTTTGATAGTATTTTTTGGTTGTGATTTCTCAACCTAACATAGATTTTTTAGTGGAAAATCAAGCATAATGTTAACAACCATCTCTAATAAGCACAAAAATACTTCATCTTTATTAACAAATAAGTCTTACTCAAATTGAGTTTGAGATACATCATAGGTAGGTGGGACTTCTTCATACTTAGATTGGTGAACTTCCATATCATGTAGATTCATAGAATCCTCTTGATCATGGGGATAATTGGGTTGATATGTGAATAGGTTTGTTTGACCTTGAGTCCAATCATCATCATAAGTAGAATTATAATGCATGTTAATTATTATGTAATGAGTCATATTGCACTTGAATTTATAATAGACCTATATAGGAATGGGAAAATATGATGTTTGGAAATGATAGATGCAATCTTTGTACTTGAACAAATTTGATTTAAACACAAGAAAATGGTATTGAGACTAGAATTTTTTGGCTTGACCAAATTTGATTTAAACACAAGAAAATGGTATTGAGACTAGAATTTTTTGGCTTGACCAAATTTGATTTGAAGTGACCTTGTAACTATAAACTTAATAAAATTACTAGAACAGGTTCAAATTCACATAGAAAACATAATGATATGATTTAAAATAACATAGGTCTCATTTTGAACAAAGTTAGACACAAGGTGTAGAAAGGAACAATTTTGACATGGAACATGGATAGAGTAATGTATTTTGTGTATGTATGGTATGACAATGTCATGAACTTTGTTTTTGACTTTGTTTGATGGCATTGGTTTTTGAATACAAATGAGATTTTGACATAACAATCAAGCATCAACACATAAGCATGCCAAGTTAATTTAATAACTGACATAGGTGTACATCACATTCATTTAACCTTTGATATACTTACCTTGAGAGAGGATTAAAAATTTAAGATTCATTAAACAAATTATTGTATTTATTGGCAGTGTTTTAATCCCACCCTTCTCTCAAAAGGTTTGTATGAGTAACATAATACTAGTGGGTTATTACCTTTGCACCCCTACATCAATAAATGATCCATGGTCAAAAGAGGTATCTAACAATAAATCCAAGATCGAGATATTCATGAGAGGATCTTATCACTTTACAACCACTTTGGATGTAAGGGTCTCAATGAAGTGCTATCAGATTTGGGGTTTGATTACAATTTTAATTGGATTTTTAGATAGTCCCTATATACAAACCATAATAGGTAGTACATGGGCACATGTATATCAATGAATAATTTTAATATTATTGTAAAGATTACTCTTTTTGAGGGTGCCACACCTTGGATTTAAGTATTAGAAATAACTCTTTAGGGTTTTTTCTGCACACAATGATATATAAGCACAAATTTAAGCCTTCATGATGGTAACACTCCTCAATTTTTATGCTCTATCATATAAATGGGATTTGGTACAAATGATGGGTAATCATGTCCCAGCCACTACACCCTAAAGACTTGTGAGAAGGTGATGAAATCCAACCTACACTATGCCAAAATAAAAATAAAGGTGTTACCATTCTGATTCATGTAATTCTCACTAGTGGTGCATGAAGAGCATATTAGGAAAATATTTAAGATAAAACAAATAGGAAACTTGTGTTTCTAAATCACCCAAAAAGTGGAGAGCATACGTGCAAAATATATTCACAAACACTCAAGCAACAAGAAGTAAAGAAAAAACTTGTATGAAATGAAAAAGATTGAAAAATAAGTAAGTTTTCTTATAACCCAATTGAAATGTGAATTCTTTTTAAGACACAAAAATAAATGTGAGTAGATAATGTATTATTTGATTGAGTCACCACACCCTTTTTGTAACCTACAATAAAAAAATGTAAGTATTTTTGCTTGGTGGGTCTTTTTATTATGATTCTACCTTTTTATAATCTATTCTACTATTATGACATTGATATTATTATTGTTAAACTAAATTATGACTATTATTTTAGTTGGATTATGTGTGGTAATGGTTGCATTGGTGTTGGAATACATGTTTAATTTTATACTTAATGTTTTCATAGACTTATTATTATAGTTGATGATATTATTAATTTTTATTTAATTATCAATTTTTAATATGATATGATTGATGTCCTTTTTAGTGGTTGTAGGTTTTATCTATGAGCTAGGTAAATGTTGGAGACTGTACTCCTAAAATCGAATGAATTCTGAGCAAGTTGGCCATATTCGATAGGTATACTTGATTGATTTTGTTTTCTATCCTTCAGACACTTTGATTAGTCATTATGATTATCGACTTTGGTCCTTGTACTTATTGAATGATGTTGTATGTTACCTTGTCTCTTTTTTGTGTACCTTATTTGATTTCATTATTTACCATTATTTTCCATTATGGTTTTTATGGCCACAGTCTCTATTTTATCTTGTGCTCAGTTCCATAATATCCACCTGTGCAAGATTCTATTCATTTTTGCATCCCTTCGATGATCTTATTTGCCTATGTAGACATTACCTAAAACCTACCTAGACCTACCCTTGATACCCTTGGAACCTTCGGCATCCCACCTGCTTGGATTAAATCTTTGATCTAACTAATACCTTACACTGAGGTGGTGACATGATATTTTAATCACTTGGTTATATTATTGACATTGACCTTGGTATTAAACTTGGTTTAATTAGTTGTTTTTTAACATTGAGTTAAATGACTTAGGTCGATGATGTGTTGTATTTTTTATTAACATCATTTATTATGGCTGGTGGCATGGATGGTAGAGGTTATAATTTTAATTCATTTAATTAATGTTAATCACAAAGGTTAATCCCTGACCTACATTATTATTTTTTGGTAGTTAGATTAATAACTGAGTTTTTTAGACTTGTCATTAATGGCAAAGTTAGTAGAGGATTTGCCTTGGGATACAGAGGAGGATTTATCTCTCCTCCCATTCAATGTAGAATTGAATGGGTATAGGAAAGTGGATGAAAGGAATGGGAGTTAGGATGGTAGATAGAAGGAGTTAGGAAGATGAAATAAATGAGGAGAGAATAGTAGAAAGTTTGGCTAGTTTTAATGGTGTCCATGATGAATTTTGGGAATGCATAGAAGTTGCTTGGAAAGGATACAAATATTTTGTTCTATCTTAAATTTTTTGAGTTCTCTATAACATCGAGTAAGTTTTGTCTTATTGGTTATTTGTTTTATGTGTAACATGGAATTAAAAATTAAGAGTCTACTTATGCATCTGAAATACTTAGGACTTCCAAATGCATAAACAAACCCCTATGGAATATATATATATATATATATATATATATATATATATATATATATATATATACAAAATTTGCATATAAACTCATAAAATAGATATATAAAAAAAATGCATGGTTGTTCTAGTCAAATATATTATTTTGTGTTATATCATTTCTACATGCATGGAAATGTCTTTGTGATTTAACACCCATAAGATTTATCCATTCTAAGGTTAAACATTGTTGATATTTCTTTGGCCTGCTGAGAGCATGTATCATTTTATTGTTGTGTAAAATTATGTTGTTATGATTGGACCAAACCAACCTGAAGGTATTTTATCCCTGCATACTTTTCATTGGGGTTATTGGTTCCATATTTTATTTGTGTTGTTGTGAATTATAATAATTTCATTGGTCTCTTTGGTTAGTATGGTGACTATATTTTGATTGTGTTTTATAATGGTGACTATGTTTTTATTATAAGGTGACTACGTTTTGATAAAATGGTAACTATGTTTTGTTGGAAGGTGATTGTGTTCCTTTAAAATATGAATGTATTTTCTATGACCATGTTTTCCTTGCACTTTGTTTCAAGTGTGATTGTGATTGAACCCCATGGTAGTTGATTGGGTCTTGGTTGAGTTTTCTTTGACTATACATTTTGTTCTTGTAGTTTTCTTTAATATAATCTCATAGAATAGAATTTTATACAACTTCTTCATTTTCCTTCATTGATATATCAAGTTGTTAAAGGGTTCATGGTTATATTAAATATCAATGTTTCTCTCATACATTACATCCTTACTTGTATTTTGATTCGGGTTTTCTTACCACTCCCTTGATTGCATGATATATATAATCTTGATTGGGATATTATAATAACATTAAATGGGGACTATTTTTATCAATTCCATCAATGAGTGGTATTTCCTATAACTGCATTTGTATTTTAATTGTGTTATAATGGCATAATGGAGTGAGTTATGCCAATTGTGTTATGTCATGAATTTTAACATTTGACTATATTTATATTTAGATAATTGGTATAACTATTGGTGATTGGGTTACATTTTGTACTGCATTTGTGTTTATATTGTAACTATAAAAGCTTTTGGGCCACTTTTTGATCACTATTTTTTTATAATCAATGTTTGTTTTTGGATTTCATGGCTTAAGTTATATTTTGACTAAGATTTAATATTGGTGACTGCATTATTCATCTCATTAAATTTTGTTGACCATGGTATTATTATTTGATTGGGTTATGATTATATTGTTTTTTTTTTTTTTTAATGATTATATCATTTTCATTCAGATCAACTATGTTTTTCTTTTATACCAAAGTTGCGGGTATATATGTGTGTGTGTGTGTGTGTGTGTGTGTGTGTGTGTGTGTGTGTGTGTGTGTGTGTGTGTGTGTGTGTGTGTGTGTGTGTGTGTGTGTGTGTGTGTGTGTGTGTGTAACATATATATATATATATATATATATATATATATATATATATATATAGCATAGGTTACATTTTGAGTTGATAACTGTGTTCAATTGTTATGATCATTGGGTCTTATGATAGCATTGATATATTATTGATGAGGTCTTTTTGATATCTTTAACTGTGTTATGAATATCTGTGACATGAGTTGATTAAAGTTTTGGAAATAAACTTGTATGTGTGTGATAATTTGAGCATGTTACTCTTTAAGGCATGTTTAATTGATTTTATTTTGGGTATGAGACTTTGGACTTACCTATGTTAAATGGCACGAATATACTTAAGAGGATATTAAAGGAGTCTAAAGGAGTTAATTTTTGTGTTTAATAATTGGTTTTGTGTTGATCTTATATTTTGTTTTGTATTATTGTTTTAATTGAATATTTTAAGTTTTTACTTGGATGTTTTTGGTTACTTGTTGGGATGTGTTGATTATCATTCCTAGACTAGACCTAAATAAATATATGGGTATATATTGGTAGTTTGGATGGTTAAGGCTAGTCATATCTTAGATGGGGATCTAAGAAGGATAATTTGAAAAAATATATAATGGATTAAATTTAATCCATTATATATTATTTGGTAGCTAGGATTAACCTTCCCTACTTCTAATCAATACTAAAGATGGATTAGTTATTCCCATCTTGACTCAGAATGATATAAGTTGTGTTTCATGTATCCTTTATTTTTAGATGTCTCTTTTGGTTGGAAATCCAATTGATTATAATTAACTTCATGTTCCCAGTTACTACAACCACCATCTTGCTAATGGTTTGGGTGGTGAGGGCCACTGATGGTTGGGATCATAAGGTTGGTTGGGTGGGTCTGTCCTTATTATTTCATTCATGTTCAACTCCATGCTTTGATGACTTCACACATGCTTAAAGAAAAAAAGTAATAATTTAATTTTTTAGTTAGGTTAATTATTTGATATATCTTATTACCATTGATATTAGGTTAGATAGTATTCAATTACTTAGTATAGTTGATATCATTGATATGAATCAATTAGTATGTAATCCTTATTATTAATCATGTTAGCTACTAACTTATGTTATGAATGGATTGCTAAATTAAAATAGATGTTGAACATTGTATGAGGTCAATTGGTTATTAGCTGAAGGTGATATACTTCAGGTACATTGAATTAATTAGTTATTGGTTTTCACTTCACATTGATTTAACATTCTATTATAATGTTAATTATATCCAAGTTGGATTTATTATAAATTCTTATATGTAATTATTCCGTATATATATTTAGTTTCATATTGATTATTGGATACAAATGAATTAATCTATGAATATTATCTTGGGACGGACTTAGTTGTTTATACTAGGTTCTTAATCATGTAAATCTTTTTGAATTAGAATGATCTTGATTAGATTATATAGTCATATAAATATAAGTTATGTTGTTAATTTATCATGACAAAGTTTGATAGTTAACTTTGGTTTATCACCTTATGTGTGTGGTAAATCAAATTACATAGATACATATGGATCTCTTAATCATATTTAGCAATGCATAAACTTTGGTAGTTGGTTCACGAGAAAAAATAAACCATATCCTTCCTTCTAAAGATGCATTGCAGACATACCTAGTTGCATGTAAGGTATGTAATCTACATATATTTGATCTAAAAACTATTAATTTGATTTCTTAAGATGTGTATGTCATATATATGTAATCTAAAACTTAATACATTCACTCTTACATTACATAATAAATGAAATAAGGATTAACTAGATCTCATAATGTAATCAAATACATGTATAATAATTTTTCATAGAATAATCATATGATTAAGTGAAAAAACTTAAATAAAGTTAAGATGACTTTCTTATGGAAGAAGATAAGCAAGTTTTATGTCACTTCTATCCCATTTGATGACACATAAGTTAAATAACTAATATATGCATACTTGCTGATTTCTTTCACGTTAGGCTATATATGTTTCACTTTCCTTTTCATTAGCCAAACTTACTTGCCTCACTGCCTTGGCTACCTACAGATAAAATTGTAAGAGTTCCTTAATTGGAACATTTTATTTGGGTTCCACTCAACTTGAAACCCAGATTAATTACGTATGCTTTCATTGTGTTGCATTTTGTTGCTTGATCAATTCTACTACTTGTTGCCCTCTTCTAATATATCTGAATTATGAGTATAATTTTGTAAGTAATGATTTATTAGGCATACATTTACTTATATGATAATGGAATATTTTATGTAAAGAAATGAATCCTTCCTTAAATATTTATTTAAATTAGCTTCATTATTGAAGTTTACATCACTTAAAACAAGTAGATAATTAATGTTTAATTTATTATATGTCGTAGACTCTTTTGTTTATAATATCACATTGGCTATGCCAATTTAAATGGTTATATGATTTCATTTTCTTAATTGATTATAGAATAGCAATGTTTATCTAAACCATATCATTAATCATTATTCTAGATAATGGGATCCATGTTAAGTAAGAAAATGATGTATGAATTATTTATACAAAGTAGTGCGGTGACCCCAAATGTCATAAGGAATTTTATGACCTTGACTAGTAGCACTATGGAACCTTGTATTTTAAAATATTTTTTTTCTTTATGTAATAATATATTATGTTGCATGAATGATTAGAAATTTGCATGTGTTTTTTGGTTGTTGATTGTCTTAACTTATCTGAGTTATGTTTAAACCTAAGATTAGTAACATGAATTTTAACATAAACTTATGATTAACCTAAATGATAGCTTATGATAATAGAGTTATCCTTCACAAATAAACTAATCCTTTAACTTAACCATCCTTGAGTGGGACTAAAATTCACTAAGGAGAGTGAGGTATTTACTTAGGGTAAAGGTCCTAAAAATGGTTCTATATAGAAGTACGAGTATCACATATGGAACTTAGGTCCTATTCATGTATCCATACATAGATACATACCGAACCCCATAAAACATATAATACAATAGCATGCTTCTCCATAACACCTTTTGTATCTATTTACCTCTAGTTAATTACCTCGGTTCACCTCCTTTGGTTCCAGTTGTGTGAACATGAGTGCACTAAATGCTTATCCCTTGCATTAGCAAACAAGGTAAGTGGGTCTAAAATAGATCTAAAATGTATTTTGATATAAAATTTCAAAAAGAAATTAGGGTTGTTTCATCTGGTATCAAATCAATTTTTTGCTCTAGAGAACTTTAGGAATAAGCATTCTTCTTATAATTTTTTAATCTACTAAGTTATGACTTGTAATTCTCAGGATGGTTAAGGTATGCATTAAAATATTCTTTCCCCACTAATTTTTTTTAATTTGGCCTAATTACCCCATTTCTTAGTCATAACCCTTGACCTAAATCCCATACCCATTCTTATATCCCATATAACTTTTACCCCATCCTAAACCTAATTAATCTTCTCATTAAATCACTAATAAACCCCCATCACCTACTAACTTACTCCCTAATATTACTATCCAATTTTAAATTCAAGAAAATCCTAACTACCCAACCACCACCCTACACTAGTCTTCCCTAAACCCCTAAAGCTTATAGAGAGATTTATAGAATTAGAGAATTCTATAAATCTCTCCAATTTAGCCCCATTCCTTCTAGAATTCTCTTATTCTAGAGATTTCCATGAAATTAAAAATTCCATGGAAATTCTTCAACCATATATCTCAAAGACCCAAGTTTAAATTTGAGCCCTTGATCTTACCTCTCTTCCTCTATATAACCAACCTCTCCCTCCACCCTCAAACCATGAAGAAGAATTATAGGGAAACCATGCCAAAATAATTCTAGAAATCCTAGTGCATATCTATAATCAAGTCATCAAGCATTCATCAATAATTCAAAATCAAGCTATCACTTTGTCAATCTGAGTCTAAATCATCTACTTGTAAATCCTGAAAGGAGGTAATATAAGGCAAGGGAATTTGGTAAGCTTATTATCATTCTTATTTTCTTTATAAATCCTTTATATTGAGTAGTTTGCATTTTGAGTTGGAATTTACATTGTTGAATTCATATAGAGCTTAAAATCCTACTACATTTTGGCAACCACGATGGGACTCTTTCTCCCATTTAACCATTTTTGCTTGTTAGTGTTGTTTTGAATATCTTGAAGATATGATTGGGTGAAGAAGATCTCAAATTTTTTAAATTTTTGCATACACAGGTCTTAGTCATGATATTACATTGTTAATTGTGACATTACAGTGGTGAGATTGTCAAATCCAATAGTAGTATTGTGACTTAACCTTTAAAAATCAATGTTTTGTTAGGGTTTTTGACAAACCCATGGCTCCTTAAGTTATGAGATTGCCCTAAAAATATTGATATTGTCATTTTGAGTAGTGATATTGGCAAAAATTATGGTAAGGTTTAGATTATTGTTTGTTTTTGCTAACTCTTTATTCATGTAGGTGTTTTGTGTGCTTTTCTTACTTTTGTGTGTAGGTCAAAGAGAGAATCCCCTTAGAAATTAACTCCCCACATCTTTCTAACAATATCATGACTATCCCAATAGCAAGATTGCCCTGGTAATAGTGGCATCACCATGTTCAATCACAGTATTGCATAAACATCAAGAACTGGTAAAACACTATCCATATTTCTTTTGATTTATCATTTCTAAGGTCTTTAAGTTTTGGTTAATAAGGAGGAAAAGGTCTATAACTAGTAAGTTTTAAATTATTCTCTTTTTTTTAATAAGTGTTCTTAATCATTCCTCCACATAGTCAACCTTATCTCCATTTATATTTAAAGGTAATATACTTATAAGGGGCGTTTTCTATCTTATAGGGTATTGGTGAAACATAACAGAAAAAGGATTGCTTGAAGATTCATCTTATAGGCTAGTGTAGCCCCTTTTTGTAATACCACTACTCTCTTAATCTCAGGGTTGCCCTACAACTAATAAGATTATCATTCTAAGTCATGGCATTATAATTTAGGTCAGTTCAGATTAGTGATAGGCTTTTTTAGCATATTTTATCATCAAATAATTGTATTTAAACCAAAGCCCTTTAATTATTCTTAATTTTCTAGACTATTCTTTACTTAGGACATTTATATATATTATTTTAGTCTAGGATTACAATATTGTTACTTAAATTTTTATGTCAGTCGTGGCTTTGTTGATTAGAGTAGTAGGTTTATCATTTTGAGTCATGATTTTGTGGTTTATGGTAAAACTAATACTATCAATTTAAAGTGAATCATGATATTATTGATCCTAGTAGTGAGTTTGTCTAAACGGCCAAGGTTTTGTATTTAACTATCATGATTAGCTAACATCGACAATATCACCACTCACAAGTCATGGGTTTGTCTTGTAAGTCACGATTTTGCACTGTGTAGTTACGAGTTCGTATTAATTTTTTGCCTTCAATTTGGTCCCTTTTTAGTGTATTTTTAGAGTCAATTTTTGTGAATTTTGCATCACTTTGAGCCTCTCGTAGAGCCCAAATTACCTCTAGTGGTGAGGGGTTTTACCCCTCAACCCTACCTTGTACCACAACAAGGAGTACACCAGGGGCATTGCCCTTTGACCCCACAAGGGGCAATGTCCCTTAGACCCCCACATTGTGTCTCGCTCACCCAAAAGAAGTTATAGAGCCAAACCATGAATTTTTTTATGGGTGTTTTATTAAGGCATATTTGACCGACATCTTGTTTATTATAGTTGTTATTGTGCTAACATCATCTTACAAGACATATTATGGGTCTAACATTTTATGTTGTAGGTCACCTCTCTTGAGTGTCATATCCAACTACTAACCCATGTACTTGCAGGCCACTAGTTAAAGACCCATTTTGGCACTTTTTCACATTAGTTTGATATTTTATATATCATTTTTAATCATCTTATTTTGTATATATTATTTTCTTGTGAAAAATCATTCTTTGTGTATACTTGTGTGTTTGTTAACTTGTAAATAATTTTTCGTATCATGCCAAATCACTCAAGTAATTAGATCAATTAATTAATTATATCATGTGTTTATCATGTTTGTTAACCCTTCCCCTTAAGATAGCACATGATGTGGAATTGATACCCATGCATGGGCTTAGTCTATAAGGGTTAGTGTTGTGGATTTCATCACCACACAATAACCAAACTCTATGTTTTAGTGGAGTATAATAATCAAGGACAACTATTGTTAGGCTAAGCAGTTGACCCCATATAGGTCATCTATGAAGGGGAAGAGTTAATTCTCTGAACCAAGCATGAGACAGCACCCTATATGGACTTAGGCCTTAATGTAACTTCATATATATTAGGGATGCCTCTAAAGAGATCTTTTATCCTAGTATAGGACCTTTCATCTGTAGCAGGTGTTCCACTACAAGTTTCAGTATCAATGCTAAAGTAGCCATCAAGTGCAAGCAGGGTCGAGAGGGATCAATCAATTCCATAATGGGTCACCAGGATATAGCCTCACCTATGTATCTGTTGGATGGTGTGGGAATTGAGTTACACACCCATCAATTTACTAATCATAGGTTATGGATTGCTTTATTGGGTGTGTGTTATGCTAGACCCATATTGTTTGTGAGCCAAGTCAACCTTTTACCTATTTAATCCTATCTAGGTCCTTTATACATATCCTTTTGTGTATTCTACCCTCATCATTTTTTTTCCATCTTAGTCATCATCCTTGTCATCCTCCTCATCTTTATCCAATCCCCATCACCCACATCTCATCTTGTATATCCTAGTCATCATTGTACATAGTCTCTTTATCCTTCTCTTTGTCTTACCCACTCATCCTTAGTCATACCCTCACCCCCAGTCACCTCTGATATCCTTACCCAAGTCCACATCATCACCCACTTACCATTATTACACCATTCTTTCCTAGTCTCACCATATCCCCTTATCCTTTATCATCACCCCATCCTTACCTAATCCCCATATTACCCATCCCTTCCTAATCTAACCATATCTACCCATCACCTCATCCACTCACATTTCTTAATAAACCTCTTGTATCCTTTTGTCTAATCCCATCTACCATATCTTATCTATCATATCTTAGACTAACCATATCCCCCTATTATTGATTGTCTTAAGCATCATGTTGTATATTCTAGTCTCATCCCCTTGTATATATCATATTCTCTTGTACATCATACTAGTCCTATCCCATCCTAATCCCACCTATCACTCATCTTTACATCACCTAATTATTCCCATATCTTAATCCCATTTTGTCTCATTATTCATATCCTATCCTAATTTCATCTCATCCACAATCCTAATCATCCCCATACCATCATGGCTCATTATCCCATCACCTTGTATATTCTTGATTTACCTTCTTGTACATAATTCATTCTCTTATACATCCTTTCAATTACATATTAATCATATCCTAATAATACCTTATCACCTACACCTTATCCTAAATCTAATTCATTATCTCATCTCATTATCCCATCACCTATTATTAATATCACATCTATCATCTCATCTTAAGTCAAACCATATACACCTATCATTAACCAATCACTTTACATCCCAATCATCATTATTGCATATCCTAATCTAATCCCCTTGTACATAATTTATTCTCTTAATCTTACCATATCCTAGTCCCACTTGTCATTCATCATCCTCTTCCATATCCTAATCATATCTTGATTCATCATCCATATCCTACCTTAGTTTAATCCATACCTGATCACTTGTCGTGACCTTGCCTTTATCACCCATCTAGTCATCACTTCATCTTATCATAGTTCGATGCTAAGTCACATGCAGGTCTAAACCATACACATTTCATTACCCCTTTATGTTTTCATCATCACCTATTGTTAAACATATCCTCATTTCATTATCCTAGTCACCTTCATCACCTAATCCTACCCCATCCCATCTTGAGTGAAATTAGTTTAAGGCTTTGAGATAGTCTTATCATCCACATCATCCTACTCCACTATCATTTATCCTTTGTTCAAATACTCATACCTAGTCAATATCTTGTTGGCATCTTGTCACCTTGTCAGTCTCAATCTAGAAAACCCATCAACTATCAATCATCCCTAGTCCAATAATCTTACCTTATTCATAATTAGCACCCATCATATTATCCTATTGCCAATTTTGAATATTAGGCACCCATCACATTCTCAATCCTTTGTTAGCTTGAAAATTAGGCATTGTTGATAAGTTTTTATCACCTATTACACTATCGATCTAACATTTGATCATAGTCCTTAATCCATTAGTATATCTCATCTCCATCATTACATATCATACTAGCTCAGTCCTTTCAATTTATTTTGTTTAAGAACCTTATCCTACCTACATCATATATTAACCATCACCATGGAACTAGACCCCCTTTTCATTGACCAATACATAGCTACCCATAAGGATGAGATCCTCTTAAAGTTAATTATGATGGGTATACCACTTCCTAAAGGTGTTGATCCCTTTTCACTCATTGCACCTCCCATCCAAGCCCCATCATGTGAATCCCATACCTAACCTCCATCCACTAGCCATAAGCCACCATCCAACCATTCCCATACTAGCAAAGGGAATCCAATCTTGGCCACCTTGAATCCACCCACCAGTCATATCCACAAATATTTTATCATAAGTCCAATGCTTCCATGTCAAAGTCACAACATGAACTAGGTCCTTACACTCCCCTTCCCATATCATTGGAATCCCTTTTCAAACAACTTGTCACCGCTAATATGATGGTCTATCCACCTATCCAACATCTTGATCCTACTAAGCCTATGCCCTCTTGGTATAATACAAACCAATATTATCCATACCATCAAATTTTGGGGCATATTATTAATCGATGTTGACCTTTTTAAAACTTTGTCCAGGACCTCATTGACCATGGTGATATAGTAATAGAGGATTAATCAAATGCATCCACATCCTTGGGTAAACAAAAAGAGGGATGCCAAGATTCCCTTCCCAATCATGATCAAGATCCTCCCCTTCCAAGCCAAGGTCAAGATACCACTCTAATTTATAATAAATCCTCCATCAAAGCCAAGTCTATCTCCCATGATCCTAGTCCTCCCATATCTCATGAACCCTTCCATGACCCTCTCCTTGAATCTATCATTCCTCCATCATCTCCCTCTCACCCATCACATCAAATACCCCATGTTGAGAGGATAATTATAGATAATGAATCTCTTTTATTATCATTGCATCTTGCACATTGGAGTCAGCATTAGAGTTATCATAGGTCTTATCTTTTATGGGATCATGTTCAATACCCATATACAAATCAGATTCTTCATCAAAAATGGCATCCCTCATTGATGCTGATAATTCCTATCTTCTATAGGATACCTATAATCTAGATACCTCTGATTCATTACCAAGCATATCTTTTGATTCTATTCTATATGATGACATCATAAATGAGTTATTAAAATCTCTATCTATCAAAGATTGTTAGAGTGAGCTTGATCCTCCTTTGTATGTGTCTACTATAGCTAATCCTAGTGATCCTTTTTCTCATCTTAAGGAGATTTTATCCAATGTCAAAACTGGGTCTCCTAGGAACCCCTATGAAGACTATACTACCCCATCACCACTCATTAACCTCATCATGCCCTCACCACTTTCTTATTTTATCATGGACCCTTTTCTCCCTATCGACAATCATTTATTCACTTCCATCTATAAATATGAATAATATTATGCATCATTGGACCCTTCCTTGAATAATATAATATTTTCCACAAATCCAAAGGTTTAAGACAATATTCCAAAAGTCATAAATTATAATCAAGTAATCTTTGATCCCCTTAGTCAAAATCAAGAAGAGTCAAATCATCAGCCTTATTCAAAAATGTCTTCTCTTAGTGAAGCTTGATATTTGGCACTAAGAAACTATCAAAGTCAAAATAATAATTGTATATCAAGTCAAAGATCAATATCCCTTGATGAATCCCAAAATCAAGCACCACAGGGTAGTAAAAATCTAAGTAATGTCAAATTCATGGCCGATCATCCCTCAAGTAATTAGATCAAAGATGAGCCATAAATTCAAAGTGCCTTAGATCTCCTTAACTATTTTATCACATGGTACTACTAAAATATGGAATGTCTAACATATACAATAATGTATGTGATTGATAGTCCTAATCCTCCATCAACTATCACCTCATCCTATCATGATCCCATCTCTCATTTTAGTCCTAATTCTTTATCACCCATCACACCATCATATCTCAATAATATCATCCATTCAAGTCCCATACATCAAAATCAATATCTAATTAAATCCATACCCCACATCACTGACCCAAGTATCATTGTCTCTCCTAGGGGTAACAATAATACCTATTCTAGATATATGGAGGGGTCACCATCAAAAATCACTAAAGTACACCAGGACATTTAGGCATCTAGCACCCATCATAGAACTAGTGTTGGCTAAATAATCCATTTAGCATCCACACCTTGCATCTCATCCATCATATAAAAAATTGAGATGCCAAATAAAGTCAAAATGTTAAAAAAAATCATTCATCTAATGGTAAAAACTAGTCTTCTAACACCTTAAGCAAGTACCATGATGAAACTAGTTTTTGAAGTTATGGTAGAATAATCTATTGTCTGTATTATTCCTCAACACTTGGGAGTAAATACATCCATTTCATATCTGTTATCAATTCATCCATACTTGTCATATCCCTCATCAACCTTGTCTATCCCTTAGTCCATTGTCCTTATCCATTGTTTATTGCATTTCCCCAATCCTATTATGTCTATCATGCCTTCCATCATTCCTATCTTGACCTTCATAAGGAAGTGTAATATGTCTTGAGAACTATCCTAAAACCATCTTATCATATCCTCTAATGGACACTTGGGAAAATAACCATCTGGTTCCTTCATAATGTAGTCATCGGCTATCCTTAATTAATTCATCCTTGGTCCCCCATCATAATCATCCTCTGTCATCCCATCCATCATTCCATCCATACTCATCTTGGTTGCTAGGATTTATATTCCCTTTACTAGTAACTATATTTTTATAGTGTACATACATATTCCAAAAAATCCCTAAAAATTAACAAATGTTAAAAATCATAAAGTTTTAAAAAGCTAAATAGTCCATGGTGTCTTATCTTATCCCCAATCTCCTAGTTGCATCCATCTCCATCCATCTTTTGTCTTCCTATCTATCCCATCTTTGGATACAACATCTAGCCTTAGAACCTAATCTAAGTGGTCACCCATCATTTCATCATCCTATTGGTTAGGTCTTATTAACACACATCACTTTGTCAAAGATTTCAATTTGGAACCCATTAATTCCTATCAAGGTATCTTCATATTTTGCACCCATCCAACTACCCTTTACTAGTATGAAAGGTATTTGATCCCATCACTATCCCTATCAAACCCCATTTTCATATCTAGTACCCATCACATCACTCTTTGCTAGTATGGAAGGTAATTGATCCCATCACTATCCTTATCATTGCCTCTTCATATTTAGCACCCATCTAATCACTCTTTGTTAGTATGAAAGGTACTTGATCCCATCACTATCCTATCATTTCCTCTTCATATATATCACCCATCCAATCACTATTTGATAGTATGGAAGGTACTTGATCCTATTACTATCCTGTCATTGCCTCTTCATACCTAGCACCCATCTAATTAATCTTGGCTAGTGTGAAATGTATTTGATGACATCATCTCCTAATATTCTTGCTAGATTGAATCCTTGTAGGGCCTTGTCTATTGGTAATCCTTGGTCATCACTTGTCTAACCACCTTCCTTGGCCACTTTTTGATTTGATTTTTAAGACCAAATCCATATTTGAAAACCTTATCACATCAACTAGGGGGAACATCTTAGCTTAATCCTAATCATGATCACCCTATCCAAATATAAGACCATCCTAAGTCCACAATCACATCATGATCATCCAACCCATCATCTTATCACTCATCCTATGATTAGATAAGAGATTATGGCACTTCCTATAAATGCTTGTGTACATGTTACTTGTTTGTTTTATTTGTCTTGTTTTCATGTCATGAATATATTTTATTTGTCTCATGTTTGTCGTGTCTCTTTTTATCTATTGGGAAATGAATGAGGATGCTATGACGACACCAAAAGTGCCCTTAAGGATGTAGAGTTCACTATGTTTCCATGTACTTTGGCACAATGTCCTATTGGTCATGCTTATATCATGGTGAATCTTGTCAAGTGCTATATTTCTTAGATTATCTAGACTATGATGATTTTATGACATTTGTGATGACTTTATCATCTATACCCTCATAATTTATCTCATCATCCTTATTTCCCATCACTAATCTAATCCTTTCAACCCATCAAACTAACATCCAATATTTTATCCTCATCCTTTAATCACTAACATCATCCTTTAATCACTAATCATCATCATCAATCATTATCATCATCCTCTAGTCAGAATTACATCATCCTGAGATCTTTTTAGACTATGTAGGTAGTACTTGGCCATGTTTCCATGACCAAGGATAGCTCAGACACTATCTCTACCATCTATCCTCATCCCCTAATCTTTTAGTCACTAATCATATCAATTCTTCTCTATCATCATCTACATCATCTTGATCAATTTAGCTTTGATCTACACCCATCCTTAATCTAATCAAATCATTAGTCTTATCCTAGCATATAACTCTCCCTTACATCTGTCTTTACTTTGGATATGTCCAAATCTTACATCCTTTTAATTCTATCATCATCTTATTTCAATTGATTCCCCCTTGGGATGTGTCTATAAATATAACACCCATCATCTTTATTTCTTGTGCATGTGTCCTTGTCAGGGGCATCATTATCAATTTATAGCTCATTGCTCAATGTCAACCTCATCTTATTCATATTTTATCCCACACTTGGCATCCCATCCCTTCATATATCCATCTCACCCCACCCATCATTTCTTCTTTCGAGTGGCCATCTGGCTCATTTTTTCCCACATGTCTATCTACTAACATCATACACTAACATTCATCCATGACATGATTTTTATTTGAAAGACCATTACTCTTTCCACTTTTCTCGATTCGTAATACTCTTTCAAAGAGGGGCAAAATGTATGCATTAAAATATGTTTGCCCTATTAATTTTTGCTAATTTGGCCTAATTACCCCATTTCCTAATCATACTAACCCTTGACCTAAATCCCATACCCATTCCTATATCCCATATAACACTTACCCCATACTAAACCTAATTAATCTTCTCATTAAACCACTAATAAAACCCCATCACCTACTAACCTACTCTGTAATCTTACTAGCTAATTTTAAATTCAAGAAAATCCTAACTACCCACCGACCACCCTACACTAGCCTTCCCTAAACCCCTAAAGCCTATAGGGAGATTTACAAAATTAGAGAATTCTATATATCTCTCCAATTTATCCCCTTTCCCTCTAGAATTATCCTATTCTACAAATTTCCATGGAATTAAAATGTCCATGGAAATTCTTCAACCATAGATCTCAAAGGCCCAAGTTTGAATTTGAGCCCTTGATCTTCCCTCTCTTCCTCTATCTAACTAACCTCTCCCTCCACCCTCAAACCATGAATAAGAATGATAGGGAAACCATGCCAAAATAATTCTAGAAATCTTAGTACATATCTATAATTAATTCATCAAGCATCCATCAACAATCTAAAATCAAGATATCACTTTGTCAATCTAAGTCTAAATAATTTACTTATAAATCTTGGAAGGAGGTAATGTAAGGCAAGAGAATTTGGTAAGCTTATTGTCATTCTAATTTGCTTTGTAAATCCTTTATATTGATTAGTTTACATTTTGAGTTGGAATTTGTATTATTGATCTCATATAGAGATAAAAATCCTACTACACCTACTACCAGATAGGTCCCTAAGATCCCTATAGTTGCATCTACTTCTTAGAGTTATAGGTGGACCCCACAGTTAGTTTCTACTTCAAATATTTTAGATATTTATAGTATATATAACTTTCAAAGCCATAGTCTCAACTCTTCCATCATGCTTCATAATCACGCATGATCCCTTTTATTGATACAAGACATCATGAGAGGGAGTCTCCCATGAGACTCATCAATTAGTATCATTTATTCTTCGTATTACTTGTACATAACTTCTTTTCAATTTCTTGTGCATAGTCTTCTTATGATTGATTGTACATAGATTATATAAAAAATACAAAAACATTCAAATAACTCAAATGTAAAAAACATTAAAATAACTCAAAATCCAAATACATTCAAATATTCCAAAAATAATCTAAAAACATTTAAATAATTCAAAAATTCAAAAAACATTTTGATTGTATGCATTATCCATGCCTTACATTTCTACTTTATGCTAGACTTATATTTGATATTATATGTTATTATTTTTTGATTTATATACATTACCATGCTTCACTTGATCTTATTTGAGTGTGTGTAGTGACATCCAAATCCTTGATTGCTTCACTCTACCCATTGAGGGGGCATCCTATTTCTACATTCAAAACACATAGCACTATACATACCCACTGGGGGCATCGTCTACATGACTACACCATCTAAGTTATGTCATTCCTATACCATGAACTCTATCTATCATTTTGATGTACATTAATTACTAGCTTACATTAGATTACTCTATTAACACTCACTAGTCTATAACACTTGCATATTTCTTGGCATATAACTAGTCTCGTATTCCATGTCTTGTATACTTTCACTTCTTGCTTTGATTAGTTAGATGTGATTTTATTTCTAGTATATTACATATTTTGCATAGCTAGATGTGATTACATTTCTTAGTTCCTATTTTGTCTCATATATGTGCCTTAGGACATTTTTCAATGTCCTTAGCTTATATTCTTATGTGTACCTTAAGACATTTTCCAATGTCCTTTGCTTGTACTCTTTTATATGCTTATGGATTTCACATCAACCTTGTTTGTTTAATTATATGTGTATGTGGCATTCAAACATGCCTTATATGCTTGCTTTCTAATTTGAGTGACATGTGCCCATATCCTTTATATGTTTGGCCCCTTGGCCACTCTTGTATGACTCTTACTTGTTTTCTTGTGTCTTGGTGCTTAATTATTTTTCAAGTATTTACAATGCCATGATCCACATCATGCATTATCTTAATTTTGTATATGCCATGATGGACATCATGATCCATCCCTCCATAAAAACTAACCAGACTTCCAATTTTAATTTAGTACAATACACATGCTATTACATTTCTATATCTATCTAGGCATAACCTTGTTGATCTAACTATCTCTCATTACAAACCATGCTATTATCTTGAGATATCTTATCAATTATCATTGATATATCATGTATCTTTGCATCAAACACACTTGCAAAGCTCTTTCTTTTGAGGGTAGTCATTACAGGGTCTTCATTCTTACCCTTAGAAGAGGGATAAATAAACAAGGGTTTTGTTATAAAGATCAAAGCTCTTACCAGTTGAAAAAATTAGCATTCAAAACACCTAAAACAACAACTAGACTTCAAACCAGGCAGAATAGACTAGGTATATAGTGAAAATTATAGAAAAATCATCAAAATTAGCCCAACACAATAGCACCAAAATTGAACTATAATGTTAAATAGTAGGGTGTTTGTTTTTGGTGATCCTATCTAAATAGCAAAAAAATAAGCTTTTCCAAAAATAGGTAGAAAAGTAGGTTCAACTACAGTTTTGAGCATTCAAACCAGTTTAGATACAACAATTTCAATATAGTTTTTATTATAGAATCCAAATATAGGGGGCATTATATGTGGCATGATGAATCTCACTTCTAGTTTTAGATAGGATAGTTGGTATAGCTTCCAGATCATAATCCATGTTTCAGACACCAATGATTAGGGGCAATATGCATGGCATATTTATCTTCTTTTCTTTTTTATTTTAGTAGATACCTAGGCATTCTTAATAGTTATGTGCCTTATTCCATCTATAGGTGGTTGGCATCATTTTGGAGTGGATTTCATACAAGTCTAACCTCCACATTTTATAATGGATTTCGTATAAGTGTAGTGCCTAGTTTCAAAGTGGCTTTCATACAAGCCTAATCTCCACCTTTCAGAGTGGCCAATAGTGGCCTAGTTTCTAGCATACATTTAGCTATCCATGCTAAAATTTTCATATTACAGTACATTTGTGGGCTTCAAGAGCCATCTCATATGACACACATTTTATACCAATATCAATTCATAGCTTCACTTCATGGGGCAACAATAGAGTTAAAGGAATAACTAGCCTTTATGTTCTTAAGCCACCTACTCAGAGGGATTGGTTACATAGTCCACATATTAATTAGAACATGCATGATCACATAGCTTCACTTAGTGGGTTATGATGGAGATAAAGGGATAAACTTTACATTCTTGAGCTACTCTCATAGAATTGAGCACTCAGTGTTATTCATGATATTACTCTTGGTACAACACATATTTATCATTATTTAGTATTATCCAACATCACTCAGTATCATGATAGGTTTTATATTAGTTCATGTACCTGATGAGGTGTATTTATTCCTTTCTCCTCCTCTCTCTCTCTCTCTTACCTAGCTTTATACATTCTTATTTTAGATATAGTGTATCTAGTAAGAACTAATCTAATTTTTGTTTTATTTTGTAGAATTACACTTCACAACATGCTTTATCTATGCACATCCATCATTACATAGCTTTATGAGCTTTACCCTTGTAGGTAAGTTTAGGTATGCTTTCTATTTTTCCTTTATCCTAGTATTTCACTTTACTGCATCACTAAAATAAAGGGGGGAAAATATAGTCATATAAAATGTGAAAATTGGTAACTTGAGTGTGTCTAATGACACCCAACCCATAAGTCCCTCTTGTTTGATCTCATGACCTTCCTAGGCACCTTTTCATTGATTCCCAGTCATCTATATCCTTCTAGACAATGATTCCACCTCCTCCAGGCATAATTTCCAACTATGATTCCATCCCCCTAGGTCTTGTTCCTTCAGGACTATAACACCTAACTTGGACTATAGTGCCAAACCCTAGGGTGTCTATTTCTAGTACTCCTATCCAAGTGCATTTTTACCGCCAACAATTAGTTTCTTTTAATTCCTATCCTCCTTGTTAGCCTAATGTGAATACATTCATACTATAACCAATAAATCCCTATTAAATCTCATTCAAAGTTTATCTAGAATGGGTGGGAAAATATCACAAAGAAAGCAAGAATACAATCAAAACTACTCAGGCATATTTCCCTATTCTCTGCATACAGCCAATTAATACTACTACAAGCTTATTAAAATCTTTACACCAATCCCTAGACACCTCAAGCACATCTAGCTTAGTATTTTTACATCTTTATACACACTATTTCACAAATCACATCAAGTGGGTTAAATATATATAGCTTGATCTCTTTTCAAAGTATTGGTATGTAGGCAACGTGCCCACACAAGAGGTGTGGATACACATTCAGTGCATCTTACACACACTAATCCCCCCTCTTCCTCAAATTTTTTCAAATCAAAATGGAATTTAGGGTTTGAAGACTAAATTAGATCTATAATGAGTTCCATAGACATTTAATAGTCAAAATTTCATAGGTAGGCTCAAATAGACATAATTAACAAAACCTAGAAAGCTTAGGTCTCCTAAACAATAGTGGAAAAAGAAGATTATAGTGTCATACCCTATGGCATCCTATTTTAGTGATCTTATCCAATCACAAAACAAAGGCCAAAACCTAATTTTTGATAGTGTCCAAGTCTTACACAATGAATTCTAGATGTTATCTTAGTCATCTCAGTAATTTTCTAGCTAAGTCTTATTTTCTCTCCCTTATTACTATTTTTAGAAAGAATCAAATTATAGTCAAAATTATATGAATAATTATTTTAATTATTACATATTTATTTATTAATTTCCTATTCCATACATTTAACTAAATTAATAATAATACACTAATATTCCCAAAACTATTAAAGCACAGGCCTATTGGTGCAGACAACAAGGAAATCAAATAGATGTGAGATGTTTCTTGATGTGTTTTCATGTGAGAGTGATGCATTGAAATGAATTATGATGTTTTTTGTGTCTTAAATTATCTATCAATGCTTTTTAAAATCTTTTAATTCTATGTAAGAGGTTGAATTATTGAAACCAAAATGGCTTATTTGGTTGAGTAGAGTCTGTGAGAGAGAAGGTCAACAAATTAGTCTATAAGACCAATAGTTTTCATTATATCTCATGATTTGACTGGTTGAATTTTATTTGAAGATATTATAATATCATGTACATGCATTAAAATATATTTAATATATTTAATCATTTATCAAATGTTTATGTTTCCTTGACTGTGTTTTGGAGTGAGTTGGTAGTTCTAAGTGAACATATTACAGAGAAGTATTTGAGAATGTTTACCATGATTAAAAGCATCAAATGAAGTTTTTGATGACCCTAAGGTCATGAGGTTTTTTAATATGTAATTTTTTTCCATGGTTGTTTGGAAAAAAATATTACATGCCTTAGTTGTTTAAGACAAAGTTTATGTATATGTGCAAGCCTTTTATAAGTAGTGATTTGATAAAGGGTTCAAGTGGTAGCTTGACCTAAAAGGTATTATATACCTATATTAAAGTTGGATAAGGGTTATTAGAGTGGTTTATTACTTTATCTTACCATGTGAGGTGTTTGGATAAGCTTCAAGAAAGATCAAATGGTAATGTGTTGTTAAGAAGACCTATTATATCTCCATAAGACTAAAAGAGGAGTAAGGGTTAATTGATGTATGGCCGACCTATTATAGTGATTAATTCATGATTAAGGCATGTTATTTTAATATTCTAATACCTATTTATGAATAAACCAAGTGATTTTAACATGTATATAATCTAGAAAGATATGATCAATGACTTGTATAAAATCAAGGTAGTTAGGCCTATTTTGGTGTGCTTAGAGTGGATAAAAAAAGGATGCTTAGAGTAGGATATTATAATAGTATAAATGAATGATATAGATAATTTATGAGTATAATAAGGTCATGTGTACCATCATATAAATTTCATAAATATATAATAGAGGTTATGTATATGAGGATCAAGGTTAGAAGACCTAATCAAGTTATGAAGAGGGATAATTGAGCAAATAAAATTGAAAGTTAGTTTGAGAGGGACTAAAGTAAGTAAACAGCTGAAGGAGTAGATGATCATCTATTATATAATCAACAAATATTTTTTAAGGTGATCAAATAATCAGGCGGATGAGTTGGTCTTGATTCATCTAGGGGGTTGGTACCTCCTTGCAAGTTGGTGCTTACTAAATCCAAGCGGGTACTTGGTAAATTAGGGGTTGGTGTTCCTTGTTGGGTTGATGCTCAACTAAATACTTTGTAAAGTTGGTGATTGATAGATTGTGGTTGGTAATCCAATTTTAGTGGGTACTAAATTGAATATTAATGTTTATCTTATAGGACTGTAGTTCATTTTCTTCATCAATGGGTTTTCTACCCCTAGAGGGTTTCCCACGTATATGTTGTGATCATATGTTGTATGTTCTTATGATTTTATGCTTATGTTTGCTAAGATGCATATGCTTGTTAAAATGGTTAAGTGGAATTGAATGAATTTTTTTTAAGACCGATTCATCCCCCCCTCTCATTCATCTTGTTTCCAACATATTATACTCAGGTGAGTTTAGGAGCTTCTATAAGCATTTTGAGTTTTAAGTTGAGGGTTTTGCATAGAATTTTTTGTCTTTAGTGGATTATTGGATAATTTGGTTTTGAGAATTAGATTATGTTAAAATTTATAATTTGATGATACTTTATTTTGAATAATTGGATTTTGAAATCAACCACTATTATGTTAGGTACAATATCTTATGAGAAAAATTCATTCTTCAGGAAACCATTCAAACGGATCTTGGTTCAAATGGAATTTCAAGCTAATGTTAGCCTATTATTTTAATTAACCCTTATTGGGAATATCATGAGATGAATTTTAGGTTATATCAAAACTTTTATTGACCACAAGCTTAAATTAAAATGATTGAGTCAATGTCAATGGTGGGCTAACTTTTACTACTCTTAATCATTTTGATGACTACCTTTGTTATTCTTAAGACCATCAAGGTCAAATCTACATTCTAATTCCATGTATCAATGCTTGCTGGTATATTTCAACTTTTAGGTTGAGTTAATGTTATTTGATTACCTTGAGTTGCCTTTGCATCTTTGATCTATTTAGAAGTGCTTGATGTCATGAAATATGCTTTTTTGTCTTATATCTATTAGAAGGTGTTAACCATCATGAAATGTATCCTCTATTTGTCATAAATGGGTTCATGACTTGTAAAAAATTGAATAGGAATAAGGGTTCAAAAAATATTGAATTCTGGTGATAGACCTTAATTTCTAATTTATGAATAGAAAATAGAAGTTACTAGTAATGTGACAAAATAGTATTTATATATTGTTTGAGTACTTATATGCGGTACATGTTATGAATATAATTAGGATGTACAAGTTCTCATGAAAAATATTGATATGAAGGCTTATATACTCATATGAATATACAACATATAAAGATTTTACTATATCAGTATAACTAATAATAAGTCATAGAATTCAGAGGGACAAGAAATTATTCCTATATGAATATAGTCTCCTAAAAGCATAGCAAGATGTAAAAATGAAATATTATGTTCATACGAGATGTGACTTGGTTTATGAGTTATTTGATTCTCTAAAATTATTATGACTATTTAAATTGAGTAGTGAGTACATAATAATGATAGTTTGTGATATTAGTGTTTGTCATAGAATTTACAATAATTGTATCTATGTATGAAATTTAGAAAAATATAGTTTAATACATATTATACTCAGATGGTATGAGTTGTACTTATTATGATTATTATTTATATAGTGGAGATTCATTCATACATTTGATAGATTAAATGTATGCATTTTAGTTATTTATGTGCTTAGCATATTTTATGCCTACTAGTAGGAAGAAATATTTATGAATCTATTGGTTTTATATATATATATATATATATATATATATATATATATATCTTAACCAAATATCACATTACTGGTACTGAGTAAGTAGTGAGATGGACTTCACTAGACTACTAACATCATCAATTCTAGATGAAGATAATTTAATCAAGTGGTGTGTATAAAACTAAATAATCCTAGAGATCGATAACTATTGAAAATTTTGGCCAAAGTAAGGTTAGTTAAACATTATCATTTCATATGTATGATTTACATGTATGTACGATATCATGTTATAATGGATTTATTTATGGTACACTTCATGTTCTTATAAATCATATAGCACATGGGTACCATCTTATCTCTTTAGATTCCCACAGCATCACTATTTACTCATCCATAAAGGGAGGGTCATTCCCTGATGGGAGATTGTGCAAAATATTGATGGTCCATGGTTGGTGTGTAAAATCCCTCGGATGATGCTCTCCCTCCCCACAATAGTACTTATTTGGATTCTACACTTGAGATTGCCATAAATACTGGAGTTTGGGGAAATCATGCTCTGTGGATCCTTATATCGTATACATTGTATTATATTTATTATTATTGAAACATTATTCCTAATGAGATGTAATTATTTACTTATTGTACTATGATAGTAATGGCTACATGTTTGTACCATCCATGGCTAGATATTTTTAATTACTTTCTATATTTAGTTATGTTTTGTTTTATATGATGCTAGTGATTAGTAATAGGTATGTGTTGCATGCTTATTTTATAGTTAAGATAATTGGTGTGTTTTAGTTGGATCACTAATTAGATTCTCATGGTGAATTATAATGAAATAATATATTGATTAAATAAAAAAATTATGTTATTCTAAGTGGATCCCAATGGGGATGTTACATGTAGTATCAGAGCTCCATCTCAAACTCTAGGACCTAATGATTCCAATAACATTTTCATATCCTTATGTTTACCAAAAAAGAGAATGGCGAAAGCTATAATATCCAAAGAGGGTCCTTCAAATTTTAATGACAACCCTCCATTTGATCCTAATATATTTATTGTTGAGTAAGCAGTAAAGTTAGATCAGATTCACATAGCCATGAACAGAACTAGGGACCAAATTTTATCCCTAGAATAGGAAGTTCATGGGCATGAAAAGGAAGAACACCAGGATGAACTTGAAGAGGATCCCACTAAGAAATAAAACCCTCAAGATGTGAGAGCATAGGTAGTTGTGGAGTTGGCTATAAATATGAAAAAGGTGAATCCACCTAAGTTCGATGGAATTGTTTTGGGTGATGGAGCTAAAACATGGTTGACTGAGATGGAGAAGTATTTCAAGATTTGGAACTACTCTAAGATCACTAAAGAATTATTTTATTTGATATCTACATAAGTGAGACTATATTTTATTTGATTAAACACATTGCTAGTTTACTCTTTCATAAAGAATTTAATAGAATTTAAAAGTGTAATAGTAGATGTACCAATTTTCACTATAATGCTTATTAATGAAAATTTCAATAACATATATTGATGTTGTTTAACTTAAACAATACATTCCCTTAAAATTTAAATTTCTCCCTTCGTGTTGATTGTTACATCATTGGATAGGACATGTTGTACCCATATATGAACCTAGTGACATGTAGTATTGCACTAGTTAAGTGAAGTGTATTTTGGACTTATAGTGCCTTAGTGCAAAATCATGATACACCATGATTGGAGTTATGAGATTTAATAGATTTTAATGTATGGAATGATGAATATTGTAGGTAATAGACATTCATGATTTTTGTAATTATATTTACTTATGTGGATGAATTCTACATTTGATCAAATAACTTAATCTCTTAGGAGTGTGTTTTGTATTTTGACTCCTTGAGCAAGGTCTTTCCTCCTCCTTTGTTAGGTAGGCATTGATTTTTTTATACAAGTTATACTGAAAATCAACTAGCCTCTATTAAAGATCTTAGGTTTGATTTATCTAAGAACCTATTTAATTGAATCATCTGATGTCTGTAACATCAAGATAATATAAGGGATTTATGGAAAGGATAAGGCATAATCATATGTGACCTATTTTATGAAGTGATGAGGATGGATAGTTGATTCCATGTTTTTTTTCTTTAAACATGAAATGTTGTGTGGTACATTGAGTGTGTACCCTTAGGATTACTAATACCCTCTTAGAGTTGTTAAAGGGTTGGTTTATCAAGTGTCTAGATGGTGATGGTTATATATGATGTTTGGTTAGGTAAGTGCATAACATATTTCATGAGTCATGAATAAGAGATTCCTATAATATTTTTTATCACTTAGATTGAACACCTTGATAATGCTTACATCCTTACTTGGTAATCAAATCACCTCCACCACTTGTGTTTTGTATTATAATTGTTCAAAAATCATGGTATGCTTCTCACTTAGGAGTATGTGAATTTTAAATAGATTTTGTGTCTTATATACATTAATCCTAGGGGATGGATTCCTAAAATACCACTTATGGATTGGCACCCCATATGTTTATATTGATTGGGAATAGGTGTCATCTCACATAGCTAGTATAGAGGTGAGTTGTTACTCTCTCACCCTCCTTTGACATCATTATAATCCCACTGAGTGGATTCATATTTTCATGCTGTTGATTAAGTGTTCCCTTAATTGAAAACTTGTTTTTGAAATGTTGTTTTGACAATCTTCCTTGGAATTTGTGGGATAGTGTCTTGTACTTCTTATTGATAGATAAGTTGTAGGAATATAATGGATTGATGCATCTATGTGGTTAATATTTTTACTTTCAGTTATGTAAATAGGTTTTGATACTACACTTACATGTTTGGTAAGTGTTTAGTGATTTAGGTGACTTGGTTTGCAGTGTTTTCTTTATACCATGTGAGTGTATTTAAGAGTTTTGTTATTGAGATATTAGTTCAATAATTTCCACTTCTAGATTTTTAGAGTCACACTTTCTAGTGATACTTTATCTAAACTTGTGAAATTTGACCATGTGGAGTGGTGAACCTTGAATTTATATTGGTTTTGGATTAAGATTTATAATTTTATTATAATCATTATGTTATTATTCATCCTTGATTAGATTGGTATTATTATCATCTTTCTTAAAACATGTTGTTTTGATGAGTCATTTATGTACCTTTCACCTACATCGAGTATGGAATAGGATGTGTGAAACATCTTGTTAATCTAACAAGCTGAGATAAGCCTATAACGTGTTGTGTAACTAGTTGAGCAAGTGGGAAGGTATTGTCTTGCTTATTCCTTTTATAAGGTTGTAAGGATGATGTGATCCTTTGCCTTTTTTGTTATGTTAATTTTAACATTATTTCCTCCTAAATATGAATATAATAGAGATGGGTTAAGATGTAAATTTTGATACTAGTTATGTTTGGCTAATGGCAACTTAATTCAATTATGAAATATTTGCATGTTTTTTTTTAATGATGGATATTGATACATATTGAATTATTTTTAGTATATATCATTGCACTCTAGAATATGTTAGTATGTATTTGTGATTCATTAAACCATGTACATATTTTGGATATCATTAGGTCATGGAGACCTAAGAAACGAGTGGAGAATTAGGAATGTGAGTGCTAAGAGATGGGAATGGTTCCTAGTTAGTCTCACATTGACTTGACAGTTACTAAGTTTGGATTTGATAAGGGGAGCTTTTCAAATTTAATATTTGACAAGGGGGACTTATCAAATTTAGTCGTATGGCCATATGCATGTATAATGAGGAATTTTTATTCCTTAATTTTTAATATATTGGAAATGTATTGTTTCCAATTCCTATTAATCATCATACTTTCTAAGAGTTGTGTGGAGTAGTGACAGTATTGAAATGTAATATTTATCAAGAGATATGGGGAGTAATGATGGTATTGACTTATACACATCATCCTTACCAAATTATCTAAACACTTTTCTCAAGAATTTTAAAAACATTCTCTAGGTTAGAGAGGTGTGTAGAGGGGTTGAGAGGTTTTATGAAACTCTCCTTGGCCATTTGTTTTGGTTTTTATGATGATTTCATGTGCTTATGGTTTAAAATTAAATTTGAGAAGTTCAATAAAATTATCACTAAGATATGTGGGACCCTTCGAGGTGTTAGAAGTGGTCAATATTATAGAGTATAGGATTGCATTGCCACCGTCCCTAGCTCTATTACATAATGTCTTCCATGTTTCTTATCTTAAAAATTATAGAGTAGATCCTTCACATTTGTTGGATTGGAATGATTTGTAGGTTCTGGACGCCAGGGTGGTCATGGTAGAACCAATCAGAGTAATTGACACTCACATTCCTTGTTTGTGTAATAGAGAGATATCATAGTACAAGGTCTTATGAGCTCTAAGGATAGTGTTATTTGGGAGGACTATGTGAGTTCTATAGGCAATTTATACATTTATTTTCTTGATTTGATACGTCATACTATGTTATTTTTCTATTAAATAATGTTTTAATTTAGAATTTATATTTAAATAAGTGTCATCGGGATGATGACCAACTTTAGGGGGGAAGGATGTTACATCTTGATTCCTCATTACGTAAACTTACTTGATTACCTATGGATATTTATAATTGGTGATTTGATTTGATTATTATTTGAATAAGTTATAAGTCATATGTTGTTATGGGATAGATGTATGCTACTTTGATTTCATGATTGCATTCTTATGATTTTAATTGTATTGTATATTTTTTACATTGTGATCACATTGATTTGTTATTTTAGTAGTATTTTATGATATATGTCATGATGCTATGGACTAAATACCTTCTTATTGTGAGTTGGACACAAGAGAGATTTGTCCCTTAGAGCATGATAAAGGGAGAGAATCATCAGAGAGGGAAACATAGATGGAGGTGTTGGAAGATGATAGAGGAATGGATAGAATCTTGCACACACCACATTAAATAGTACATATTATATTCTTAGTTTGAATGGTTAACATTAGTATGATTTTGATGATTGTTTGCATTTAGGTAATTGTTTATGCATACTAGTTGTCTGTTAGCATAATTTAATGCTTATGTGAAATTAATCTCATGTGATTATGTTATGGTACTATGTGATTATGTAATGTTATTATATTCATGATCATTAATATTTTTGTGAGAACATTGGTCAATTATCTTTATGATATTTTAAGAATGTCAATTACTATTGAAAAGACGAATAGTCTACATAACATGATTTACTATTTTTGGATAAAAAAATATTATTGACTTTATATTTGCAAGTCATTATGATTATTTATTGATTATCTATTATTAATTCTTATTATTAATAAGAATATGAAAATTGAATAAAATAATTTTGTTATTAATAAATGTGTTGTATTATATTATAATAAAACAAATAAAGTAAAAAAAAAAAATTGGTGTTTTAGGGGGGAAAAAAATAAGAAGAAAAACACAAAAAGGAAATAAAGTGAATTGAAATAAAAGAAAGAATGACAAGATAAAAAAAGGTGACTTTTAAAGCTTAAATAAATTTCATAATTTATGCAAAAAGAAAAAAAAATGAAGAAAGACAGGGTGAGGTGCAACATAAAAAAGAGAAGAAGGGAATAAGAGAAGGAAGTGTGGAGCACAAAGTAGAGAAGGAAAAGATAAGAAGCATTGAGGAAGAGAATAATACCAACCAAGAAAAGGACTTTGGGATCATGTCATACTAGATTAGATGATTTTACAAGGTAGGTGGCATCTTGAATTTCATGAAAACTAACATATAGTGATATAAAATATGTATATCAATGCTTACTTAGATCTATGTATTGCATAAAAAAATCTTGCTCTATAAATCTGTTTATTATTTTTGTGTATATTTTAATGGAATAATTAATGGTTAAGTGGTGTGATTTATGCACCCTTAATACATTAATCTATATTTGTTAAATAATAATAATATATTTTATTATTTATCATGAGTTTATCCTCATGTAAATAAATAATAAAATATATTAAATGACCTTTGGAGAGGTTGGACCCATTAATGTGGTGGTTGGAAAAGGTAATTTATAATGGGTATATTACCTTACCTATATAATAAAGAATTTATAGTGTAAGATGTAATAAAAGAAGAGAGAAGAGAAAGAAGAGAAAGCTTGTATTGGGTATATTTTATTTCTCAAATAATGAATAATCTTGGTGGGTTTTTTAACTTTTCATGAAGTTTTCTCATGGTATATTTGTGTTATGATGTGTTCAACTTTACTGTCATTATTTCATGATGAATGTATTTGCTATGGTCTCACATCTAGATCTGAATAGTGTTGCAATCGTATTTCTTGTTTTATCATGGTATCAGACCCAGTTAATGTGTGATCAAGAGGCATGATCAAAGATCAAGTTTTTGGCATGTGTTCAATCCCATTTTCATCCATATTCCAATCTATGATATTTTCATAAGTTTTTTCAAGCTTCTCCTTTTGTGGGAAGTATGTTATTCTACTTTTTCCCCTCTTAAAATCCTAGAGATCTCAGTTCTATGCAATTTTTCATATTTTAAGCCTATTTTCATGTCATAGATATAACTGAGAGTCTTAAAAATGGGCTAAAAATTCTTATTTAAGCATTAAAAATTTTAATTTTTTTTTTGTTTGGACTAACAATATGTATTAATGTGGTTGAAGCTCTCTAAGTTGCAGATCTAGCACTTACAAGCAGTTGCAAGCATAAGGAGATCCAACAAGTGAACAAATCAATTCATAGGTATTTTTGTATGGCTTTGTACAACCTTATTTTGAAAAAAACAAATGTTGTGTAGTAAATCTATATTATGGTCACTCTATTGGCTTAGTTTGGCCATTTACAGTCTTTTTTTACCTTTACTTTCCTGATTTGGACCCCTGTAGGTGATTTCAAATTTTATCTCTCCTCTCAAATGTAATTTTTTAGCATATGAGCTAAAAATTAGTGAAATATCATATTTTGAGTTGTAAATCTCAATTTTGATTATTTCATTTGCTTGATTTGGCTATTTCCAAGCAATTTTGTTCGTTACTTTCCATAATTTGATCTCCTATAACTCTTTTTAATTTTTTCTCTCTCCTCCCAAGAACCATGCTTCAGTTTGTATGGCCATGATCTTTTTAATTTTTACATCACAGATTGAAGTACTTGAATATTCTCATTGTGGATGTACATTTCTTCCACTAGTAACATCCAAGATAAATAATCGATGTATAGCTTGACTATCTTAATAATCATATATTTAAGTATACATATGTTAAGTATTTAAAAAATCATATCTTAATAGTTGGGATGTTATCTGTATTGTTCAATGTTGATAGCAGTTAAATATATGTGGAATGCTTATGAATTATATACTATCGAGTTCTAGGTAGATCCTAGTGTTGATAGAACTATTATGCAGTGTTGATAACATTATTATCTTACCCTTGGCTTACATACCACATGACACATAATTATATTGTTAGAACAACATAATCACATGCTTATATCATAATCAAAATATACATATCATATATGAAATATCAAACATGTCAATAACACTATGCAAAAGGGAATTTTGGTAGCAAATGTATTTTATGGCCAAGTGAATTTCAAGAAGTGGGTCTTCATCACTTGGAAGGTATTATAATTAGTTGAGTTTAGGATATTCTATCAAAATTTTGAGTTTTAAGTTAAGGGTTTTGCATAGAATTTTTTGTCTTTAGTGGATTATTGGATAAGTTACTTTTGACAATTAGATTATGTTAAAATTTGTAATTTTATGACAGTCTATTGTGAATAATTTGATTTTTAAATTGACCACTGTTATGTTAGGCACAATATCTTGTGAGAAAAATTGGTTCTTTGGGGAACCATTCAAAGGAATCTTGGCTCGAATGGCATTTCAAGCTAATGTTATTCTATTGTTTTAATTAGCCTTGATCAAGCATGGCATGAGGTGAATGTTAGGTTATATTCATAACTTTTATAGACCATAAGCTTAAATTAAATTAGGTGAGTTGATGTTAATGATGGGATGACCTTTATTGATTTTAATAATTTTGATGATCGCCTTTGTTATTTTTGAGACCGTCAAGGTTGACTCTACATTTTAATTCCATGTATCAATGCTTGCTAGTACATTTTGAATTTTGGGTTGAGTTAATTCTATTTGATTGAGTTGAGTTGCCTTTACATCTTTGATCTATTCAAAGGTGCTTTTTATAATGAAATATGTCCTTTGCTTGTCTTATATCTATTAGAAGGTGTTAGCCATCATGAAATGTATCCTCTATTTGTCATAAATGGGTTCATGACTTAGAAATAATTGAATAAGAATAAGGGTTTAAAAAATGTTAAAGTCTGGTGATAGACCCTGATTGTTAATTTATGAATAAAAAATAGAAGATACTATTAATGTGATAAAATAGTATTTATATATTGTTTGAGTACTTATATGTGATATATGCTATGAATATAATTAGGATGTACAAGTGCTCATGAAAAATATTGATATGAAGACCTAGAAACTCATATGCATATACAACATATAGAGATGTGACTATATCGGTATAAATAATAATAAGTCATAAGATTCTAAGGGAAAAAAACTATTACTATATGAATACAGTCTCCTAAAAACATATCAAGACATAAAAATGAAAGATTATGTTCATACGAGATGTGACTTGGTTTACGAGTTATTTGATTCTCTAAAATTATTATGACTATTGAAATTGAGTAGTGTGTACATAAAAATGATGATATGTGATATTAGTGTTTGTCATAGAAAGTACAATAATTGTATCTACTTTTGAAATTTAAAAAAATATAGTCTAATACATATTAAACCCAGATGGTATGAGTTGTACTTTTTATACTTATTTATATAGTGGAGATTCATTCATATGTTTGATGGACTAAATGTATGCATTTTGATTATTCCTATACATAGCATATTTTATGCTTGCTAGTAGGAAGTAATTTGTATGAATTTTTTGGTTATATATATGTTAACCAAATATTGCATTGTTGGTACTGAGTAAGTAGTGACATGGACTTCACTAGCTTACTAGCATAATCAATCCCAGATGAAGGTAATATGATCAAGTGGTGTGTATGAAATTGACCGATTCTATATGTCAATAACTATTAAAAACTTTGGCCAAATTAATGTTAGTTAGATATTATCTTTTCATATATATGATTTACATATATATGCGATATCATGTTAGAACAAATTTCTTTATGGTACACTTCATATTCTTAGAAATTATACAACACATGGGTACTAACTTGTCTCTCTGGATAACCACACCATCACTATCTACTCATTCGTGAAGGGAGGGACATTCCCAGATGAGAGATTCTGTAGGGGATTGATAATCCATGGTTGGTGTGGAAAAGCACTCAGATGATACTCTCCCTCTCGACATTCATACTTATTTAGAGACTACACTTGAGGTTGCCATAGATACTGAAGTTCAAGGAACTCATGCTCTATGAAGCCTTGTATCTTGTACATTTTATTGTATTTATTATTAGTAAAACATTATAACTAATGAGATGTAATTATTTACTTATTGTACCATGATAATAGTGATTGCATGTTTGTACCAGTCATGGATGGATATTTATAACTACTTTCTATATTTAGTTATGTTTTGTTTCATATGATGGTAATGATCAGTAATAGGTAGTTGTTGCATGCTTATTTTATAGTTAAGATAATTAGTTTTTTTACCTAGATCACTAATTACATTTTTGTGCTGAATTTTAATGAAATAATACGTTGATTAAATTTTAAAAATTATGTTATTCTAAGTGAATCCCAATGGGGATGTTACATTCCAAATGGTGAGGTAAAAATCATAATCATATTAACTAAACAAAAAAAACCCTAACTTTATTTACCTTTTACTTGTGTCATTTTCCAAAGAAACATCATAATATTAAAGTCTAAAAACTCATAAAATAAAAACCTAATTTTTATTGACTTTAACTACATATTATATATGCCAAAGGATGTAAATACTCATAAAATATAAAGCTTTAAAGTCTATTTAAATCAATTCATTTTGGGGGTGTTTTTGTGTCTTTAGACTCTTATGAGATGTCACTAAAAATGGTGCATAATGTGACCAATCAAGATAAATCAAATAACTAAACAAGACAATTAACACTCATTCCTTCACTAGCCATAACACATTCAAGATTATCCAAACATAATTTAATTCTTAATAAGATTGAAGATCATAGCCAGTCAATGCACAGATTTCATATGTTAAACAAATCATGACAAGTGATGAAATCATCAATGCAAATAATACCCATATGTTTCCAAACAACCAATGCAAGTAATATTCATTTCATTTAAATAACGAGGTGTGATGTGTGCAATTTCAGCAGAGTTCTCTCAACCTCTAATGCTAGTATCTACATCCCCTCTCTTTGATGATACTCTCCATTTTTACTGCTTGTGAGTGTAGGATAGTATTGAACCCACTTCAATCAAATAAATGGTTAGTTATTCTAAAATCATAATAATCATCAGTGTATAACCATAAATAAACTATTGAATTCAAATATTATGCAAATGAAATCAATTATCATGATCATAAAACATAATATGACATATGAAATGGTTATCCAATCGTAATATTGGTCACGAAACAAATAATATAACTATCACCCATATAACATATATATCCATCTCATAAATAAATATCAAAAATATAAATCATTAGTCTCATAATTGACTATTTAATGCTTAAATAGTTTTATATAGGAAACTAGGTGTGACTTTGATTCTACTAGTCTATGAAAAAGATGGATCTTGGCAACTCTGCATTGATTTCAATGAGATAAACAAGCTCACTATTAAGGATAAATTTCTTATTCTAGTGATCGATGAAAATCATGGTGCCAAATTCTTCTCAAATTTAGATATATGGTTTAGCCATCACCAGATCTACATTATGGTTGAAGATATTCCCAAAACAATTTTCCATGTGCATGATGACCATTATGAATTCTTTATCATGCCCTTCAGGATTACTAATTCCCTTTCCATATTCCAAGGCTTGATGAACAAAATATTTCACCCTTTTTATATAAATTCAGCTTGGTATTCTTTGATGATAGCTTGATTTACAAAAAAAACTAGATAAGAACATCTACAACATCATGACATTGCCTTAAAATTTATGGCATACCACCAACTCTATTAAAAATAGTCCAAATATTATTTTGGTCAACATGAGGTTGTGTACTTAGACCACATTGTCTCAGTACTTAGGTGTTCTGGTTGACCCTATAAAAATTGAGGCCATGAAAAATTGGCCTAAGCTTATGACACTTAAAAGTCTTCATGGATTTCTTGGCCTCACTTAGATCTTATGTTTAAATGTAATGCATTTGTTTGAAGGGTTTCATGTAATTTTATGGCAATCATGAAATGCATTGGCATTATAATACTTACGTAATGGTCTTGAATTTTTTCTTGATTTGTAACTTGGATCCACTAGATGTTGGGGCATTGAATCCATATTTAAACATATTTCCCTCTAAAATTTTATTCTCAAAGTTTACAATTGCATGAAAAATCTCATTTAAATATTGGTAAATGTTAAATACCACTTTTTCCTTAATGGGTGGAATCAAGATTTGAGTAAAATACTTTGAATCTCACTATCAGGTAATTGACGATTCAATTTTGTAACCATAGTCTTGAATGTAAACAACTAATCACTAATAGTCTCATTGGCTCCTTATTTAATTTGAGTGAATTGTGCAAAGGTATCCTTCATGCTAATGTTGATTTTTAAAAATATAGAAAATCATCAACTAATGTTGTAAAAGCATGCGCATATCAACATGGTAAGGCATAAAGCCAATCAAAAGCATAGTCCTTCAAGCTTATTAAAAATAGTTTATCATTGTGAGAAAAATCTAGGCAAGAGGTAAAAAACATATAATATGATAAGATAGATATCCTCTAAAATTTAATAATTTAAACTTTTGGAGCCACAAATCCTATAAACAAATGGTTTGTAAACAATTCATAATCTAAGTGCTAAAGTAAATTATCATTAGAAGTGACCTTATTACTTATATTTTGAGACCTTTAGGAAAACAATTCAATCTAATTTTGTAAAGTGTGCAATATATGCATCATAGTGGTCATTTTGAGATTTGGAAGAGGAGTAGTGGTAAAATACGTTGGACTAGAAGATTTGTGTAAAGAAGAAATTTGAGAAGAATTATAATTAATAAAGGGTTGAATAAGAATAATTTGAGAAGCATGTTGATATTTTTTAATAAATTAATAAGAAGAAAGTGGAGGATGTTGAGGGAATTAGAAAGCAATCAAAGTATTTTGAGAATAAAATTAAGCATTAATAATAGTAGAAAAAATAGAAGTACAAAGAGGAATGGGTTTAGAATAAATTTGTGAATAACTACATTATTATGCATATAAGGTGTTCCATTAAGTTTTTTATATACATTACTATCATTAAAATATCTATTGCTCACCTTATATGGTATACCTTTCACTGTATCCCCTTCTCAAGCCTCTTGAACTAGGGTCTTAACTTGAAATTTTTTTAATACATACAAAAACTCTACTATATCATTAGGTGAGTCATACTATGGTTCCCAAAGTTTTCAAGATTTTACAATATTTCTAATTCATCTTGGTGATCATTATCATAATAGTTATCACCTAAGGATCTATTCATACTATTATCATTTAAATGAATCTCATTATCTTTTTCAAAGGAAAATACAACAGTGGGAGTAACACTAGATTCAATTACAGAGTCCATTTTATTTATTGAACAATATATAGGACTAACCAATGTAATCTCAATAAATTATTTTACCCTAATTTCAATTAATGGGTTAGATTAATCTAATTAAGAAATAAATTTGAAATATAATTCAGATCAATAGATATGGCATTCAAGCATAAATTTGAATGTAAAACAATAAGATTGATTCTTTTTATTTGATAAGGGTATATGCTAAATATGGAAAGTAATAAAGAGATCATGATACTTAAATTTTCTAGTTAGCTATTTATTTATGACTATATTCTAAAATTGGAAATTAAGGATAAGCAGGGTTGTGATTCATTCACTTTTGAAACTGATCTGCTACATGTGTTGGGTCGATTTCTCAAGATCGAGTCAGTATTGTTGGTTGATATTGACTTATGCAAAAGTGTGGTGTAATGACTATGTGATCACTTGTGATTGTCTTTTCTTTCTATGTGTTTTCAATCATAAATATTGATGACCCATAAAGATATATAAATGAACCTCCTTTGCCTTGGAACCTTAGATGTGCTTGTGAGGGATATAAACCTATAAAATATGTTGAACCCAGTCACCCTCACCTAATGATTGGTTATTGCCTACATATCCAATACCACAAGGAGGGGATTCAATCCACATGTATTTATTCCACCTAGTGTGATTGTGTAATTGTGCTCCTACATTATGTGTATGCAATAAATTATTGGTTTTAGTAATTTACAAATCTTGATTTGGCTTGCAAGTGCTTCAAACTTGGCTCATGACTACTCCTATTGATACATATATAACAAGGAAGAATATGAAGCTTTCCTTAGTGTGAAATAGTGTATATATGTATGACAAATAAGTTTCAAGTACATTTTAGAATATACCTTGATTTGTTTATATATGGATGTGTTTGAATAATTCTTCATGACACTAACATGCTAGGCTTATGGGCTGACCCTAAAGATGGGTTTAATTTTATAAAATAATTGTTGCTAGGAGTAGGCCAGTTTTGACCATTATGGATCATTATAAATTAGTGATAATGACTATAAGTAGTGTAATTGACCCATGTATAGATGAAAAAATCTGAGATTTTGAAGATGTATATTTCGAATATTAAGAAAATTTGAAATAAATAATAATGCCTATAGGTGTATAATAGTAGAATGGAAGGATTGACTCATGCTATAGCATGAAAATGTGAGAGGATAGTGAATTAGGATCTTTTTTGAGTGCTCAAGTCATGTGTGGTAAATGTGTGTCAAGATTTTCATTTTCAAGTACTGAAGACCAATTTTTAGTATCTATAAATGCCCCATTTTATTTTAGAATGAAATTTCTAGAGTAAAATGATAAAATGTACCTAAGTGTGTACAACATGCTTTGTCTTGTTGGATATGGCTTCCAATGTACATTTTTTCTCTATGAAAACATGTAATGAGAATGAAATATTCAATGTCCATATGTGAAATCTCAAATTTGAGAATTGAAAGACTAAGGGTTAGAGTACACATATGTGTTGGCACAAATTGTGTTGCTTTTGTAGCTTGTTGGATATGATGCTTCCTCATTAAAATATTGAAGATTTGGGATGATTATGCCCCAAACTTTTGTAACTATACAAAATCCTAATTTGGGAAGAAATATGCCCCAACCATCATGAATGTGGGGAAATTTACACATTTTACAAACCCAAATAACTATGTAGGAAAAAGAGAGAGAACCATATCGTTATTTTCAACTCAAAAATAAATCACTACGCATGTAAATGAGAGAACCGATTAGGCAAGGTTCACTCAAAATGAATAAACCATTTTAAATGACTTATTTATTGAAATATGATTATTCGCTTTAGTTTGATTAAGTTTGATTCATGTAAAACAACAATGCATGATCCTAATTGAATGAAAAACATTCAAGCCACCATCATGTGCATAGGTTTTGATTACGTTGTTTTTTCTTAATGTAGAATATAATTCATGATCGAAAGATAATGGACCATGTTCATACCCCCATCATGATCATAGATGTGATAAGTGTGAAATGTAATGACAACCAATTTCCATTCAAATGTAACTATGTTTTTGTTTATATGTGCATGAACTAATATTATGCCCCCCAAATCTGTACTAATTGATATAGAATGTTATGCATTTATATGTTGAATTTGAGAACCTATATCTCAAAGGTATATGAATGATAAAATCTGAAATTCTATTCCTATAAACTATTGTGCATATGCCCATGCATATGCACCCAAATGTGTATGAATCTATACTCAAATGTATGTAAAGTGAATGCATATGGATGAAATATTACCATGTAATCTATATCAATGTGCCAATACCTATAATGTATTTGAAATGGTTTGATATTTGAACCATCTAAATCTCTAAAATATATGAAACTTGTACTGTGTTATGATTTTATACTTATGAAGGCTTGTGTCTCTAAGATAAGCTCATTGTAATGCCCCCATTTTGAAATGAGGGATGTATCATGAAGTCACTCATCGCAAAAGAATAATGAATTATACCATGTCATGTATAAAGATAACATCATGTAATAGGACTTGATTTCATGGAGAATCTCTCATCATTTTAATGTTTGTATCAATCAAGGCATGTATGTAACATATGGAATGTAGGGAATGTGTCATGTCTAGACAAATGTATCACTGAAGCATGCAATATAAATATATTTGATTGAGAATACATAATAACAATGCATGATATAGATCATGGCACCCCTCAATGTTAGCAAACATGGTAGACATAAATATTAGTGACACACATAGGCCAAGGGCCACATACAAGGGAAATAAGATGTCACAACAAACAAGGCCAAGGGCCACATGTAGAAGGGCATAAAAATGTTACAAACAAGAGGCATCAAGGATGTCACATCAAGAAAGGACAATAAACACTAACAATAATCACACAGAAAGTGACCTATCATGTAAAAGAGTAATAACAATAGAGTTTAGAACAAGGAACTAGTCTACACCATCCACATTTATCAATGTCACATCACATTAAAATGGAATATCATGTGTCACTATGTAATAAATGGGTAACTAGTAAGGCATGTATAAGCAATATAGGTGGCTCAACATGGTATAGAGATCATAAAAATATATAATATGTAATGGTGGAATATGTGGATCAAGATACCCCCATTATTAGCATGGCCATTAGGTAAAGGGAAGCCAACATTCGTATTTCCATGTGTAACTTGTATGTCCTACATAACACTCAAATATTTTTACATGCATGTGTGTATGTGGGAATACTCCATCTACCAAACATCTGATAAATAATATATTAAAAAATGTAAACTAGCCATCATATCATGATCAAGTCCTGATTTTGGATTTATTGAATATTTTAATGTTTTTGCATTTTATGATTATTAGTTTTTTCTATTTTTAGAATATTTGAAACTTAAAAAATCTAACCAATGATGCACTCAAGGGGAGGGACATAGTAATTTCATGTATCAATTGGTTTAGGGATACTGTATCATGGATGGAAAGTATTGAATAGGAATGGGTCATAATCTAATACAAAGTCATGCAGTGTATCATGTCTATCATGCTCAATGATCATGGAACTCAGGGTATGATGAATGGCTCTAGAAGGATGAGGAATCTATGGTGTCCATTGTATAATAAGAGGATGTATCATTACCTATGTTTTTTTGTGGAATAAATTAAACTACTTTCAAAAGTAAATGAGTATGTATATTAGAAGATGTTAGCCTTTGTGGTCTCTCAGTAACTCTCTGACATAATTGATGTGGAATAAATATCTATATAGATGGATCCTATATATATATATATATATGTAACAATCGACTATGTATGTTGACCCTAAATAGGTGTATCAACCATCTCTAATATATGATCATGAATATGTGTATCATTTGTCTCTAAAATATGATCATGAATATGTGTATCAACTAATCATGGTGGTGGTGGTAGGTTTTCAATGTTTGATATGTCTATGGGTTCAGTAATATGTATTACCCTAATTTGGATTAATGGGTTAGATTAATCTAATTAAAAAAAATTGAAATATAATTTAGATCAATATATATGGCATTCAAGCATACATATGGATGTAAAAAAATGAGATTGATTCTTTCTGATTTGATAAGGGCATATTCTAAATATGGAAATTACTAAATAGGTCATGATACTTAGCTTTTCTAGTTGACTATCTAACAAGGACTATATTATGGAAGTGAAAATTAGGGATAAGTAGCCATGTGGTTCATCTAGTTTTGAAATTAACCCACTACTTGCATCGGGTTGGTTCTTCAAGATTGTGTCAATATCATTGGTTGATATTGACCTCTAGTCGGTATTAACCTATGAGGAAGTGTCGTATAATGATTATATAGTCACCTATAATTGTCTTTGCTTACTCTATGCTTGTGATCTTGAACCTTGATGATGTGCATAGTGTTTAACCCTAATTTGGATATGTATCCTATTTAGTGGTTAGGGGTAAGGATTTATAAATGATAGGACACAAAGGTGAATATCATATCTATAACATGAAAATTAATATGCTAAACTCAAATGTATTATATGTTGAATTTATAAAGCTAAGATAGGTTATTAATAAAAAGTATAGCTATGCTAGATATATAAATGTCATAAGAGAAAGTACTTAGTTATTTATAATGCTAATATAGTGTTGTACCTAGTACAAGTAGGAAGCAAACAAGAAGTATATTCTGGATCAATTATTAGATTTTAGATATGGTGCCTCTGGCTCTCTAGACATTTGTATCAGCTTGAGATAGTTACATCAATACTAGTTTCTAATCTTGACACTAGTGTTCTATACAAAATTTGTGTTGAAATATGATGAGACCACCTAGATTCTTCTAGGTTTGGATTTGAATTTGCTCTGGTGCATTCATATCCAAGTCATGGACTATCACTCTTAGCGAAATGGTAAAACCCTAGCTTTCCATCTCTAATATGACCTTAGGTAAAAATGGGTTAGTGGGCACGTGATGTCAAACTAACCTAAAATGACCCCATTTTCAAAGGGCACTGCTTATATAGCCAACACTCTATAAGAGATCCTCAAACTCATTATTTCTCCCTTACGTGTTAGCTTGTGTGTGAAGCATGCAATGTGTAAAGTAAATACAATAGTGAACTAGCTTGTAGCTTGCAAATATGACCTTATGACTTCTCCTTTAGTACTTTAAGCTTGTAGTTAGGTTATTCCTTTGACTAATATCAGAATAGGGTAGAATAGGAAATCTTTTGGTAACTTGAGTGCTATTTTGGTCAAATTACTAGGTTTTATAGGTGGTGAATGAATGAGGGTTGATATTGTATTTATATCAATCCTATGAGTAGATAACTCACATTAAAGCACTTAGGCTGACCATTGTAATATGTTTAAATTAAAAATTGGATGATTTTAGGGTACTAGACACTTGCATTAGGTTAGGACAATAACATTGATGTTATTGTCTGACTTGGATGTTAGTGTCTAGGGAGAAGGAGAGCAGGCATAGGATTAGAACTTATAGAGGTATACGATAAGTACATTTTAAGCATTCTAGAAAAGATGAGATGTTTGTGTCATCAATATAAGGCTAGTTGGATTAAAAGATGGGATAAGGGGCACAAGATAAATCAAATTCAAGGTTTGTAGAAGTAAGGCATGTGTAGAACTAATAGGAACAACTAGGGTCATGAGTTTTCTAAGTGTGAAGGATTAAGGTGCTACATAATAAAATATCGTCTACATACAAATCCAAAAATCAACCTCATTTTCCTTGAGACCCTAGATGTGCTTGTGAGGAATAGAAACTTTAAAAATATGGGGGGCATGTATGCAATCGCTCTTGCCTAATGATTTGTCATTACATATGTATTAAATACTCCAAGGATGGAAATCAAGCCACATTTAGTTATTCCACCTAGTGTGATTGTCCAAGTGTGCTCCTTATTTATGTGTATATAGCTAATGATTGTCTTTAGTACTTAGAAATGATTACTTTGACTTGGCTTGTGAGTGCTTTAGGCTTGGATTGTGACTGATCCGAGTGATAGGTATGCAAATTGGGAAGAAGATTTGCTCGGTGTGTAATATTGTAAAAGTATAGCATATAAGTGCAAAGTCCATTTTTAATGAGACCTTGATTTATTTATATATGGATAAATTTTAATAAATATTCACGTCATTGACATGATAGGCTTATGGGCCAAACCTAAGGATGGATTTAATTTTATAAAATAGTTGTTGTTGGGGGTGGGTCAATTTTGACCAATGTTGGTTGTTATCAACTAGCGATAGCAACTGTAACTAGAATAACTAACATGTGTATAGGTAAAATGATATGAGAGTTTAGATATGTCTATGTAGGATATCTAACAAGTTTGAAATAGATAGTGAGGTACCTATAGGTATATAACAATAGAATAAAAGGATTGACTCATAAGATAACATGCAAGTGTGATAGGATGGTGAATTAAGACCTTGTTTGAGTGCTCAAGTCATGCATGGTAAATGTGTATCAAAATTGTCATTTTCAAGTACCAAATACCATATTTTAGTATCTACACAATTCCAACGGGTTTAAAATTTATCCTAGCACTCTTCCTAGTTGGGGTCTTAGATCTAATTACTTTGGATGACATAAGAAGAAAATAATACAATATTTACATGCCATATGGTTTGAATAAAATGCAATAAAAATAATTGGTGTTTTGAATGTAACATCTAAGAGCTAGGGATAACATATTTAAAATAATAATAATAAATAAAAGAAATATCATATTTATCGCAATTAGCAAAACATCTAGCTCTAGAAGACTAGAGAGCATACAAGACAATGTAGATTAACTAGGATGTTTTATGGGAAGATGGTTTTACATCAAAATGCAATATGCAATGTAATTAAATATAATAATATATAAAACAACAAAATCATACTTAATTTATAATTTAATTTCAAGTGTAATAATTATAAAGAGGGGGTTTAGAATATAAGACAATTTCATGCAAATTTTGGAAATAGTCCTCATGGGTAAATAGTTGAAAACATGTCCAAACAACAAGATGAAGTGAACCCAAAAACATTGAGTCAATCAGAGGATGCTCCCAAAAATGTGGGGTCGTTCATGGAAATATGGGACCATTCCTGGTAGAGAACATATAAGCAAAAACTTATTTGACAACTCTATTTATCATGTTTAGAGTTTCAAAATCTTCTCACACTTTTTAGAGTTCGACATAAATCTTTGGAAAATCGATCTCCTTCTTTAAAACCCTAATATGTCAGGTAAACTTGTAAATGGATAAGGAAAAACTTTGCTTTATGGCTTGTGCTCAAAAGTTAGAAATGTTTTAAAGCATTGACTACTCATTATGCCTATTAATAGTTCATAAATATAAAAAATAAGCCACATCATGTAAGTGTAATGTCTACCTGTATTATCAAGAATTTGGACACTCGAATTTAACATACAAAGAGATATTAAAAGTTATCCAAATCCAATAATCATCAAATGAAAAGGAGAAGGAGAGCAACCCCTATATAATGGAAAGATCTTACCATCGTATTGCTCCTGAATCTCCCTTCCAAGACTCTATAATATTATTTAAAGACCAAATTGACAAAGTGAATGCCTGCAATTGGATATGGGATTGTAAATGTGCTCAAGACTAGAATGACAATGGCTACTTGGGGCCCTTGTGGTGGTGACTCAACGGTAAAGAAGGTGGGCTTTACCCAGTAGGTCCCATGTTCGAGTCTCCCTTGCCATTGGTAGTTGACTCTTCAAGTGGCATTGCTCCCCACAGGTCTTCAAAGGTTCCCCCTATAAAAAATAGTCAAAAAAGAACCGCTTACCAATATCAAGACAATGGCTACTTGGGAGATGATCTTGATAACATAGACACATTCCAAGTCTATATTGCCCCAAATGCTTGGGTCACTTTGCATTTATAGAGGTGATGGAGGGAAATGGAAGGGAAAATTCCCTCTCAAATTTCAAATGGAGGATGGCTCTATAATGGAGAAAGTTCTAGAGATTGGAATTCTCTAGGCTTTCTTTGAAATGCATGTGATTAGAAAGTGGAGGGAATATGTAGGATTTTGACATTTGAAAAATAGAAATATTTGGTCAATGGTTATTATGAGATTTAAGGAATTAATTAATTTAGAAGATGAGAGGGGCGAGGTTAGCGTGTAAAAAGGGGACATATGGGGATATTTAGGAATGAGAATAAATTAAATGGATTAATTAGGCAAGATGGATAAAATATTAAATAAAATTAAGCGAGTTAATTGGATAAGCAAAATTAGATGCATACATTATCCTATATGAATTTTGCGCTATAATGAATGCTTGATGTAGTAACAAATGTTTAAGATTTTCTTAGATTCTTGAATATCTATTTTATATGCTTGAATTGATTGCTCTTGTTCATTTGTTATATGTCTTAAATGCACTAACACATCGATTTATTTATATATTTAATAAATTCAAATTAGGACCCTATTGGCAAGCAAGTTGACATATAAGGAGTGAAAAAGTTGATAAGGGAGAACTCACAATCTACAAGAGACCTAAAATATGGATAAGAAGGACCTAGCCCCAAAACTCTACATTGTATGCTTTTTGGGGCCCAAAATTGCAAAGTATGTTTTTGGGGAAAACTAGAAATTCAAGAAAATAGGAGGGGAGGAGAAAGGAGAGAGGGGGAGAGAGCAAAATTAAAGAAAATGATAAGCAACAAGGAGAACACGAGAAAAACATGTCAACAAGAGCTTAATTTGGACCAATAATTGACAAAGGCATATATACCCTAGAATAATGCAATCTTATAACTAATAAACATCCTAAACAAAAATTAGGTGTTTGCAACAACTTTGATTGATTGAATCTTTGATTGAGCGATTGGATTTTGATAATAATTGAGCTATTGAGTTTCTCTTTAAATGTAAGTATTAAGACTTACATATAATAAATTTGTTTTCTGAATTTTAAAAACAATCTCGTTTCACATTCAATACAACTTTTTAAATTAACTCTCATGCTCACAACTATGTCATGAGGAAGATGTAGACATTAATATCATTAAGCCAAGTAAAATATTTAATTAAACTTTCTCTATTTTAAATTATTCATTTTGTGGGATTTTTTCTCTATTTTATTCTTAGATAATAAATCATTCAATGGTTCATAATCAATCAATCAATACATATAAAATATATGAAATTTGTGATTATTATTTTCATCTCTAAAATGAAAATTGAAAGGATCTCAATCCGAACATTAATGATAAATCAAAGCAGTCCTCTTGGCCAAATTGCATATCGTTACGGTATTTTTTTCTGAACCTTACAATGGATTTTCTGCCCGTGACATGGATTGGTCTGCTCATCGTCCTATTCATTTCATCCGTGCTATTTCGAAAATCAAGCAAAACATCCAAACTTCCGCCTGGTCCAACTCCCTTGCCCATTATAGGCAACCTTAACATTATCTCCAAACTTCCTCACAGATCTCTCTCCGACCTTGCCCAAAAATATGGCCCAATTATGACCTTCTACTTGGGTTTCCTCCCAACCATTGTAATTTCATCTTCACAGATGGCTAAACAAATCCTCAAAACTCACGACCACCTATTTGCAAGCCGTCCTATAATGGGAGATGACAATCATATGCTAAGCCCCCAAAAAGTTGCATTCGCTCCACATGGCCCCTACTGGAAATTCATGCGCAAAACCATCATCCAGGAGCTCCTTTCCCCCAAGAGAATGAAGTCTTTCGCATCCCTCAGGGCCCAAGAAGTCTGTGCCATGATACGCTCCATATTACACACAGCTGTTACAAATGCTAACAGTGGCATGAATCCCCGTACTGTAGACGTGACCAAGGAGGTGGGTTTTCTTACTACTAATATTATGTGCATAATTTCATTTGGGAAGAAATGCAATGAAGCCGATCTGGGTGGAAGAGAATTCAAGGAAGTTTTGGAAGAATTGTTTGCTCTGGCTGGTGGATTTAATTACAGAGATTACATTCCTCTACTGGGTTGGCTTGATTTCCAAGGAATTAGGCGAAGACAAGCCGAGCTTACTAAGATTTTTCATATGTTTCTTGAGAAAATTGTGGACGAGCATTTACAGAGAAGGCAAAACGGCGGTCATTTGAAGTGTGAGGATTTTGTGGATGTGCTACTTGGCTTGTCTGAAGATGAATCCATGGAGATCAACATCACTCGAAACCATGTCAGGAATGTCATTTTTGTATGTATACAACTCTATTCTCTGTAAGCTCCTCTCTTTACTTTTTCTGATTTGGGTGGGGGCGTTTTTGTTGCTCTCCTATTTGTGGATAAAATTGGTTAAGAATTATATGGTCAAATCAAAATGACAAGTTATTCAAATAAAAACTGCACACTCTGTTCCATAGACACAACCTCTCGGTGGCCAACCATTCCTATAGAGGTAAGAATCCATATTTTTCCAAGTTCCATAAATCCAATGTAAATCAGGTTGGGGAAACCCTCTGGCCAGGTTTCTATTGGTGAGGCTATTAGGCTTTTAGCACTGACTGACCTATGGTGATTCTTCCTGTGATTATGTCTGACCTCCAACTGACCATGATCATCTGGCGTTATACCATCCGTACATACCCCCTGTTAGAAAAATCGGTCATGGCCAAGCTTTGAACAGGGGCATCCTCATAAGCAAGGGTAACATTTGATGAGTGAGCCTTATTATAGGGGTGGCAGTGGGTTTTGTACCGGTAAAATGACTTAAATTTGCAAGTCCAAATAAACATGTTCCAGCACTTATGTAAAAACAGATTGGAGTTACTGGTTGCGAATAATTTGTATAGCTTAGTCCAATTAATTCCATGCCTTGCAAAAATTGCTAAAAACTGGTTATAGATCTTGCAAATTTATTTGTTGGTAAGTTATTTAAGTTTCTAACTGATCAACACATATTAAGTGACAACGGAGTTTTGGTATTTCTATGTCTGCAATTCTTTTGAATATTCCAAGCAACTGCTTTAGAGTTTGATTCAGGGCCCTTTTCAGGATCTACTGATTGCAGGAACAGATACCTCGGGAGCTACAATAGAATGGGCAATGTCAGAATTGCTTAGAAATCCTTCAGCAATGAAGAGAGCTCAAGAAGAGCTTCACTCTGTAGTAGGACAGAATCGTATGGTAGAAGAATCAGACTTGCCACATCTTCAATATTTGCAATCAGTGGTGAAAGAAACACTAAGACTTTACCCCTCTGCTCCTCTGCTCCTTCCACATGAGTCCAGGGAGCATTCCACAATAGGCGGGTATGAAATACCAAGCAAGACTCAAATTCTCATAAATGCTTGGGCTATTGGAAGAGACCCAAGTGCATGGGAAGAACCGAATGAGTTCAAGCCTGAAAGATTTTTGGGAAGCCAAATTGATGTCAAAGGCCAAGATTTTGAGCTCATACCATTTGGTTCTGGTCGGAGAGGATGCCCTGGAATTCAATTAGCTTTGGCTATGATCCAGCTTGGACTTGCACACTTATTGCACTGCTTCAATTGGTATCTTCCTGAAGGGGTCACTCCCGAGACTTTGGATTTTTCAGAATTATTTGCTTTTACCATGCCAAGGGCAGTGCATCTTCATGCCATTCCAATTAGCCGCCATCAGTTGGATTTCTATGATCCAAAAGCCTAATCTGTGTTGAAAACAGCTAACTTACTGTTCAATCTGAAGTTTGTAGATGCTTGTTCAAGATCTACTGCAGGGTTTGCTTCTGATCTGGGAGAGTGTTCTTTCTACTGCATGTTCGTGTACAAGTGTTACGTAATGTTCTACAAAATTGTTTGGGTCACAAAGGGCTAAATTTTGAAGTCTTCATTGTCTGTAACAAAAACTTAGATGATTATATAAACATTTACGTTTTGTAGTATACTATTGTACGATTATTGAAGCTTAATACTCTTTCTTCATTTTGCAAATAATGAGCTTGGGAAATATTTTATTAAATTTGAAATTTCAAATGTTGTCTTACTATAATTGATGTGGGATCATCCAAGGCCTAACCAAATTGTTGGAATAACCTAATTGTCTCCCCCAATATCTCGTGTATTTACTATAAATAGAATGTCAACTTTAAGTAAAGAAGCCAGTGGGAGAGCTATTCCGGTGGAAATCATGATGGTGGTTAGTGAGTCCCATCCTGGCCATTTTTCTATTAAGAGAGAGGTGTGTGTCTTGCCAGAGAAGGAAAAGGAAAAAAACTTGAGAGAGTGAGACGAGAGTGGGTTGCATGAGCTTTGAATGAGCTGTAACCACTGAGAGCATATTTCAGCTGGTCATTAGTTTTCTGCAGCCGAAAATTAGAATTGCAGTACATATTTTAGCTGGTTATTATTTTTCTGCTGGCTATACTTCGTGCACAAGAAATGCATTGTAGCTGCTTGAAGAAGGACTCTGGTAGAGTGGCTGTGCAGATACACAACCCGATGGATTCAAATGGAAAAGGATGGAAACAATAGAGTAAAAGATGAAAATGATTGAAGAAATTGAAAGGGAAATGAAGCAGCAGAAAATGAAGATGCAAAGTAGAAAGATTATGGAGGTCATCAGAAATTTAAAAGAATTGGTTTTGAGAACCGATTTTTCCCAAGATCATATAGAAGAGGAGAGGAGAAAGATGACATGGATCACACCATCCATTGCTGGTATGGAGAGGAAAAAGGTTTCTGAGAGGAAGAAGACCTTAGAAGAGATGAAATAATCTCTTTTGGAGGGAAAGGGAGTGGATGAATTTGTTATGAATGCGAATATTAAAGAAATTGCAGCCAAGAAGAATGAAGAGGATGAATTCTTGAAGTGTTATAAAGAGGAGGAAGAAGAATTTGGGATGTCTCTTGAAGAGGAATACAAACATGTAAATGGTTGCAAAGATGGTGAAGCTGAAGATATTCGACATGTTGCATAAATTTATCTTATGGAGCATGAAGATGACACTGAAAAGATGGAAGAAGAGGAAGTGGGAAAAATTGTGCCTACGGAGGTAAACACTTATTTTGATTTGATGAATTATGATCAATTTTTTACAGATTTTGTTAATTCTTAGCAAGGAATTAGGTTGAGTTGGGTAAGCTATACAGGGAAGAATGTAAAAGTGGGAAGAGAAATTTATTTTACAGTGATGGCAACAAGAATACTACATAAACATGGTTTTTTTAACATTTTCTTAAAAGCACTTGTGACAACAACCATTAAAAAGATTTTAAAGCAACTTTGGAGTCATAATCTATGGCCTAAAGTTAGATTTTTCATTTGGCTTATCCTTCATGGCAAAGCTCTTATGGGAGATCAACTTATGAAAAGGGGCTTTAATGACCCCTTTAGATGTGTGCTATGTAGGGATCATGAGCAAACTTTTTCTCATCTTTTTTTTCATGTCCCTTCATTACTGAGCAATGACAACTCCTTGTGAGTCTTTGGGTATCCCGTGGACAGGTATTTCATCCCTGATTCAACTCCTTCAAGATTGGAGCCGCAGTTTCTAGTTCAATATCTTTTCTAATCAGATTCTTTGGGCTGGGATATCTTTCGTCTTATAGAACATGTGAAAGGAGCGAAATGCTAGAATCTTCAATCAAAGGGTTACTAATAGTGTTTGGATTTGGCATCACACTCTTAATAATATCAAAGAGTCGGTCTTGCACTTGATGAAACACCCTGCAACACCCTCCTAGTGTGGGATGCTTATTCTTTAGACTCTACACATTGTTCCTTCTCCCCTCGCTCCCAGGCAGATTATATTGGCAAGATTCATTCCATTATTCTAGTCCTAGGTTTCAACAGAATTTATACAGATGGCGCTTCGAGGGGAAATCCTGGTTATGCCAACATTGGAGGCATTGGTAAGGATTTGGATAATTTTATTGCTTTTTTTTTATGCCAAAATTGGTATTACCACCAACAATTCAATTTAAGGGCAAGCTATTGTGGAAGGTTTTAAAAACTACATGGACAGTAGGGTGGAAGAACATACAGTTGGTTGCTGACTTTAAGTTTTGGATTAAGCTACTTTCGGATCCTAGTTCTAATATCTCCAAGGATTGGAGAATTTCTAGCATTATCTACAAAATCCAATGGCTTTAAAAGAAATTTGATAGGTTTAGTTATTCATATACTCCTTGGGGTTTCAATAAAGTTGTGAATGCACTTGTTAATTGGGTTCTTGATCAATTTGAAGTGAAAGTCTTTGGTCCTCCTCCCTTATGGTGGTTGGCAAAGCTAAGGAATGAGCTCTTATGCATGCTATCCCTAGACAATGACAGAACTAAGTTCTAGAGTATTTGTGAAGTTGTCCTTTTCTCCTCAAATGGCTCCTCGACTGGCTATTGGCTTCCTCTTCATTGCTCTTTCTAGTAGTGGGGCGTGCTTCCAATTCTGGGCTTGATTGGAATCATGTTAGTTTTTCTTTTTGACCACGATTTTTGTATGAGCCATAAGGTTTCAATCTTGTTAGTTTTCTTGGTTGGTACATGCATGGCTTGGTGACTGCTTATCTTTTGATTAGGCGTGCTCTTTAATCAGGCAAAAGAGCGCAGGTCAAGTGTGAGTTCTAGATGATTTTGATAGAAGAAATACACTTGCCTCCTTGGGTCTTACCTGAATGTGGCATCTCTCTCGAGATGTTTTCCACAAAAAAAAAAAAAAAACACATCAAACTGATTGAGGTTCTAGTGAACATGGATTACAAAGAAAGTGTCATTGTTATGGCAGATTGTAGTGGAAATACAACAATGTAGATACAATTTTTAATAAGGTTGAATAATGTGAAAATGCAAGCGTCATCTGTAGACACCCAATTCTGGCCACAACTGGGTTCCGATCAAATTTCAGACTGATTCCTATCAACTATTGTAAATTAAACTTAGGAATCACTAAATGTCCCAATTTCATCCATTCATCATTCATCACAACTCAAAATTGTGTTGAGGCATCCCTATTTGGAATACTAGCCCATATGCAACAATAGCCTCTCATGGATTTACCCTCAATCACCTTGCAACCTAACAAATGACAGTTTGGTTTATGGACCCATTAAGTGGGACACTTGATTAATCTTAAAAGAGCGAAAATGTTAATCAAATTGAATCAACTAATTAAACAAGATTAAATGCTTAGCTAAATTATTCATTTGCAATTAATGAATGTCTAAAAATAGAAATTCTAAAAATCAAAATATCAAGCCTTTTCATCATTGCCTTTATGAGTTGTCAAGCTCTTCCAAAATATTTTAAAATATCTAATTTGAGAGCCATGTCTAGTGATTGAAAATCATAATTACGTGACAACTTGTTGGACCCCAAATTTTGACTATGTATTTTGGCTTTTGATGTGGAACCAGCTCGGTACAAAAGGAGCATGGCACAGGAAGACCATGGCACAGAACCAGTGTGGCGTGGGAAGATAATGATGTGGAATATCATGTCGTGAGAAAACCCAGTCAAAGAAGAAGCATAATGAATGGAGGACCCAAGAGCAAAGGACTCAATATATTAATGAAAGACTTGAGGAGTGTGAGGGAAGTGGGAAACGGTTGAGGAGTGATTCTCAAGGACAAATTAGACTTTAATCATAACACAATTTTTGCACCGAACCGCACAAAGGAAAACATTTGGCAACAAGGATCTAGCACCGAATGAGAATATAAGGGCACAAAGGCCTAGGTCCTTAGGAGAAAACATGTAAACGACTACCACAACTCTCAGTCTACTAGAGATCATTGGCTAGTCACCAAAGTGTCATAAATAATGTTGTACTTGGTCGGGAAAAATAAGTATAAATACCCCTATGTAGAGATGTGTAAGTCTGGTTGAACATTGGTATTATGTAACGATTCCTTGTGGTAATAGTGAAATCGCAAAAGTTACTATTAGTTCTGGTGTTATGCTACAATTGTTAGTTAAGTTGTAACATTGAGTTATCAATACGTTTTATTATGTAATATGTGGTTTGTATTTGACTATAATGAATATAATATACATTATATGAGCTTGCAAAATCAAACTTTGAATCTCATGGTAGTTACTTAATAATCATGTTTGTGTACATAGTTGAAACAAGGTCTACAGTCATGCATTTTCTTTTGTGTGTAATTAGTTATATGAATAAACACTATTATTTGACAAGTGTGTTACTGCGCAACATAACTCATGGGAACCGGTTTCTTACTGCGTGCTTTGGGTGAGCGCACAAGAGTTTAGACTTGTTTGAAATGCTAATGCATTAGCTTGTTGGGAACTAGACATTTCAGCACCCAAATGAAGAGTTAATAGAAAAACCCAACATGTTTGGTTTTATTGTCAGGACCCGTAGCACTTGTTACATATTAATGAAAAATGCTTGAACGTTTATCCCTTGATATTATTGAACAATGAATTACCAAGGTCGAGGATAATTTTGTGATTCCCTATCTTGAACCAGGAGTTTGTGCATGGATTGAACAACATTTCTATAACACATTATGTGGAACTTTCTTTGTCAAAGTCCCTATTCATTTGCATGCTTGGCTCTCCACCTATGCTCATGACTGGTCACAAAATTTTGTAAGGAGGCAAGCTTGGACGATAGAGTGTCAAAGGGTTTTAGCACATTTGAGAATACCGTGGACACAGGTTGTCAATATCTTGTGGAAAGGGGTGTTGAATAGCTACATCTTAAAATATGTTGTAACCATTTACTCTTATCCTGAAGAAACCAAGTACCAGTTTCTTCGAGAACCACGTGGTTAGTATATTAGACACTTCCCACTAGAAATAAAGTTGTTTATTGATTTTGGACTCGAAACTCTGCCTATGGAGGGCTAAACATATCCTTGCATGAGTCACACAGTTGGGAGGGGAATACAAAGGTATTGGTGAAGGATTGTTGGTTCAGAATGGTATCCAGTTAGTGGGCATTGCAAAAGCGTAAATATGATGAAGCTCAGTAAAGGATTATAGGTGGAAGCAGAGTAGGAAGGGGATGGGCGGACTCAAGAAGTGCTGTTAGGAATCGTAGGGAAGTGGAAGGGTATAAGGAAGACTCACCAACTTTCAAACCATGACCAATGCTAGCTTTGTCATATGTGGGAGAAACTAGCCAGATAATAGAGATAAAAGAACCACATTTAAACTAACCCAATTCCACAACCATAGTGCATGCTCATGCTTTTGAGCCAGATGATTTAATTATACATAACTGGGATACAAATATTGTAGAGTTAAAGATTGATCTTGTAAGAGAACCTATTGCTGAGCAAGTTTTAAGTCATAGTGAATTGACACTTTGTCTTTCTTTTCAAGGAAATTTCTTGGCCCAACTTGGTATCCCTGGTGGACCAGGCATCAATAGTGGGCAGAGTACTAGTCCAAGTATTATTAATCAACCTGCTACCATGCCCAATGTCTCAGGTGCTACTATTGGAGGCACGTGAGGTAAACTAGGAGGAAGAATAGGAGAAAGTGGGGGACTTCCACCCCCATAAATAGGACTTGGGAGTTCTCAACAACCACTATTACAAGTACCTCAACTATGGACTGTGTATTATGAAATGACACTTCATTTACCTGAATATCAGGGTGTGAATAATGTCGTAAAACATGTTTATAAGTGTGAACTCATCTGGAGGGTGCGTGGACTAACTTCTTTTGAGTGAAAGGCAACACAATTTACAACCACACTTTTGGAAAGAGCACACAAGTGGTATAAGAATATGACCCTCAACAAGTGTTAATTGACTATGACCAGCGCAAGACAACATTTCTTCAGGAATTTGATATTCCAGAGTTTGAGCAACAAAGTATTGATGCACTAAAGGATATAAAAAAAGAGCTCACTAAACGTGTACATGAGTATGATGCACATTTCAAAACACTCTTGCCTAAGATCTCATTCAATATTAATGCTACTCAACATGCCCAATGGTTCGTGGGAGGTTTGTTGCTTCCCTTTAGATCAACATTATCTCAAAGGACCTTTACTAGCCCATGCAAGACCCTAAAATCTGCACTCCCCCTAAAGTTGTTGTTAGCATTGACACTAGAATCAATCCTTTAATGAAAGTTCAGATAGCTTCAATGGCATCACAATTAGAAAAGCTGACTACAAATAATGCCTACGACACTTGTAGTAGTCTTTGGTGTACCCATTGAGTCTGAAGGTCATAACAAGCAATTGCCCTCGTAAGAACATCCATGCTGTATTAAATCAGTGTTGTGAAATTTTCCATGAAGAGCACTATGTCTGCTCTTATCCTCTCTTACAATAGGCTACACATATTAAAGTGTTTGATTACTACAAGATATGTGATGTTTATACCCATGACACAAATGACTGTCGATTGATCAATGATATACATGAGGCATGTATGCATGATATGCGTCAAACCTTTGTCTCAAACAATCAAGATAAAGATGGATATCATGGACAAGGCCAAGGACAGGGACGAGGAGGTGGTTGTTTTCCACCACAAACATGCTATAAGTGTAGATCTCCAGATCACTATTAGCGAGATTGTTCAGTCTATCCAATATGTGTTTTTTGTAAAACTAAGCATCAGTTGGAGGAATGCCCTGATTTGTACACAACCATCACTAATTAAAGAAATGAAAAAGGTGTTAGTATGATTCGCATTGAGAAACCTCACCAATGACCACATTCTAGCACTTCGACGACCAACCAAGTTAATATCACCACATGTAGCAGAGGACAATCTCAGTCTACATCTATTCCACCTTTTGAGAAGATACAACATGACGAGCCTCATGCAATGAAGTATCCTGATGCCCAATAATAGAAAGATGTGCTCTAGGAATTATGACCTTGGTATGGAAATTACAAGGGGAAATTTAGTTTCTTAAGGACTGAGAAGCTGCCCAATGTGTTGATCTGCAAAAGGACATGGAACCTCAAAATGTGGTGCGAGACGATTTCCAAGAACTTTTTAAGTGTCTATTAAAATAAGATATTATCCCACAATTGAGTAATTGGCTTAAATATCAGGCACTAAGGCCAACTAATGATCGACCTCATTTGCCAAGGTTGAGTATCATCGATTAAATTATATTTGACGACAATATACTCCTATTCCTCCTAGCCCTCAAGAGGACAAGGAAATACTAGTGAATGGTGTCATCAACGGTTGAGTGATATGAGATATTTTGGTCAACACTGACACTGAGGTCAATGTCTTCACAAAGGATGCATGGTGAAAAATGGCTATTCCAATGTTACAACCTTTGCCTCATGTATTGTTTATGGCTAATAAAACCCGTGCTCTACCAATTGGCATTCTTAAAAATGCAATTGTCGATATCCTTGGGGTACCTTTCAAAGCCGACTTTGAAGTTCTTGAATTCGTTGAAGTTGATGATTTTCAAAATCTATTGGGTCGTCCTTAGTGCTATGCAAACAATGCTAAATTAAGTTTCAAAAATGAATATATCAATTTTTAAAATATTGATCAATGAGTTGTCATCCATTGAACCAAGCACATGGGCCCCCATATGTAAAACCTGTTAGCGTGGATGAGGATATTAACCATATCTATAACGTCACAACAAGAGATGGTGAGCATCATGATCCTACTCCTAATGGCGTCCTCCAATGGATGAACACAGTCTCTTTTTGATACGACAAGTAATGCTTGTAATTGTTGGGCCCATGGTGATTATGACCTCACTAGAAGAGTGTGTAGTGTCATTGGTAGTTGTGAAGACATTCCATGCCAGTATCACAAATGCCATAGATTTGTTCATCTTATTACTAAATAAGTCATGCGAGACTAGTTATGGCTACACCACTAGAAAGGCTTGATGAATCTCCATAGTTTCATGGGCAAATGGAAGTCTACGACTTTATCTAGTGACTCAAAATCTTTTATGACTCTGATACTAATCGTATGCATTCACTGGTTCACCTTTTTGATGGCATGACCGCAAGGTGGTGGCGAACCCATAATGAGCGTCTTCTTCATTGGGATCAAATACACTCTGCTTTACATCACTGATTTCATCATGACAACTGCATCCTAGGTACAATCAACTATAATGGGGTTTGAGCACTAGAACCACACCTAGAAGTTTGTGAAACCATGTGGACGGTTGAAGAATCCTTCTTTCTAGAGTACCTATGGGTACATGCTTTTTAAGACACTTTACACACTTGGGCAGAGCATGGTATGTTCATGAAGAACAATATTTAGGTACCTATTTTTGACATTTGTTGAAAAATAACATGGTCTCGATATTGTCTTACTCATCTCCATGGATGGACTAAAACCTCACACTCCAAGCCATGCATCAAGAAGTTGTTGGTGACCCTAGTCCTATCAAGGATCAACTATGACAAATACATGGTGTACCAGAAGAAGGCTTGGTTATTTTTAATGATCCATCTGTGTAGTCCTTCCTTGCACCAGAACTTGTCCTCAATCAGGCACGTCATGAAGGAATTCACAAAAGAAAGCAAAAACTAGTGTTTCATGTTGATGAAGGTGAAGGGTCCAAACCACGTGACCCATTGAAAAATCATTTGGGTGTCCCCACAGACTCTGACGCTCAAACTGTTCGTGATACTAGACCTGATGCAGACCACCTGTACTTGAAACCTCTTCAAACCATCTAGCGCAACATCAACATGGAGGAAACATCAAAGATAACTATTGTGGGTAACTTCTGGTCCGATACTAAGATTTTGAAAATATGAGTTGCTAAAAGAGTACTAAGATGTTTTTCCAAGGAATTATAGTGAAATGAAAGGTGTTCATCCATCCTTAGGTAAAATGCATATCAAACTAGTTGAAGGCGCTCAACCAGTCAAGAAACAACCATATAGGATGAATCCAAATTTATGTGCATAGGTGAAAGAGGAAATTGACAGTATGCTATGCGTTGAATTATAACCCTAATTGATGAGTTTGAGTGGGTTAGCCCCATGGTAATAAGTCTAAATAAAGATGGGCACATTAGAATTTGTGTTGACTACCGAATACTTAATGCATCTTGCATTACTAATCCTTTTCCAACACCATTCAAAGAAGAAATCCTTGAAGGTGTCATAGGGTGTGAAATTTACACTTTCGCAAATGGATTCTTTGGGTACCATCAGGGCCAAATCACCAAGGAGGATCGACCTAAGACTACATTAGCTACCGAATGGGGGTCTTTCGCATATACCATCATGCTGTTTGGGTTGAAAAATGCACATGTTGTATTCTCCCATATAGTTGTTGAGGCTTTTAAATATTTCATCCATAAATTCCTTCAGGTTTATTTGGATGACTGGACAGTTTATGGCCTGGGGAAGGACCAATGTCTAATCTAAGGCTTATGTTTAAGCATTATCGAGTGCTTCAAATTTCACTTAATCTAAATAAATGTCTTTTTGCTACACCATTAGGTGTTCTTCTTGGTCACATTATCTGCCAAGATGGACTTTTGGTAGACCTCGTTAAGGTAGATGTCATTTTCTGTCTGCTAGTACCAACATCCCAATGCCTGGTTTGCACCTTTCTAGGTCATATTAGGTACTATCAAAAATCATCCGACGTTATTGAAGGATTGTTGCACCATTAGAGGAACTCTTGAAACACAACTAACACTTTATTTGGACCCGCTCTTGCCAATAAGCCTTTGACACCTTAAAGGACAAGCTCGTCACTCTATTGATTCTCTAATTACCTGATTGGACTAAACCATTCTATGTCCATGTTAATTCTTCTAGAATGGTCGTCAGTGCGATCCTTGCACAGCCTAGAAAAGGTTACCTTGCACAGCCTAGAAAAGGTTACCTTGATCATCCCATCTATTTTGCGAGTGTAAAACTTACTCCGGTTGAGAGAAATTACACCACAACATAGCGTAAAGCATTTTCCATGGTTTATGCTTTACAAAAGTTTCAATAGTACCTTTTGGAAACTCCTTTTGTGTTCTATACAGACCATGAAGCTTTGAAATATCTGGTTAATAAACTCATATTACATGGGCGCATCTATCATTGGATTGTATTGTTCCAATAATTCCAATTCTCTATCATGGTCAACCCAGGTAAGATGAATTACGACCCTGGCCATCTCTCCATAATTGATTCCAATGAACCAATGTGAGCCATTGAGGATGACCTCCTTGATGTATAACTATTTCATGTTTCATGTGTCCCTGAGGAGTTAGAAGATATAGCAACTTTATTAACTACTAACATAACGCCATATTATTTGAGTCCGCAGGGTAAGAAGTAACTAGCCTTCCACATTGCACCATTATAGCTCATTGGAGGGGACCTCTACAAGCTTGGACAAGATGAAATCCTTTGACGTTGTGTCATGAAACATGAGCATCCTGAAGTACTCTATGAAGTTCACAAAGGAATTGTTGGTGGGAACTATGCTGGTGAGGCTACTACGCACAAAGTACTATTAGTCGGGTTATGGTGGCCTACCCTTTTTCAAGATGCCAAGTTACATGCTAAATAGTGTGATATTTGCCAGTGCGTGGGGAAACCAAATCGTCAGGATGTCATGCCATTACATCATATTTTATTGCAAGAACCATTTGAGAAATGGACCATTGATTTTGTCAACCCCATCAACCCAATTGGATGACATACAAGTTCCTACCATATCATAATAATAATTGATTATCTCACGCATTGGGTTGAGGTCGTTCCAACAAGAGATTATATTGTAGCAATTGCCATGCGCTTCATATGGGAACATATCATAACCTATTTTGGTTGTCCATTAAGTTTTATTAGTGATCATGGTACACATTTCCTCAATGAGACTATACATGTATTACTAGTTGATTTCATGATTGCCTATGACAAGACAACACCATATCATCCCCAAGCCAATGGCACTATTGAGGCATTCAATAAAATCTTGGGTACAACACTTACAAAGATTTGTAATATTGGACGCATCGACTGGGATGATCAGGTGTCTATAGTACTTTGGGCTTACCAGACAAAATAGAAGTGCCTCAACAAAAGTACACCCTTCAATCTAGGGTTCGTAACCAAATCAATTCTTCTAGTTGAATCCTTGGTACCATCTATTTGCATTGCACACACTGGACAATTAGACACTGAATCATCATTGAAATCATGTTTGGATGCTTTGTTATGATTGGATGAAGCATGTTTTCTTGCTCATTGGAGTTAAGATGTGCAGAAACACAAACAAAAGGCATGACGTGATTGCCACCTTAAGCACAAGACATTTACCCATGGAATTGAAGTTTTTCTCTATGAATCCAAGTTTGTGCGCCACTCTAGGAAGTTTCGTGTTCACTAGGACGGTCATTTTATTGTTCATAGTATTCATCCCATGGGTGCTTGTCATTTACAAAGATTGGATGACCAATTTCTTCCTAGGCACTACAATGGTAGCTGACTAAGGCTATATTTCTCCGCTTAAAGTTTTTAGTTTCATTTGAATCAATAAGGTGTATCCCATTAGTTTAGGATTTTTTGTTTTCAATAAAATGTTGCCTTAGTTGCGTGCTCCTTTCTTTTAGTTACCTTTTTTGGTAACTTAGTAATTATGATTTTGTGGAGGACCACGATGCACATTTAGTGTGGGGTATGGGGTGTTACATGAGTTGGAAAATGGTCCATAGGGATGTGCGCACAAGTAAAGAGGTCTAAGGATATAAATTCTCACCAATGGTATGAATATTCAAAGGGGTTTACAGTTGTCATACACTCTAAAACAAGTGCAGGATAAGATGTGCCATTAATATAAAGAGATAGTGGTTGTGATAATCATGCCAACATTGTGTCATGATGATATTGTTAATCATATTTATGGTGAGAAGTGATAGTCGAAGAAAGAAGACTGTTAAAATGCATTGATTATGAGAAGTGATGGTCAAAGGGGGGGTAGTAAATGCAAGTTACCCCCTCAAGTCTATAAAAAGACATTTAGGGGCTCATTTTAAACTTTACCTTTGCTTTGAATGTGTTTTTATAGAGCCGAATAGTGAACAACTGAGTTTAGGTAATTCCAAGACAAGTACAAAGTATCAATATCCCATTCATTGACTATTAAGAAGGATCTTGTCTAAGTGATCAAGTATAATTTAGCTAACCTAAAAGCACACAGAGGAAATTGAGTAATTACAGGTTAAAGAGGTCAACATTTTCCATTAACTAATGTTGAAGCAGGAGAGCCGAGACACTCCCACAATAAACACGTATTATTTTGAGAACATTGGACAACCATTCCTCAACCTTCAGGCTCCATGAAGGGTGATGCAACCTAAGAAAAAGGCCCAAATAAGTGATCCACTTCTAGCCATTCCAGAGGAGGAGGAGCTATGTATTGGGGGGAAGCAATATTGATAAGAGGGGAAACACCTTAGGAATAAAGTAAGCATGCAAAAGGCAAAGGATTATGAATGACATGACAAACTAAGAAGAAGGATCAAGTACCTCCACCTCCACCTTTGATGATAGAGGAGATGCAGTACCCAAAAATGGTGTTTCATGCAAAAAATTAGGCATCAAATGTACCCACTTGCACCATTTTTGACTATAACCACCACCAACCAAGAAATGAGGTTGAGTTATAGAATGACTATCGGGTTCAACACCAAAACACTAGGAGTGAATTGGTGTATGAATTAAAATTATTCAATGCAGGCCTCTCCATTTATTTAATCTCCCATATTTTGAAAAACTGATAGAAGCAATAAAATTTCTTCTTTTACGCGTCCATGAGGACTATATCTGTTTTGTTGGGCGACACATGAAGATTACACCTGAAATAATAAGCAAGGTGTCAGGGTTGCAATGCTCTGATGTGGACCTTGAATTTGATTTGGAGGATTTAGAGGAGATAGAGAAGACCACCATGATGTTGGAGTACCAGAAGCAGGGCCATGCCATGCACATTAAAAACTTATAAGATCCTGCCCTCTGAGTAATAGTGCACATCATTATGACCCAGATTGACAACACTGATTGATGGAAAGAGGTGGACATTGCTCACCTATTTTTTGCCTATCAGGTAATCGAGGGGATAAATTACAACTGGCCAATGTATTTTTCCAACAAAATTATACTAGAAGTGGAGAGGAACCACCAAATACCTAGCCATAGGTTCCCATGGGAACATTTCTTTTGTTGATGGTGTTTGATGAAATTGATGTACTTGATTACACCTCTAGAGAACTAAAATGGTTGTAACCACTAGAGCACAAGTCCCCTATAGAGCACTACAAGGTGTTCACATGCCCCATTTATATCATTTCGACTTTCAAAATCAAGATGTAGTTATGGTATGATGGCATGAAGGAAGCCTTTGGAAATGAATGCACATTCCAAAGTACTTGCTCGTCTAGGTTGGCGAATAAGCCAAATTTATCATTAAACAATACTTTTCTCTGGGATGTATAAAGATGGCCCCCTTTAAAGAGGTTTTATCTTGGTTGAAGCAACTATATGCCTTCAAAACGTGGCACTTTCTCAACTCAGTGAACTGTTTATATGATGTGTAACCCCTCAACCTTGAAGCAAAAAAAATTGACTCAAAGATTCACTCTCTGAAAGATGTATGGTTATATGGCAAGAAGACATACAAAGAAAAGCATGAGACTGAAAGAACCAACATCAAGGTTCACCAAACCGTGGTCAGGCAAACTATTCATAATCTATTCTATATGCTGCGACCTAAGAAGAAAGCTTCAGGAGGCACAAATCATGCAAGAGAGAAGCTTCCTCCAGTACCACCACTTGATAATAATAAGCGAGCCAGGGATGATGCAAGTATAAGTTTGCAACCAGAACCACCAAAAAGGCAAGGACTACCCAGGCACCACCACCAAGGATTTCACCACCAAGGGCCTCCCCATTAAGGGAGTCACCACCAAGGGCTTAACCCAAATAAGATACACCAGAAAGACAACTAGAGGGTTCAGTGCCATCACCACCAACTAATCCATTGGAACAAGAAGAGCTTGAGGGTCACATGAAAGAACTGGAGGAGTCAAACTAAAAAAAAACACCCTCTCCGATGCAAGAGGAGGAGACCACCCTTGAAGAGGCGTAGTTGGACGTGGAAAATCCACTTGGCGAAGAGATGGATGGTTTTAACAAAAAACAAATGAGTGGCATGGATATCAACAAAAATTCATTGACATCAGATACAAATGTCGATATCCTTGAGTGGGATCTGCTCAAAGGGAAGTAGTCAGTTGACTCCAAATTTTAACTACCTTTGGTTGATCCAACCACCAACTTGCGTGCACAATACCAGAAAGACATTCTAGATAGGTTTCTATATTTATATTCTCATTTTCATCCATAGGATGCAACTATTGACACTAGACATCAAATGTCCTTTTTCTTGGACATGTAAAATGAAGAATGTCATTTTGAAATACCCCCTAATAGCCTAGTTTTATAGTCTAAAGTAATGGCGCTACCCAATCCTATTTGGGTTGATCCCCAATAGCTCTCTCCTCTATAAACTAGCTCCACATTTTTGAAAATGGCCTTTGAAGTTGCATTATATTCCAATGTGCACACTAAAAGCATAAACATGACTAGGTGGTGGAGATGTTTGATAAAGAAGTTTCCACTCAAAATATACTTGAAGAGGACATGGCCACGCTGAAGCAATAATTAGAAGAATCCACAACAACTAATGTCAAAACTTTAAATCTATGTAAATCTATTTTGGGCTAGGAACCAATAACGACAGATGGGGTCCCTTTAGAGGGAGATGTTGATAAATTAGAGACCTTTGCAAATCTCCTATTAAAGCAGTGCAAAGAGCAGCCTGTGCCTATAAATGAAACATTATGGGTGGTTGAATAGTTCACAAAAGCAATGGAAGTCTATAGATGCACCCTCCAAAGGGTCGGGGAAGTGATCCCCATCTTGGATGGGATTTTTGAGAAACTAACATGGTCTAGTAAAATTTTGGAGGCCTAACTCCAAGCAGAGGAGTCTCAACGATAGCAGTTGGCGGATGCCTCCCTATTAATAAAAAATCATACCAAGCATGATAAGGCATTTAAGGATGTCAAGACCATGGAAGAAAAAATAAATGTGCATCAACAACAAATAAATTCCAACTTTGCAAATCTCCAAGGAGAGGTTGTAAATGAGGTCACAACGCTTGAAGAAGTCCAAAAGGATGCTTCAACATTCCTCGAACAATTGGTCAATAAGGCAAGCGAGTGTCCCGATCAACCTGAGGAGATGAAAATTTGAAGGCAACGATCGAGGAAATGACAACAAAGCTACTTGACACCATGCCATATTGGGAAGACATCAAAAAGCAGATTGAACAAGTTGGCCCTAAATTTTTGGCTGAGGTCGAGACCGAAGCTTAGTCTGGGATGGACTAAGAGCATAGTGTGGGGTGATGTTGGACCTCAAATTTTGACTAAATATTTTGGATTTTGGCATGGAACAAGCTTGGCATGAGAGGAGAATGACACAGATCCAACTTGGCACAGGAAGACAATGGCATGGAATATCACAATGCAAAAATACCTAATCAAAGAAGAAGCATAAAAAATAGAGGACCCAAGAACAAAGGACTCGATATATCAACGAAAGACTTGGGGAGTGCAAGGGAAGCAAGAATTAGTTGAGGAGCGATTCTCAAGGACAAATTAAAATTTAATCATAACACAAGTTTCACATTGGCCTGTACAAAGGAGGACATTTGACAACAAGGATCTAGCACTGAACAAGAATATAGGGGTGTAAAGCCCTGGGTCCTTAGGAGAAAACAAGTAAATGACTGCCACAACTCTAGTCTACTAGAGATTGTTGGCTAGTCACCTAAGTGTTATAAATAATGGAAAAACGTGGTCAAGGAAAAAAGTATAAATACCCCTATGTATAAATGTGTAAGGTTGGATAAACATTGGTATTATATAATGATGCCTTATGGTAATATAGAAAACATGGAAGTTACTCTCAATTCTAGTGTTATGATATAGTTGTTAGTTAAGTTGCAACATTGAATTATCAATACATTTTGTTATGTAATATGTGGTTTGTATTTGACTATAATGAATAGAATATGCATTATATGAGCTTGCATAATCAAACTTTAAATCTCATGGCAGTTATCTTAATAATCATGTTTGTGTACATAGTTGAATCAAGGTCCACAATCATGTATTTTGTTTGTGTAATCAGTAATTAGTTATATGAATAAACATTATTATTTGACAAGTGTGTTACTCCACAACATAACCCATGGGAATTGGTTTCTTGTTGCATGCTTCAGATGAGCACACAAGAGTTCAGTCTTGCATGAAATTCTAGCGCATTAGCTTGTTGGGAATTATACATTTTAGCGCCCAAAAGAAGAGTTGATAGAAAAACACAACATAAATTTTAACTTAACTAGAGTTAGCCTCAATTCACCTATGATTAGTTTGAACCCATTCCATGTTTAAACTCAGCCTTAACTTACCTTGGATGAGAGTTAACTTTTGAGGCTATAAATACAAGGTCATACATATTCATTTCTAAGCTTTCATAGTGTAAAGTTATTATGCAAAATTTACTCCATAAGCTTCATGCAAGTAATGTTACCATGCCAAATTCATAATCCAAACAACCAAGACAAGGTGCCAAGGAGAGAAGGAGCAAAGAAAGCTTCATTGTGAAATATTTCTTGATGCACAAATTAAACAAACCACTTCAACAAGCCATTTGGGGCTCCAAGGAAGGTAAAAGAGTGTTTTATTTTATGGTTTAGTTGTGTTTTCATATGCATGCTTGTTACTTATGATCTCCCTAGTGTCTAGGCTAGAGGTGTTAAAATTTTAGTGTATTATTTTTATTTGTTTTATAGGACTAACACAAGACTAACCCCCCCTTTACGTATTCCTTGTTGACATCATGGCATGCCCGGTGGAACATGCACCCCACAAAGTTGTTCCCAAGGTATTTTAGAACATCCTCCTAACAGTTTTAATGTCAAAATCCAAACTTGATAAAAAAAAGTGGAAATTGAAGGCTCAAGGATGTTTTTATGAAAATCACTAAGTTGTTCTGTGCAATCATGTTCTTGCTCTCTAGAATTATGATATTGTATAATATTGCTACTTTTACAATCATAATTTTGTCGTAATTTATGCAGTATTGCATTAATTGTCACAATATTGTGCTTGACTACCATAGTTTTACTAATTGTCTGTGTTTATAGGGGAAAATTGCAATATTGACAATAACACAACTTTGCAATCATAATATTGACAATATCACAACTTTGTAGTAGTGATATTTCCAAGAATTTTTCAATATTACTATAAATTTCATGATATTGCTTAACCATGATGGTTATCCCCCTAGCTATTTTTATGACTGTAGCGTAGAGTTATGATTTTGTGCTAAGTTTTGTGGTATTGTCATTATTTTTGTGACATTATCTTATTACTAGCGATTTTGTGCTAACCATTTTTTTTGCAAGAAACTGGCAGTTTTGTCTTAAGAGTTGCGGTATTGCAAAAAAAGGGGCGACATTGTTGAGTGTTTCTATACTTTTACACTCTATGTAAAATTTTAGAAATCTGAGAGCAAGAATTGAAAAGCCATTTGTTCACTCATGTTTTGCTTCTAAGCACAAGGACCCCCTAATGTCTTTTTCAAGACCCAAAGGCCAAGAGAAAATGGTTTTAAACACTCTAAGTTGCAAAAAACTCACATTTGAACTTGGTGTTTTAATATCTTTTTACTTAAATTTATTTTTGTTTTTGTTTAAAGTTTTTCAAACACAACACCAAGGAGCTCAAACTTCATAACATATTTCATTTTTTATGCTATAAAAATAAACTCTCACCTTAGTTAAATGCTCATACAGGTTTTCATTTTTATGCTTGTTTGTTGAAGTGTTTTGTTTAGCAAGATGAGTGTTGCATGTATGCTCTCTCCTCATCCCCTTTAGGGAACTTGAATGATAAAAATTCTCACTCTTTGCATTTGTCGCTTTGGTCCAAAAACATGGAAGAAAAGCCACAAAGGCCCTCTCCAAAATCTGTATGGTTTAGATGATCCTAAAATGATCCTAAAGTCCTTCCACTTTCTTTATTATCATGCATTTTGGCTTATGGGTGGGAGTTCATCACCTCCCCATGAGTTCTCTAGGGAAGCCTTGACCTAAAAAATCATCTCTCGACATCATTGCAACTCCACTCCACGATGGGGTATATAAATTGAGGGTGACCTATTAGGATGTTTATTTTGGGCGGTTAAAATAAGTTTTGTTAGTGGTACTCGACCTCAAAATGTAGGGGCAACTCAGACACCATAATACAATGAGAAATTGATGAATGTAGGGGTGTTGAAAAAGACAATACATTTTCATAACAAACCAATTGACGTGGATCGAAATGACATGATTGTGCCCTAGTGTTTGTTACACATATGTGATCATCTAAAAACAAATAAAAATTGATAGTTTAGACAACCCCACTTACCGTGGACATACTGTTGATGCTGGGCAAGTAGCCCAAAGTTTCATGTCACCATACAAACTCTTTAGAGAAGAGAGTGTCTAAAAACCCAACTTTTCATGTGCTTTTAATTTTTTGGATTAACAACTTAAAATACTCTCAAGAACAAGTATATAGATGAAATTCGATAGTTCGATGCAACCTTGTCAGTTTTACGATTTAGGAGGTTACACTTAGATATTTTTATCATTTTATCTTTTTTACTTACATGGTCTAGAGTTAAAAACTATTTGTTTATCATACCACGTCCAAAATGATTCTTGTTTGTGCATCACTCCTTTGTTTGAAGAGGCGTTATGCCATCTATTTGACACTACACTTGCCTTAGTCATTTATCAAAACCTTTGTGTGTGTGTCACTTAATTGAAAGGGGTGTCATTACGTTGCTCATTTCATTTCAAACCTTATGCCTTAAAATATTTGAAACAAACCATTTTCCATACTTTTAGAGCACGCTAATGTTGTTACGCTATTCAAATTATTTTCAAAAATTTGTTGCCTTATGTCCAAATTGCAAAACCAAAACCACGTCCCTTTTGGATCTATGTCTAGTACCATCATGTATTTCATTTTTATCTAGATTGTTGTCTATTTTGAAAAGCCTTGTATTATAAATCAAGTTTGAAATTAGCCTTGACAAATTCATATCTAAACATTAATTGGTTTTTGCTTAGGACTCGCGTAATTTTGGCCTATACATTTACCTTTCAATTTTTGGTTGTGCAACTTAGACTAGTTTCTTGCTCGATTTAAAGACTATTTTTGTGTGCCTAAATTGGGGAAGGGGTGTATCTTACATATGCATAAAGATCAATGTCTTTTATCAAATGATCAAGTGTGTGTTTAAATCTAAATGCTTAGTTTGTGTCAAAGTATTTCAAATTTATTAGATTAAATCTATTGCCTTTTAGACCTCATTTTGTTTAAAGTTTAGCTTTTGTCCCTTGCTCCCAAAATACCTAGAAATACCTATTTTGAGTCTAGCTTTTGTGCCTTGTTTTCCAAAAGACCTAACAACCTTTGTTTCTTTAGACCTAGTTTAGACTTGTTGGAAACACTTTATACATAAGTTTGGCATTTTGGTTTTATTTCATCCACTTGATCTTTTGTGTAAGACATTTGACGTTAGATTGTTTTGGAACAAGTTTAACATTAATATTTTTAGAGATACAACTCCAATCCTTTGACCAACATAAGCCATGTTTGGACCATTTATCATTTCACCTCATTTTTAGAATTTATAGAACTCTAGGCCTATTCTGTGGAATGTTTGTCATTAATTTGGATATGTCTCGTTATACACATAGTGGAGCCATGTACAATACAAGTTGTGATAATGTGGTCACACAAGATGATTTTGTTCAAGATCCCTATAGTGATGATGTAGTTTGTGAGACAGATCTTTATCCTCCTTACACTGATCAATCTTGGGTACAAAGTCAAGATCCGTTAGCCCATTATTTGGTTAACATGCATCCCTATTTAGAGAAGAACCAAGAGCAAACCACACAATATCTTTCTAGCATACCATCGGTTGTAGAAAAAGTCCAAAAATAACCATATTATGTTACTATGACATTGACATATGATCTTTATTTGTTTGATCATCACTTTCTTGAAAATAAGGATGAAGTCTTAGTCAAAGCCATGGAGGTAGGGGCCAAGTTTCTAGTAGACTTCTCCCACAAAAAATTACCTAGTCTAGTTAGAGTGCCTCTCAATGTGCCTTATACCCAAACATTGAACATGCCTCTACTAGCAATCCTTAAGCACTTGTGCTGATGTCATATCAAGAACTGCATATGCTTGTCAAAGGAAAGGGTCCCATGAAGTACCACTTTATACAAATGCAACAAGCATATCAAACCTATTTTAATATAGTGCACAATTTTAATAACATGGCCATGTCAAATGCTCCACTCATCAAATTATCTCCTTCCACTAGAGTATTAATCAAATTAATAGGGAAATATATTTATAGTATAGACCCATTTGTACAAAGCACTTCAACTGAATACATGTACAACATCCTAGTTATTAAAGAAGTGACTACTGCTTCTATGCAAAACATTGTGCCAAACACAATGGATAACATGCAAGTGTCTTCTAATCCAGGCCAAAGTGGTTTAAATACACCAATAAATAGTTTGCAACAAGTGCCTTTAGTTAATACCACAAGTAATTCACAACAACAAGGGGAACTCCTACGTCCAAACCATAAGAAGTTACCTCTAATCCTCAACTAGCTGCTTCTTCAAACATGCAACCGCAAGGATTAAGTAATCAAACACCCACTAGTGCTTTGCCTCAATAAAATATGACGAATGTTACACCACTTCAATAGGTGACAATTAACATTCCAAAACAATAAACACAGTCTAATATGGAACTGCAACAGAGGAAAAACACTACACCACCTCAAAAGGGGGCCACAAATGTTCCACCTCGACAGGTAGTTACAAATGAACCTCAATAGTTGTAGACCAACATGCCTTTATAGTCGCAACCATTGTCTAATCAACAATGTATATCCATTAGTCAAAGGAAAATGCCAAACACCTTATAAGCATCTAGTTCACAAATGGTGTTTGCACAATAAAGAGATATCGATATCCCATAAGTATCAATCAGGAAACAATTACATTTCATTCAGCATGTGCCACAAATCTAATGACAGGGCCTTGGTTCACAATAAGTTCCCCTTATTCAGCCAGGTTCGATTAGTTGGTAGAAAGTCTCTACTCAACCTTAGTAGGTGTTGGAAATATTTTCATTGATGTCAAAGGTTTAGCATTATTGGTGATAAAGGCCCCATTGCATTTAATGTTTTTTATCTTGGCTAATATGAGTTAATATTTATTTAATATTAACGAATATATTTTTGGTTACATATGAGACAAAAGAAGGGCCCATGGAGAAGTTGAAGAGCCACGAGGTAAAGACAAAAGAAGGATGGGACGCATTTTCCCATGAAGAGTCATTTTGAAGAATACCAAGATTCACCAAGTGAAGACAAAAGAGTAACGGCACAACTTCTCATGAAGGAACACTTTAAAGAATATGAAAAGTCACCAAAGATAAGGATAAAAGTGGGAAGGACGTTTTTGATCATGAAGGGTCACCACATGACTTTTCAAAGGCTTGAATATGAAGGGTCATCCAAGATTGGCGCCATTTTCCATGAGGATTGAAGGGTCACAAAGGGGGAAGGCCAAAGGTCATTTGGAAAGCTATAAATAAAGGCTTGAGAAGCCATTTGTAATATGAGAGATATAGATTGATTTGATATTGTAATATCTAGCTTAGAAGAGCAATTGTGAGAGATGAATATGATTTGTATTTGTTATATCTAGCTTAAAAGAGCAAAGGTGCGAGAGAGGAAATAGATGTTGTATTGATCTATCATTTATTGAGATAACAACATTGAGAGATAGGTGTGTGGTATACACAAAGGGGTTGGTGCTCTTGTGGGTTGGTGCTCACGAATAGTAGCTGGGTTGGTGCTCGGCAAAGGGGTTTGAAGCTCCTATGGGTTGGTGCTCACGAATCGTAGCTGAGGTTGGTATTTGGCAAAGAGGTATGGTGCTCATGTGGGTTTGTTCTCATGAATATACTTGAGATTGTTCTCCGTGGTTTTTCCCACATTGGGTTTCCACGTTATATCTGGTGTCTCTCTCTATCTTGTGTGATGTTTATTGTTTGAGTTTTACTGCATATCTTAAATATTTGATTAAGTAGAATTTGGTAAAGAGAAACTTTTATAAGATATATAATATACTGATTCACCCCCCCCACTCTTAGTATATTTCGTGCTTAACAATTGGTATTAGAGCAGGGTCCTTCAGAAAGGGTTTAACAGCTTGAAGGTAGATCAAAGAAAAGCATAAGATGGCCAAGCAACTAAAGAAGTAGAATCAAGAGTTGTAATCTGTGGTTGAGGCTCTTAAGGAAAAGGTGTATATCTTGGATTCTAAGTTGGCTATAGAAGTAAAAGAAAATAAGATATTTATTCAAGATCTTAAGAATCAGTTAGAGGTTGCAAATTCAATTTTAACATCAAAAGAAGAAGAGTCTAATCAGTTGAAGGATGAGTTAGGTTCTTTAAAGGATAATCATGAGAAGCTTATACTCAAGGTTTAAAAAGATCATAAAATATTGGTCCAAAGAAAGAAGGATGCAGGTTTTGAAGGCAAATCAAAGAAGTCGATCAGGAAGCCCAATGCTTTTAAGTTTTCAAATTTTTTTCATGGCCGTTGTTTTGTTTGTCATCATGTTGGTGATAGGGCAAGAGACTGTATGAAGAGAAGAAATCAGTCAAAGGGAGATCTCAGTCACATTCAAGAAAAAGGTATGAGAAATATTGTTTGCTTTTGTTGTCATAAGGTTGGCCATATTGCTAAATTATGTCCAAAACAAGTAAAGAGATCTTCAAAGTATGTCAAAGGTTACAGAGCCCTTAAAAGATATGAGAAGAGTCAAATTAAGGTTTGGAGACCTAAAATAGTAAAGGTTGATCAGGTTGAGTTCAAGAATGAAAATGAATTACTTGCTATAGTAGATAAAGAATCAAATAAGAAGGATTATGCAGAATCTCTTGTTACATTTGAGCATGAGCTTTGTCAAAATAAGATAGTTGAAAAAGTTGAGAAAAAGAAAAACATCATAAATGATAAGGTTAGTAGGTCAAAAAGGTTAGACATGCTTAAATGGATTCTAAAATAAAAACACAAGAAGATCAAGGAAGAAACAAAGGAGATGTGGGAATCTCCTGAGATTTATTTCTAGAACCCTTTTGTGTGGGGGTGTCTCTTTTAGGCTTTAAGGAGACACTTTTAAGAGAATTGAAGCATGGTGGATGCTATTGGGTCTTGGCTATGTTGCATGACAAGAAGGTGAGTTGGCAGATTAATTTGTATATCTTTTGAGGGAATATATTTTTGAAGAAAATTTTGCATCAGTATTATGATTCTTGCATATGCAGTGTTTTAAAGTGTTTCAAATGATTATGATCACAAGAAATTAGAATGTTGAAAAAGAGCAAACAGTTTTAGAAAGAAGGAAAATGATACTAATGTAGATTTCATCAGGAAGAAGGTTCAGACATGTTCATGGCAGAAGAAACAACATGAAGATTCTATGTTGGTGCAAACAACTTTGCATGTAAGAAATAAAGATCAGCCATGGTTCTTTGATAGCGGATGTTTAAGGCATATGACAGGAGATAAGAGTAAAAGAAGATCAATGATGGCATAGTGAAATTTGAAGATAAAACCACTACCAGGATAGCCGAAAAATATTCTCAAAGGACAGACAATGTTTTAATCAGATATCTTCTCAAAGACATGCAAGAGGAGTTGGGAGTAATTTCTATTACTTCCTGCCATTGATGTTTAGCATCAAGTGAGGGGGAGATAAGTGTTAGCTCCAGGTAGGCCCTTTGCCATTGATGTCAAAGGGGGAGAATAATAGGTATAGGTACAGGTGCAAAAAATAGGTACAGAAAACATGTACAGGTTGCTATAGTAAGGGGAGTTACTGTATGTTTTGAGATGATGGTATGTGTAGGTGACAGAATGTGGTAGTTTCAGAATTGAGGTTGTCATCAATGACAAAGGGGGAGATTTTTAAAAATATTGTCATTGACGTCAAAGGTTTAGCATTATTGGTGATAAAGGCCCCATAGCATTTAATGTTGTTTATCTTGGCTAATATGAGTTAATATTTATTTAATATTAACGAATATATTTTTAGTTGCATATGAGACAAAAGAAGGGCCCATGGAGAAGTCGAAGAGCCATGGGGTAAAGACAAAAGAAGGATGGGATGCATTTTCCCATGAAGAGTCATCTTAGAGAATACTAAGAGTCACCAAGTGAAGACAAAAGAGTAAGGACACAATTTCTCATGAAGGGACACTTTGAGGAATACGAAAAGTCACCAAAGATAAGGACAAAATTGGGAAAGACGTTTTTGATCATGAAGGGTCACCACATGACTTTTCAAAGGCTTGAATATGAAGGGTCATCCAAGATTGGCGCCATTTTCCATGAGGATTGAAGGGTCACAAAGGGGGAAGGCCAAAGGTCATTTGGAAAGCTATAAATAAATGCTTGAGAAGCCATTTGTAATATGGGAGATATAGATTGATTTGATATTGTAATATCTAGCGTAGAAGAGCAATTGTGAGAGATGAATATGATTTATATTTGTTATATCTAGCTTAGAAGAACAAAGGTGAGAGAAAGAAAAGAGATGTTGTATTGATCTATCATTTGTTGAGATAGAAACATTGAGAGATAGGTGTGTGGTATACATAAAGGGGTTGATGCTCCTATGGGTTGGTGCTCATGAATTGTTGCTGGGTTGGTGCTTGGAAAAGGGGTTGGTGCTCTTGTGGGTTGGTGCTCACGAATAGTAGCTGGGTTGGTGCTCAGAAAAGGGGTTTGAAGCTCTTGTGGGTTGGTGCTCACGAATTGTAGCTAAGGTTGGTACTCGACAAAGGGGTATGGTGCTCCTGTGGGTTTGTTCTCACGAATATACTTGAGATTGTTCTCCGTGGTTTTTCCCACATTGGGTTTCCACGTTATATCTGGTGTCTCTCTCTATCTTGTGTGATGTTTATTGTTTGAGTTTTATTGCATATCTTGAATGTTTGATTAAGTGGAATTTGATAAAGGGAAAGTTTTATAAGATATATAATATACTGATTCACCCACCCTCTTAGTATATTTTGTGCTTAACAATAGGCACAATACTTTACCCCAAGTCATATCCTTCTAACACAACCACAATTCCCTCAAAACCAGGACTATATACCAAATCCAAACAATAATATCACATTACAACATGTGCAATTTCAAAAATCATATCCCAATCCATGGATGCATATTCTTGGTCAATTTCCTAATCAAATCAATGTTCCATAACAAACCATTCCTCCATTATACCCTGGTCAAGGTAATCCACCTTTGATCGCCCAGCCTCCACCTCAGGGCAACGTTCTACCCAATTTCTTGGCACAAGAATTGCAATAAATGAAGGATGTAATTTCCACCATTGAAGCAGGGAAACAAACCAAGAAGTTCAAGTTAGATGATGTGTGTTCATATCCATTCAACATGGAGTATATTCAAATACCATTTTCTCTAGGGTATGAGCCATTAAAATTTGATAAATACAAGGGTAAATGAGACCTTAAGGCCCATTTGATAGAATTCTTTATTGTTTACCAGCCAATGGCTTACAGTGACATTTATTTATTCCTTTTATTTCCTCAGTGTCTAGTAGAGCAAGATTTGGAGGGGTTCCTAAAATTTAAAAAGAATTCAGTATCTGCTTTTGATGACCTCTCAGACAAATTTGTGCAACATTTCTCCTACAATCTCGAACATAAGATTTCATTGGCTGATTTGACTCAGGCCAAGTAGAAAGGTGGTGAAATTTTTGCAAGATATTAACAGTGATGGAGAGCACTCACGAGTCACTTCATCCATCTTATCAGATAAACAATTCGCTATTATATTTACTAAAAATTTGCACAGTGAGATATCCTATCATCTAGAGCTATAGTGTGCACATACCTTCAAATATATCATCGACAAAGGTTTGATAATTGAAAAGAGCCTTATTAACAAAGGGATTATTAAGCTAACTTCATCGAACCAAAATCAAAACCAAAACCAAGGAACAGGCCAAAATTAGAACCAATAAGTCCAAGTGCAAGCGTCAACACCAACTTAGACCAGTAACTATGAAAAATCCAAGTAATTCAATCGCAACAAGAATGTTGTTAGAAATGAAATAACTGAGTTGCAACATTTCCAAATGGTGCAAACACCATCTACTCAACTCGTACCTCAAATACAGCTTACTCTTCACCATCAACCCATTTAGCAAGCACATCAAGTATAACATTCGTAGCAACCCAGATCTGCTCCACAAATACAACAACCATTACCTTTACAAACCCTTATTCTAAGGGGAAATGTTCCTACTCATCTAGTCTTCAGTGATTTAGGAGAACCTATTGAATCCATGTTTTTCAAGTTAGATGCAATTAACATGATTAATTGGCCAATACCGAATCACTATCCTAAGGTTATTCCATATCTAAACTGGCATAGAGAGAATGAGTTATATGAAGACCATCATGTTCATAGACATAATCTTTTCCATTGTGTGCAAATCAAACACCTCATCAAAAATATATTAGAGAATAGGGAGATTACATTGGATAATAGAGCATCTACATCTAATCAGAACCTAAAATTCTATCAAAACCCTTTTTTAAAACATAAGAATAAAAATCAACAAGAGCAACAACAAAGGCCAGAATAACAACAACAATATCAACAACAAAAAAATAATGTCAACCAAATGGGAGGAACCAAGGCTAGAATAATTCCAATAACCAATAAAATTACCATGTAATTGTGCATGACTACACCAAAGTTGTAATTCATATTGTAGGAGGTCGCATTTCCACCATCACTATTAATCCTAGACCAAGTGCTAACATAATAGGACCGTTGTTAACCAATTCCAATCAACCCACTTATGTCAGTAATCATTCCTTGACCTAAGATCACAAATAGGTGCAACAACAACTAGGGATTATTATTTTGGGACTTTATACCAATAACTCATCATTACTCCGTGACCACAATCAAGTACATCGACAATCAAGATTTATCATATTTGGCCCCTCTCCATTATCATTTTATAGCAACAATGATCATGTATCTAATATCGATTGTACAATCACAACTCAATGATTAAAGATTACCATTCTGAAACCACAACCACCTACGAACTAACCCATTCAACCCACTATCCTGGCTATAGGAACAAGCCATATACCATTGTTAAAGAAAATACATTCGACATTATGGAACAACTCCAAAAGACGCCCACACAAATCTCCATTTTAGATTTGTTACATATGTTTACTATCCACAAGAACTACCTAACATAACTCCTAGGCTAATCTCGAGTTCCAAACAACATAACCCCCAACAAATTCTAAGCTTTGGTTGGACACATAACCCCATGCCAATAGTTAACCTTCGACCAAAGTGATATGTCATCCCTTGGACCTCTCCATAACAATCCATGTACATTCAAGTTATCATAGCATGATACAAAGTAAAATGTATCCTCATAAATAATAGGTCGATCTTAAATATTGTGTATTTAAAGCTCATCAAGCATCTCAAATATACAACAATTGATTTACATCCAGAAATAGTCACTATCAAGGCCTACAACATTGAAGACCAGGGATCACAAGGCACCATCAGCTTACAAGCTATTATTGGGCCATTAACCCATGATACACTTTTCCATGTGTTATACCTAGACCTATCTTACAATTTTCTCTTGGGTAAACTTTGGATACATGAGATTTATGCAATCCCTTCAACATTGCACTAGTGTCTCAAGTTCTCTCACTTAGTTAGGGAGGTCACCATCAATGGAGATTTGCAGCCTTATGAACATTGCTAACATTTGGAGGATGACTATGAAATCTATAACTATCGCTTTGGCATAGATTCAATTCCCAAAAAGGATAAAGACAAATAAATACTTGTCAAATTACTTGAGGCTAGTTGCATAGACCAAGATAGCCTTGATCCCTCTTTACACATGCCTCCTCCTAAATTGTCTAATCATTTTACCATCTTAGCCAATGGCTAGGAGAGTATTTGACTCATGACACATTTTACATTGCCAAGCTTCCACATAACCCCAAGTCCTATGGAAGACCTAAAGCCAAGCCACCTTGCATGAAATGGCAATGAAAAGGTAAGGACAAACTTCATAGTCTAGCTCTTGTCATTTTCACACTGGCTACTAGCCAAGAAGAGGACCCACTTTCTAATGATGACACTTGGTAATAAAATGATAGATTCGCTGATTGCTAAAAAAATGCCATATATCTTATTCTTAATCGGATCATGGAGAATCAAGACTATGAAGGAGGAGCCTGAGGTCAAATCAACAGGGTACTCTTGAGCCAATTTCTATAACTCAATACAAAGGAACCTATTGTATTAGATTTAAATTGCCTAGGGGTGACCCCATATATTTTATTCATGTTCTAACACCAACATCTAGTGACGATGATGCTAGTAACAAAGCAGATTCTGATCATAACACTTATGAAGACCTTGCCTATACCAATCTATTTGACACCCATGCCATTTATATCCTTACCATAGTTATCCGCAATAATCCGCTTCCTCTATATCACCCTCAACTTATAGGCTGGGACCGACAAGAATCCATAGTGCATGTAGACAAGTTTGAGAATGATGAGGCCTTTTACGATTTTCTAGGCCTAAGAAACAATGTTCTATTAGGAGACCACAAACAAGGGTTCTCTATCAAACTAGATCCTGAAGCCTATTTTAGAGAATGGACGAACACCCTTAGCCAAAAACAAAGAAGTAAAAAATTGAGGTCCCAAAGTGAAAACCTCTTTGAAGAGATTTTGGACCAAACTAAAAATAAAGAGAAAGGCTAGTCTTTTGATAAAAACTTGTTTCAGGGGCCATTAGATGGGGGTGTTCACCTTTCCTCCAATGAAGCTCAGGTGACCACGAATGATAAAATTACTTTTGGGTCTTAGTTCAATTCAAAAAGAACAACATGCCTTTGATCGAATTGCACATAAATTTTTGATAATGTTTGTAATATGGCCATCCCTACCATTGAGAGATTCAGATTCATCTTGTTTAGGTGAGCTTAAAGAACCATTCCAAATAGAGGAATTTGTAGTTGCAAGTTAATTCAAATCATTGTCAACCATTCTAAAAGATGGATTGACTCTCCTCCTAGAAGACACAATGGAAGTCAATATTAGGACCCTAGATGACCCAAAATGGTTCAAATTAGGCGTATCCCTCATTAAGGAGGAACATGAAGTCTTTATATCCATTTCAAGAGAATTTGTTGACATCTTTGCTTGGGTCTATTTAGATATGTCAAATTTAGACCCCACCTTGGTTATACACCACCTTGTTATACATCTTGATGCCAAACCTATGAAGTAGAAACTACACAAGATGCATCCTCATATTATTGTAGTAGTAAAGAAAGAGTTGGAAAAACTCTTAGAAGTGAGATGCATTCAATCGATCGATTACTCAGAGTGGATCTCAAATATTGTGTCAGTTAGCAAGAAGCCATAAAAAATTAGAATCTGCATTGATTTCAGATTATAAATAAGGCCTACCCCAAGGATGACTTTGATTTTCCAAATATTGACATGATAGTTGACTTAACAGCAGGGTATGAAATGATTTCACTTATGGATGGATTTTCAGGATACAACCAAATTTGGATTGTACTGGAAGACCAACATAAGACAATGATCACCACTCTATGGATAATGTTTTGTTATCAGGGTATGCCATTGGGTCTCAAGAATGTTGGGGCAACATACCAAAGATCCATGATCATCATATTTCATGATATGATGCATGACATTGTTGAAGACTACGTCAATGACATATTGGGTAAATCAAAGACCCAAGCCAATCATCCATCCACATTATAGATAATATTTGAGAGGATTTATGAATATAAAGTCTGACTCAATCACAAGAAGTGTGTCTTTGGTGTCACTTTAGGCAAACTATTAGGATTCATTGTCTCTTGCAGAAGTATTGAAGTTGTTCCTACCAAATTATGAACCATTGTTGAGATGCTTTCACCTTTTATTTTGAAGTAGCTATACAGTTTGTAGGGAAATATCTAGTCTATCAGATGTTTCATATCATAATTACCCAATAATTGCTATCCATTTATACACTTATTGAAGAAGGGTGTCACATTTCATTAGGATGAAGAATGTCAACATGCATTCCAACACCTTAAGTAATATCTTGCCAATCTTCTAGTTTTATTACCACCAATGCCAAGAAAGTCATTCCTACTATATCTCTCTGTCACATACAAAGCCCTGGGGCACTTCTAGCTCAACATGATGTTAATGAAAAAGAACATGTGTACTATCTAAAGTTGTACACTAGTTGTGTATGAACATAACTATATGCCTATAGAAAAGACCTATTTAGCTATGGTCTTTCCATCCCATAGGCTATGACATTAAATGTTTAACAACAAGACCATGGTTATTTTTAAATTAGATCTGATTAAGTATCTACTATTTAAGATAAATTTATAAGGCCACATGGCTAAATAGATCATGCTTCTGAGCAAGTTCGAGATCGAGTACGTTAACCAGAAGGCTATCAAGGGATAAGTACTTGCAGATCAACTTGTTAAATCTCCCCTTGTTGATACCAAACCTCTCACTTTTTAATTTTCATATGAGTCCATCATGACCATAATTGAAACACCTCCTAAGGAGTAGCACTGAAATCTATATTTTGATGGATCATTCACATCACATGGATTAGGGGCGAACTTATTATTTATTACACCACAAGGGGATCTTATCCCTAAATCATTTTGTATCATCTTTCCTTATACCAATAACATGGCTAAATATAAAGCACTGGTTGTAGGGCTTAGTCAGGTAGTACAATGGAATATTTTACATCTTATAATTTATGGTGATTCTCAGTTAATCATAAATCAAGTTACAAACTACTTTTAGACCAAAGATGACAAACTAGTGCCATACAAGGCCATGGTGGATATTCTCAAGCAGTAGATCACTGACATATAGTTTGAATACATACAAAGGGCCATGCCATGGCCACCATTGGTTCTTTGATCCATCACACAGACAAGGCAAAATAATATCAATTCCTTATTGAAAATCTTCTAGCTCCTACTCATGATCCTTCAACCATCGCAATGATCTATGAGATTATTGGTCCCAACTCTATATAGTATTTAGACCTTTTTAGCTACCTTCATGACCATATCATGCCACATGACCTATCACATAAACAATAAAAGGCCTTTACCCACCAAGCCTCATGATATACTTTACTTGGCCCAACCTTTTACTACCATAGTTTTGAAGGAACTTTGATTTATTGTTTAAATTTGATAGAATCAACATTAACATCATGGTAATTTCACAAAGGAGTGTGGATCCCACACCAATGGGGTTGTCCTAGCCAAAAAATTGCTACATACCAATTATTATTAGCCAACTATGTATGTAGATGCAACTGCATATGTCAAAAGGTGCGACAATTGTCAAAGGCATGCCAATATGATTCCCCTAGCCAAAATTCTAAAACTGATGCTTACACCATGGCCATTTGCAACATAAAAACTCAATCTCATTATAAAGATTAAACCTACCTCATTTTATTGCCATAAACACATCTTTACTGCTACCAAATATTCCACTAAGTGGGTTGAAGTTATATCTCTCACTTACATCATTAGAAAGTGGATTTCTAAGTTCATCTTCAATAACCTTATTTGCTACTATGGTATCTCATCTGACATTATATCTGATAATGATAGATCATTTAAAAATAAGGATGTCAAAATGCTTTGTGCCAAGTACAATATCACCCAAAAATTTTCTAGCACATATTACCCACAAGGTAATGACCAAGCAGAAGCATCTAATAAAACCATTGTCAACATCCTTAAAAATATTGTCAATGATGTTGGTCACAATTAACACCTCCAAATATTTTGTTCCCTATAGGCATATCACACTAATTACCATACCCCAATAGGAGCCACTCCATATTCCCTATTTTATAGCACTGAGGCCATTCTTCTCATTGAATTCAAGTTACCTTCTCTACAAATCTCATTAAAGAATGTCCTGGATGATGAAGATTATCGAGTAGCTTGGCTACAAGAGTTAGAGTTACTTGATGAGAAATGTGTGGCTACTATTAATGACCTTCAAGCATACCAAAATTAACTTCATGGCCACTATAACCGGGGTTAAACATATATAATTTGATCTTGGTGATCTTATTCTAAAAAAAATAAAAAGAATACCAAGATCAAGAAGAAGAAGAAAGACAAATTCAAACATAATTAGATAGGCCCATATATCATTGTTTCAAATTATGGTTCTAGAGCATACAGGCTTGCTACACAAGACGAAGATGAACTTGATGAGTTGATGAACATCATACACCTCAAACATTACTTCGATTGAGAGACCCGAAGTATTGTCTATGAGGTTCGTTTCCATTGCACCATATCATCATCTTCTTTGTACCATACCCTATACCATTCTACCATACCTTTTCTATCAACCAAATTTGTTTTTACCCTCCTTACCTAACCCTTTGACATTAGTTTCATTCTATTGGTTCTTCGGCCACCTTCAATGAGGGGATTCATAACAAGTTTTAGAAGTTGATTCTATATTCTAGACAAAGGCAATATTTTGAACCAATATGATAGTGGTTTGGCAGTTGCATCATTCATTTTTTATTTTATTTTATTATTAGTGTTCCTGATTATAACTAATTTTAGACAAATCAATGTTCCACTTTATGCTACTAATTATAACCACCTTTGAGCAAATTAGTATCATTAACCTATGTTATTATTTCCTAAATATAACTACTTATGAGAAAATTAGGAACAAGCCTTGAAGTCCCACCTTACCATTCCTATGCCATATGCCTAATTTGAGAACTTGCTATTACTTAGTTGGATTCCTTTGCTATAAGGCCAAACTACAATGACTTTAGGTCCTAATGGGACTATGTAGGCAGTGCTCAATTCATGTTGAGGACAACTCAATCACCCTTTGCCATTCTTTCACCATTGTGCAAGCAATTTCAAGTTTGAATGCTCTCATCATTTTATGATCAAGATTGTTTTGTATCTCATAATTCATGTCTAATTTGAGATATGAAGAAAGTTTCAAAAACATTTGAAAACAATCTAAAAAATCCTAAAAATCAATAAATCAACCACTTTTTTGCGTTAAAGATTCTGAGAGCCCTAGCTATTTCATAAGAAACCACTTGTCATTTAGTTTTCACATCCTTATTTGGCCTAAGTTTTATGTTCTCACCATTTTGTGAGTTTCTATTAGGTGCATTATGTATTCAACTTTGATATATGAATGATCGCTAGGATTTCTTTTGCACTCTCGTTGTTTTATGAGACCATTTCCATATTCCTCTATAAAACAATTATGTTTTTCTCTGTCATCATTTTTCTCTATCTTATATATTGCGAGAACTATATTTGGCTTGAAGTTCATGTTGGATCTTACGCTCATGGAACTATGTAGGTAACATCCACTTTTTTAGTGCATCTAGAGCCAGCTTAACTACCCCTTATTATATTTCTTCATTTTGTTTATATCATTATCTCTTATAGCCTATGGGCATTATCTGTTATTTTTTTTGTGTCGTGTCATTTGCATTAACATTGTGATTAACCATTATTTGTGTTTGTTTTATTTTGTTCTATCTTTATTTTCCATTTATTCATGTTTTGTTGTGTTTTTGTTTGTTTATTTCCCTGTTTGTGTGTTGTCATTGTTTTGATTTGGCTTAGTAAATCTGTGTTCATTAGATGATTCTTTGCACATTATACTTAAGTCCATCCATATTCATATGTCAACATTATTATCATGGTTTTTATCAGTGGTGCATTATTTTCAGTGTTTATTGGATCACGTGTCAGTCCTTATGCATATTTTAGCTTAGTTCTCATGGTATTTTATATCATGGTGCCTACCATCACATGCTACAAAAAAATTCAATTTGGAAAATATTATAAGTAATGAGGCTGCAATACTTCTCCTTAGTTACCTAAAAAATTCCTAATCTACCCAAATCAGTACCCACATATAGAGTAATTAAATCATGGAAGAGTTTTAATCCCTTCTAGTCAGGATGTGCATCTCCATACTAATAGGTTATCTGAATTCATATTTCTCCTCTGTACTATGTTAATCTTACTCTATGAGTATGGATTCAATACATAAGTCCAATTTTTCAATTTTCCATATTTTCCATCATCATGGCATGCCTGGTGGGACTCGCACCTCACAAAGTTGTTTCCAAGGCATTTTAGGACATCCTCCTAATAATTTTCATGTCAAAATCCAAACTTGTTGATCAAAAAATTGGAAATTGAAGGCTTAAGGATGTTTTTCTAAAAATTTTGAAGTTGTTCTGTGTAGTCGCATTCTTGCTCTCTAGAATCATGATATTGTACAATATCACTACTTTTGCAATCATAATTTTAGTGGTATTGCATTAGCTATCATGATATTATGCTTGACTGCCACAATTTTACTAACTGTCTGTGTTTACAGAGAAGAATTACAATATTGAAAATATCATAACTTTGTAATCACGATATTGATAATACCGCAACTTTATAGTTGCAATATTGCCAAAAAATTTGTGATATTGCTATAACTTTCATGATATTACCTAACCATGGCAGTTATTCCTCTAACCATTTTTGTGATTTCAAATTAGAGTTACAGTTTTGTGCTAAGTTCTATGGTATTATCATTATTTTTGTAATATTATCTTAACATTAGTGATTTTGTGCTAACCATTTTGTTTTGTATGAAACTTGTGGTTTTGTCCTAATAGTTGCGATACTACAAGAAAAGTAATGACATTGATATATGCTTCTATGGTTTTGTACTCTGTGTAAAATTTTGGAAACATGAGAGAAAGAATTGAAAATCCATTTGTTCACTCATGTTTTACTTCTAAGCACAAGGACCCCCTAACGTCTTTTGTAGGACCCAAATGCCAAGAGAAAATGGTTTTAAACACTCTAAGTTGTAAAAAAGTCACATTTAAATTTTGTGTTTTAAAATATTTTTACTTGAAGTTAGTTTTGTTTTGTTTAAATTTTTTCAAACAGAATGGCAAGGGGCTCAAACTTCATAACATATTTCATTATTGATGCTATAAAAATGAGCTCTCACCTTAGTTAAATGTTCATAATGATTTTCATTTTTATGCTTGTTTGTTGAAGTATTTTGTTTATTAAGACAAGTGTTGCATGTATGCTCTCCCCCCATCCCCTTTAGGGAACTTGGGTGATAAAAAGTTCTTTCTCTTTGTATTTGTTGTTTTGGTCCAAAAGCGTGGAAGGAAGTCACAAAGGCCCTCCCTAAAATCTGTATGATTTGGGTGACCTTAAAGTCCTTCCACTTTCTTTATTATCATGCATTTTGTATTGTATTTGGGAGTTCATCACCTCCCCATGAGTTCTCTAGGGAATCATTGAGTTGAGAATTCATCTCTCGGCATCATTTCAACCCCACTCCATGATGGGGTATATAAATTGAGGGTGACCCACTAAGATGTTTGTTTTGAGAGGTTAAAACAAGCTCTGTTAATGGTAATTGACCTCATAATGTAGGGGCAACTCAGACATTACACTACACTGAGCAATTAATAGATCTAGTAGTTGTGAAAAGGATAAAATATTTTCACAATAAGCCAGTTGACATGGATATAAATGACACGATTGTGACCTAGTGTTTGCCACACATATGGGACCATCTAGAAATGAATGAAAATTGATAGTTTAGACAACCCCACTTACCATAGACATATTGTTGATTCAGGATGAGTATCCCAAAGTTCTATGTCATTATACAAACTCTTAAGAGAAGAGTGGGCTTAAAAAACCTAATTTTCATGTGCTTTTACTTTTTTCGATTAACAACTTAAAATACTCTCAAGAGAAAGTATATAGACATAATTTGATAACACGATACAACCTTGTCAATTTTAGGATTTATAATGTTACACTTAGGTGTTTTTATCATTTTGTTATTTTTACTTGCATGGTATTGACTCGAAAACTATTTGTTTATCATATCACTCCTTTGTTTAAAGGGTGTTATGCTATCTATTTGACACTGCACTTTCCCTTAGTCATTTATCAAAACTTTTGCATGTGCATGTCACTTGCTTAAAAGGGGCATCACTACACTGCCAATTTCAGTCCAAATCTTGTGCCTTGGAATATTTGAAATAAACCATTTTCTATACTTTTAGATCATGATAACACCGTTACGCTACTCAAATTATTTTCAAAGACTTGTTGCCTTGTGTATAAATTATAAAACTAAAACCACATGTGCCTTTTGGACCTATGCCTTTTGGACCTATGCCTAGTACCATCATGCCATTCATTTTTTTTTATAGCTTGTTGTCTATTTTAAAAAGTCTAGTCTTATAAATCAAGTTTGAAATTATCCTTGACAAGTTTAGATCCAAATATTAATTGGTTTTTGCTTAGGCCTTACATAATTTTGGCCTAGACATTTACCTTTCACTTTTGGGTTATACGAATTTGGCTAGTTTCTTGCTTGATTTAAAGACCATTTTTATGTGCCTAAATTTAGGGAAGGGGTCTATCTTTCATATGCCTAAGGTTCAATGTCTTTTTCCAAATTCTCAAGTGTGTGTTTAAATCCAAATGGCTAGTTTGTGTACAAGTGTTTCAAATTTATTAGATTAAATCTCTAGCCTTTTAGACCTCATTTTGTTTAAAATCTAGATTTTATGCCTTGTTCTCAAAGGACATAACAGTACTTATTTTAAGCCTAGCATTTGTGCCTTATTTTCTAAAAGACCTAGCAACCTTTGTTTCTTTAGACCTAGTTTAAACTTGTTTGAAGCACTTTATACTTAAGTTTGGCATTTCAGTTTTATTTCATCCACTTGATCTTTTGTGTAAGAAATTTGATGTTAGACATTTGACGTTAGACTATTTTGGACCAAGTTTAGCACTAACCTTTTTGAAGATACAACTCCAATCCTTTGACCAAACTAGACCAAGTTTGGACCATTTGCCATTTGACCTCATTTTTTGGAGTTTATAGAACTCTAGGCCTCTCTTCATGGAATGTTTGTCATTAATTTGGATATGTTTCATTATACTCATAACAGAGCTATGTACAATCTAGATTATGATAATGTGGTCACATAAGATGATTTTGTTTAGTCCCCCTATGGTGATTATGTAGTTTGTGAGACAAATCCTTATCTTCCTTACACTGATCAATTTGGGGTACAAAGTCAAGATCTGTTTTCCCATTATTTGGTTAACATGCCTCTCTATTCAGATCAAGACCAAGAAAAAACCATGTAAAATCTTGCTAGAGTACCATCAATTGTAGAACATGTCCAACAACAACCTAATTATGTTACTATGCCATCGACATATGATCCTTATTTGTTTGATCATCACTTGAAAATAAGGATGAAGTCTTAGTCAGAGCCATGGAAGTAGGGGCTAAATTTCTAGTAGACTTCCCCCATGAAAATTTACTTAGTCTAACTAGAGTTCCTCTCAACCTACCTTATACACAAACCATTGAACATGCTTCTACTAGAAATCCTCAAGTGCTCATGATGATGTCATATCAAGAACTACATATGCTTGTCTAAGGAAAGGGCCTCATGGAGGACCACTTTATACAAATGCAATAAGCATATTAAACTTATTTGAATCTAGCGTGTAATTTTAATAACATGGACATGTCAAATGCTCCACTCATTGAGATAGCTCCTTTCACAGGAGTATTAATCGAATTAATAGCTCAAAATAATTCAAGTATAGACCCATTTATGAAAATCATTTCAGTTAGAGACATGTACAACATCCCAGATATTAAAGAAGTGACTATTACTTCGACATAGAATAATGTGCCAAACACAGTGGATAACATGCAAGGTCTTCCAATCTAGGCCAAAGTGGTTTAACTACACCAAAAAATAGTCCACAACAAGTGGTTTTAGTTAATACCATGATTGGTTCATAAAAATAGGGGGAAGGAACTCTTACATCCTAACCACAAGTTACCTCTAATCCTCAACCAACTACTTCTTCAAGCATATAGTCACAAGGATTAAGTAATCAAATGCCCACTGATGCTTTACCTCAACAAAACATGATGAATGCTACTCCACCTAACATTTGATGACTAACATTCCACAACAACAAGCAAAATATAATATGCAATCACAACAGAGGTAGAACACTACGCCACCTCAACAGGGGGCCATAAATGTTCCACCTCAATAAGTAGTGACAAATGCACCTCAACAGTCACAGACCAACATGTATTTACACTTGCAACTATTGTCTAATAAAAAAAAGTATGTCCATTGGTCAAAGATAAATGCCAAACATCTGATAAGCATCTAGTCCACAATCGGTGTTTGCACAATAAAGAGGTACTGCTATCCCATAAGTACCAATAAAAAACAATTTCCTTTCCTCCATCACATGCCAGAAATCTAATGAAAAGGCCTTAGTTCACAATAAGTTCTCCTTATTCAACTAGGTTCAATTAGTCGGTAACAAGTACCTACTCAATCTCAACAGGCACAATACTTTATATCGAGTCATATCTTTTCATCGTAGCCATAATTCCCTCAAAACTAGGCCTATATATCAAATCCAAACTATAATATTACACCAAAACATGTGCAATTTAAACTACATCCTAATCCACAGATGCATATTACTAGTCAATCCCCTATTCAAACCAATATTCCACAACAAACTATTCCTCTATTATACCCCAGTCAAGGTAATCCACCTTTGAATTCCTAGCCTCTACCTTAGGCCAATGTTCTACCTAGTTTATTGGCACAAGAACTATAACAAATGAAGGATGCAATTGCTTTCATTCAAGAATGGAAATAAACCAAGTTCAAGTTATATGATATGTGTTCATACCCATTCAACATGGAGTATCTGAAGATACCATTTCTTCCAGTGTATGAGCCACCAAAATTTGATAAATACAAGGGTAAAAGACCTAAGACCCATTTGATATAATTCTTTGTTGCTAGTGAGCTAGTGGATTACAATGGCATTTATTTACTTCTTTTATTTCTTTGGAGTTTAACATGATAGGATTTTGGAGTGGCTCCTCAAATTTCCAAAGAATTCAATATCTGATTTTGATGACCTCTCAGACAAATTTGTGCAACATTTCTCCTACAATCTCAAACATGAGATTTTGTTGATAGATTTGACTCAGGGCAAGTAGAAAGATAGTGAAAGTTTTAAAAGTTATCTATAACGATGGAAAGCATTTGCTAGTCACTTCACCCACAACTTCCTAGATAAATAATTGGTTGTTATGTTTACTAAAAATTTGTACAGTGAGATATCCTATCATTTGAAGCTCTAATGTGTGCATACTTTCAAAGATATCATAAAAAAATGTTTGCTAATTTAAAATTATCTTATTAACAAAGCTATTATTAAGCTAACTTCATCAAACCAATATCAAAACCAAAACCAAAGAATAGGTCAAAATTAGAACTAATAAGTCCAAGTGCAAGGATCAACACCAACCCATACCAGTAACTATGAAAAATCTAAGCAATTCAATCACAACAAGAATGTTTTTGGAAATAGAGTAATTGGGTTGTGCCATGTCCAAATGGTGCAAAAACTATCTGTTCAACCCATACCTCAAATGTAACTTACTCCTCACCAATAACCCATTCAACAAGCACAACATTTACAGTAGCCTAGATCTACTCCACAAACACAACAACCATTACCTTTGTAAACCCCTCCTCCAAGGAGAAATGTTCCTCCTCATTGAGTCTTCAATGATCTTGGAAAACCTATCAAAGTTGTGTTTCACAAGCTAGCCACAACTAACATGATTAGTTAGCCAATATTGGAGCACTATCTTGAGGGTATTTTGTATTCTAACTGGCATAGAGAGAATGAGTTATATAAATACCATTGTGTTTATGGATATAATCTACATCGTTGTGTGAAAATCAAACACCTCATCAAAAATATGTCAGAAAATGGGGAGACTACATTGGATAATAGAGCATCTACATCTAATCAGAACCTGGAAATCTATCAAAACCTTTTTCCTCAACATAAAAATAATAATCAACAATAATAACAATAATATCCATAATAACAAAAATAATATCAATAATAAAAACAACATCAACTGACTGGGAGGAATCAAGGCCAGATTGATTCCAATAACTAACAGACTTACCATGTAGTTGTACATGACTACACCAAAGTTGTAGGTCATATTGTGGGTGGTCGCATTTCCACTGTCACTATTAATCCTAGACTAAGTGTGCATATAATAGGACCATTGTTAACTAATTTCAATCAACCCACTTATGCCAATAATCCTTCCTTGACCTGAGACTACAAACAAACACAACAACTAGGGATTACTATTTTGGGACCTTATACTGATAACTCGTCATTGCCTCATGACCACAATCAAGTGCATCGATAATCGAGACTTATATTATCTAGCCCCTCTCCATTATCAGTTTATATAAATAATGGTCCTGTATCTAATCCTAATTGTGCAATCACAAGTCGATGATCAAAGATTACCATTCTCAATCCACAACCACCTACCAATGAACCCATTCAACCCACTATTCTAGCTAGGAATAAACCATATATTGTTGTTAAGGAAAAGACATTCGACATTATGAAATAACTCCAAAAGACACACAAATATCCATTTTGGATTTGTTTTGTATGTCTACTATTCAAAAAAAAATCCTAACATAACTCCTAGGTCAATCCCAAGTTCCAAACGACATAACCCCCAACAAATTCCAAGCTTTGGTTGGACATCTATCCCTAAGCCAACAATTGACCTTTAACCATAGTAAATGCCATCCCTTGACACTCTCCACAACAATTCATTGTACATTTAAGTTGTCATAGCATGACAAAAAATGAAATATGTACTCATAAATAATGTGCTAGGATTGAATATTGTGTATCTAAAACTCATCAAGCATCTCAGATAGAAACGACTAATCTATAGCCAAAAATAATCACTATCAAGGCCTACGACAATGACGAGTAGGAATCACAAAGCACCATTAGCTTACTATTTATTGGTAGGCCATTGACTTACAATACACTTTGCCATGTGTTAAACCTAGACCTATCTTACAATTTGCTATTGGGTTGACCTTGAATACATGAGATTCATGCAATCCCTTTAACATTGCACTAGTGTCTCAAGTTCTCTCACTCAGGTAGGGAGGTCACCATCAATGGATATTTGCAGTCTTATAAACATTAAAAACATTTGGAGGCTGAGTATGAAAGCTATAGCTACCACTTTGGCCTAGATCCTCTTCCTAAAAGGATAAATACAAAGAAATACTTGTCGAATTACTAGAGGTCAATTGTAGAGACTCAGATAGCCTTGATTCCTCTTCACATATGCCTCCTCCTGAATTGTCTAATCATTTTACCATCCCGTCTAATGACCCAAGAGAGTATTTAAATCATGACACATATCACATTGTAGATCTTCCATAGAAACCCAAGTCCTATGGAAGACCTAAAGCCAATCCACCTTGCATGGAATGGAAACGAAAAGGAAAAGGTAAACTTCATAGTCCATCTCTTGTCATTTTCACACTGTCTATTGGCCAAGAGGAGGACCCACTTGCCAATGATGAAACTTGATTATACAATGATAGATTGGTCAATTGCTACAAAAATGCCAAATATCTCATTTATAACCATATCACGAAGAATCAAGCCTATGAAGGAAGAGGCCTCGGGCTAAATCAATAGGGTGCTCTTGAGCCAATTTCTATAACTCAGTACAAAAGAACCTATGGTCTCAGATTTAAACTGCCTGGGGGTGACCCTACATATCTTATTTGTGTTCCAACACTAATGTCTAGTGACAATGATGCCAGTAGCGAAGCAAAGTCTAATCACAACATTCATGAAGACCTTGCCAATACCAATATGTTTGACACCCATGCCATTTGTACCCTTATGATAGTTATAATAATTTGATTCTTCTATATCACCCTCAACTTATAGGCTTGGAACAACAAGAATCCACTATGCCTGAAGGTGAGTTTGAGAATGATAAGGCCTTTTGTGATTTTTTAGGCCTAAGAGACAATTTTATGTTAGGAGACCACAAACAAGGGTTCTCTATCAAACTAGATGTTGTAGCCTATTTTGGAGAATGGGTGAACACCCATAGCCAAAAATAAAGAAATAAAACATTGAGGTTGTAAAGTGAAAACCTCTTTAAGGCACTTTTGGATTAGGGTAAAAATAAAGAGAAAGACCACTCTTTTGGTAAAAACTTGTTTCAGGTGCCACTAGTTGGGGTGCTCATCTTTTCTCCAATGAATCTCAATAGACCACCAATAATGAACTTACTTTTGGGTCTGAGTTCAATTCAATAGAATAACATGCCTTTGATTGAATTGTAGATGAATTTCTAACATTGTTTGTAACATGGCCATCCCTACCATTGGGAGATTTAAATTCATCTTGTTTAGGCGATCTTGAAGAACTAGTCCAAAGAAAGGACTTTGTAGTTGCATGCCAATTCAAATCATTACCAACCATTCTAGAAGATGTCTCAACTTTCCTCATAGAAGACAAAATGGAAGTGAACATTAGGACCCCAGATGACCTGAAATAGATCAAATTAGGTGCATCCCTCACTGAGAAGGAATGTGAAGTATTTACAACCCTTTTGAGGGAATTTGTTGACATCTTAACTTGGGCTTATTCAGACATGCTAATTTCAGACCCCACCTTGATTGTACACCACCTTGTTGTACATTCTGATGTCAAAACTGTGAAGCATAAACTACGTAGGATACATCCTTATGTTACTGTATTAGTAAAGAAAGAGTTGAAAAAACTCTTAGAAGTGAGATGCATTTGATCGATCAACTACTTAAAATGGATCTCAAATGTTGTGCTAGTTAATAAGAAGCCATAAGGAATCAGAATCTACACTAATTTCAAAGATATAAATAAGGCCTACCCAAGGATGACTTTGCTTTGCCAAACATTAACATGATAGTTGACTCCACAATGGGGTATGAAATGATTCCACATATGGATGGATTTTTAGGATACAACCAGATTTGGATTATGCCAGAAGACCAATATAAGACAATGTTTACCACTCCATGGGAAATGTTTTGTTATTAGATTATGACATTTAGTCTCAAGAATATTGGAGCCACATACCAAAGATCCATGACTATCATATTTCATGATATGATGATGACTTTGTTGAAGACTATGTTGATGACATATTGGGTAAATCAAAGACCTAGACCGATCATCTAACCATAGTATAAAGAATATTTGAGAGGCTTAATGAATATAAAGTTTGACTTAATCATAAAAAGTGTGTCTTGGTGTCACTTCAGGCAAATTATTAGGTTTCATTATATCTCATAGAGGCATTGAAGTTGATCATGCCAAAGTATGAGCCATTACTGAGATGCCGCCACCTTCTAACTTGAAGAAACTCTATAGTTTACAGGGCAAGATCTAGTCTATTAAATGATTCATATCAAAATTAGATGACAAGTTCCATCCATTTACACACTTGCTAAAGAAGGGTGTCACATTTCATTGGGATGAATAATGCCAACATACATTCTAGCACCTCAAGGAGTATCTTGCCAATCCACTAGTTTTGTTATCACCAATGCCAGGAAACACATTCCAATTATATCTCCCTTCCATAGACAAAGCCCTAGGGGCACCTTTACCTCAACATGATAATAATGAAAAGGAACATTTTGTGTACTATCTAATTCGTACACTAGTTACATATGAACATAACTATACAGGCATAAAAAAGGCATGTTTAGCTATGGTCTTTGTAGCCCATAAGTTGTGACATTACATGGTCAATAATAAGATCATGGTTATTTTCAAAATAGATCTACTCAAGTATTTACTATCCAAAACATATTTACAAGGCCGCATGGCTAAATGGATCATGTGTTTAAGTGAGTTTGAGATCGATTATGTCAACCAGAAGGCTATCAAGGGAAAAGTACTTGAAAATCAACTTGTTGAACTCTTCTTGTCTATACCAAACCTCTCACTTTTCAATTCTCAGATGATTCCATCATGACCATAATTGAAACACCTTATGAGGATCAGCACTAGAAGTTGTATTTTGATGGATCATTCACATCACATCGATCAGGGGCAAGGTTATTGTTTATTACACCACAAGGGGTTCTTATGTATAAATCATTCCATATCAACTTTCCTTATACTAACAACATGGCTGAATTTAAAACACTGGTTGCAGGACTTTGTTAGCTAGTACAATGGAATATTTTACATCTCACGATTTATGGTGATTTTTAATTAATCATCAATCAGGTTATAGACCACTTTCAAACCAAAGATGACAAACTAGTCCCATATAAGGCCATGGTAGACATTCTCAAAAAATAGATTATCAACATATAGTTTGAACATATAACAAGGGCCAGTAATAGGATATTAGATGCCAAGGCCACCATTGGTTCTTTAATCCATCATACAGACAAGGCAAAAGAATATCAATTCCTTGTTGAAAATATTTTAGCGCCTGCTCATGAGCCTTCAACCATCACAATGATCTGTGATATTATTGGTCCCAACTCCATATGGTATTTAGACCTCTTTACCTACCTTTTGACCATATCATGCCACCCAACCTATCATGTAAACAACAAAGATCTTTACCCACTAAGCCTCACGATATATCTTACTTGGCCTAACCCTTTACCATCATAGGACTTGTAGAGACATATTACCCCTTTAGTACTTCATCAAAAAAATTAAGAACATACTATCACTTTCAAATACATGGATCCACCTTAATAAATTTTAGGTCATGAATAACTTTGCACCTTAATAAATTTTGTTATGCTAAACCTCATGACCTAAAATTTGAACCACAAGATCACCTATCATATGGGAATCCATCCATGTATCAAACTACTACTAGATCCTTCACATGTGTAAAATATGATGTCATCAAATTGCTTACTCAACCTTATCTACCAATATGACTACTTGGACCTTGACACTCATATGACTGCTTTGATGAATTACTTTCACTTCTGTAAGCACTCTAAATACTCATAATACCCCATAGGGTCTCTAAAACAAGACCATACTATTAATCTATCAAATACAACCTCTTTGTCATTAATGCACTAATATCTCATGCTCTCTTTGACATCAATGACAACCTAACATCATTGACCATGCTCAATAAGATTAACCCTACCTCATTTGATGGCCATAAAATCATCATTACCATTACTAAATATTTCATTATGTGGGTTGAAACTATACCCCTCTCTTACATGACTGTAAAATAGATTTTTAAGTTCATCTTCAATCACCTTATTTGTCGCTATGGTATCCCATTTGACATTATATCTGATAATGATAGATCATTTAAAAACAATGATGTCAAAATGCTTTATGCCAAGTAAAATATCACCCAACTTTTTTCTACCGCATATTACTCACAAGGTAATAGCCAAGCAGAGGCATCCAATAAAATCATTGTCAACATCCTTACAAAGATTTTGATTGATGCTGGCCATGATTGGCACCTCCAAATCTTTTGCACCCCCTGGGCATATCACACTAATTACTTTACCCCGACAAGAGCCACTCCATATTTTCTAATTTATGGCACTTAGTCCATTCTTCCCATTGAGGTCGAGTTATATTCTCTAGAGATCTCATTAAAGCATGTACTAGATGATGAAGATTATCGAGTAGTTCACTTGCAAGAGCTATATTTACTTGATGAGAAATGCATGGCCATTGCCAATAACCTTCAAGCATACAAAAATAGAATTTGTGACCACTATAACCAATGGGTTAAACACAAAGAATTCGAGCTTGATGATCTTGTTCTTAAAAAAAACCAAATGAATACCATGGTCAAGAAGAAAAAGAAAGACAAATTTAAACCTAATTGGATAAGCCCATATATCATTGTTGCAAATTATGTCTCTAGAGCATACAAGCTTGCTACACCAGACATAGATGAACTTGACGAGCCAATGAACATCATACACCTCAAGCATTACTTCACTTCAGAGACCTAAAGTATTGTCTATGAGGCTCATTTCTGTTGTACTATATCATCATCTTCTTTGTACCATACCCTATACCTTTTCTATTGACCAAAGTTGCTTTTACCCTTCCTACCCAACCCTTTGACCTTGGTTCCATTCCATTGGTTCTTCAGCCACCTTCATTGAGGGGATTTAAAAAAAATTCAACAGTTAATTTTGTATTCTAGACAAAAGTAGTATTTTGGACCAGTATGACAGTGGTTTGGCAGTTGCATCCTTCATTTCTTTTTTTTTTAATTACGAGTGTTCTTGATTATAATCAAATTTGGAAAAATTAGTGTTCCACTTTATGCTACTAATTATAACCATCTTTGAGCAAATTAGTACCATTGATCTATGTCATTATTTCCTAATTATAACTGCCTATAGACAAATTAAGAACATCTTTATCATGCCTTTAAGTCCCACCTTACCATTCCTATGCCATATTGTGCCATTTGCCTAATTTAAGAACTTGATGCTACCTAATAGGATTCCTCTATTATAAGGCATAACTAAAATGAGTTGAGGTCCTAATGGGACTATGCAGGAAACACTCAATTCATGCCGATGACAACTTCGTCACCCTTTGCCATGCTCTCACCATTTTACAAGTAACTTCAAGTTTGAACGCTCTCATCATTTTGTGAGTTGGACCATTTCATATCCTGTAATTATTTTTCAAGTTGAGCTATGTATAAAGTTTCAAAAACATTTGAAAATGATTTAAAAATCACCAAATTGACCATTTTTTTGCCTTAAGGATTATCAGATGCCTAACTATTTCATAAGAAACCACTTGTCATTTAGTTTTCCCATCTTTATTTGGCCTAAGCCTTAAATTCTTGTTATTTTACGAGTTTTTATTATGCACATTATGTATTCAACCTGGATACATGAATCACCGCTAGGCTTTCTCTCACACTTTTGCCATTTTGTGAGACCATTCCCATATTTCTCCATAACACAATTATGTTTTTCTCAATTATCATTTTCTTCTATCTCATATCCAGGGAGAACTATATTTAGCCTGAAGTTCATGTTGGATCTTGCTTCCATGGAACTATGTAGGTAGCGTCCACTTGCATAATGCATCTAGAGTTAGCTCGGCTACCCCTTCATTTTCTTCTATTCCCTCATTTTGTTTGCATCATTGTATCCTATAGCCTAGGGTCATTGTTTGTTCTTTTGTTTGTGTCATTTTATCACTTATACTAACATTGTGATTAATAATTTTTTATGTTTGTTTAATTTTGTTATCCTTCTTTTGTTTTGTTCTTTCTTTTCCATTTCTTTATGTTTTGGTGTGTTTTTATTTCCTTAGTTACATGTTTGTTTACTTTCATTGTTTTGCCTTGACTTAGTAAATTTTTTTTTAATTGGTTGATTCCTTGCACATTATACTTAATTCCATCCTTATTCATACGTCAACATTGTCATCATGATTTTTATCATTGATGCATTATTTTCAAGTATTTATTGGATTGTGTGTCAGTCCTTATACATATTTTGGCTCAGTTCTCATGGTGTTTTATATCATGGTTCCTATCATCATGTACTACAATAAAAATCAGCTTAGAGAATCTTACAAGCAATAAGGCCATGATACTTCTCCTTGGTTACCTAAAAAAAATTTGATCTACCTAAATCAGTTCCCACATACAAAGTAACTAAATCATGAAAGAATTTTAATCCTTACTAGTTAGGATGTACATCTCCATAGTATCAAGTTACCCAAATTCATCTTTATCCTTTATACCAGCTTAGTCTTACTCTATTAGTATGGATTTATTATGTAATCCTACTTTATCAAATTTTTATATTCTCCCACCTATAGTACCAATGCTTATAACTGCATTTGTAAAAATCATTGTGTTTTGATTCATACTATCATGTTAATGATTATAACTACTTTTAGACAAATCATTTTTTTTCAATCTATTTGGATGTTAATGATGAGGCTTGTTTCCTACCCATACATATAAGACTATTTAAAAACAAATGAAAATTGATAGTTTAGATAACCCCACTTGTTGTGGACATACTATTAATGTAGGGTGAGTAGCTCAAAGTTCTATGTCACCGTACAAACTCTTGATTGAAGAGAGGGCTTAAAAATCCTACTTTTCATGTGCTTTTATTTTTTGGATTAACAATTTAAAATCTTCTCAAGAGTTAGTATATAGAAATAATTTAATAGTATGAATAAAATTTCTCAATTTTAGGATTTAAAGATGTTACACTTAGGTGTTTTTTATTTTTTTGTCCTCTTTATTTTCATGGTCTTGTGTCAAAATTATCTATTTATCATACCACATCCAAAACAAGTCTTGTTTGTGCATCTCTCCTTTATTTGAAGAGGTGTTATGTTGTCCATTTGAACACCACACTTTGCCTTGGTTATTTGTCAAACTTTTGTGTGTGTGTTACTTTTTTAAATGGGGCATCGTCATACTACCCTTTTCATCTCAAACATTTGCCTTGGATATTCTAGTCCAAACCTTTTGCCATGTCATTTATTTAAAATAACAACATTATGTTGTCAAATTTATTTCCATCTCTTGTCACTTTTGAAACCAAATTTTGAACCTTTTTTTATACCTTTCTTATTTCAAATGCGTGGTTATGATGCATGTTTTGGTCTAGCCTTTTACCTTAGAACATTCGAGTCTTTTCACTTAAATCTGAATCTCAACCTTTTAGAGTATAAGTCCTAAACTAATTACGTTCATGTTAAAGCCTCATCTAATTTGGGCTTAGGTTGTCTACCTTTTGTGTTTGGATTATGTTATTTGGTTTGGTTTTGTATTTAATCTCTTATAGACCCTTTGCCTATACCTAATGCTTGTTGTTTTTTGTGTTTTTATTTAGAGCATCTTTTTGAGACACTCTGTTTCTATGTGCTTTGTTTGAGGTTGTTATTCAAATCTTTTGAGTGTTCTAAGCCCTTTATTATAATAATTTTTGTGAGTCAAAATTTGAGTCTTAAGTGAGCCAATTATCGAGTGTCGTCTCAACTAAATGCCTTAATTTAGTTTGATTTTTAGTTCTTATTTGAGTTTTGTGTTTCCAAATCTAGCCTTATTTTAGTATGATTATAACTGCCTTTGGGCAAATTGTTGTTATATCTTGACCCTAGTTTGAAATTGTTTCACTTTAGGCACTTTTGTGACTAATTATAACTGTCTATGGGCAAATCAATATTCTAGCCATAAACAAGTTTGAATATTTGTGTTAATTTTGGTGTTAATTACAATTGACTTTGGGAAAATCAGTATCATTTTGTTAGACCAATTTTACTTTTATTTTGTCCTTCCCTTGCCTAGTTTATTTGTTTTTCCCTTTGTGTCTCTTTTACATATCCAAAGGACCCCTTTTAGATCTTGATGGTTAGTTAACTTTAGACCCTTTTGTTTTTCATGTAACTTATCCATGGATATAAACTTGCCTCGTTACACACATAGCAGGACCATGTATAATCCTGGCTATGACAACTTTGTGATCAATGACCTTTTTGTTCAAGAGTTGTATGATGATATAACTTATGAGATAGATCCTGATCTATCTTATACCATTCCATACATTGAACAAAGGCATAACCCTTAAGCATAGTATTTGGTGACACCCCCTTCTTTGGGCCGATTAACATACCAAGTTTGCCCTTTTAATGAGAACTATACTCAATCCCCTACCTATACCAATAACACTCCTTCAGTCTGTGTGAGCAACCAATCTCCATAACATCTAAGGATCACTATTTTAAGCCCTTGTCCTTTGGCTTGAATTAGCAACCAAGTTTCACAATGCCTTACCATTACCATTCTAGGTCCTTATCCTTTAGCTTGCGATAATAACCAAACTTTGCAATGCCCTACCATTACTATACTAGGCCCTCATTATTTGGCTTGCATTAGCAACCAAGATTCACAACACCCTATCATTACCATTCTAAGACCTTCTTCTATTTTTAAGCTTGAAATAGCAACCAAGATTCACAATACCCTACCATTACTATTCTAGGCCCTTCCAAGTATGGTAGCTCATTATCCCAACAAGGTTGTGCAATTACAACTAGATGGGTCACAATTATCATCCTAGACCATCAACCAGTCTTATTTAATCCCATATTAGATGAGTCTATTTACAAAGAGATCATTATCCAACCACCAATCATTCTTCCTTTATTGCCTACCTTCTCACACTTTAGAAAACCCATGCCAGTCTTTGAGCCAAAATAGATCCAATCATTACCTCTCCAATAGCCATCTTTTAAAGACCAAGATATATTCAAATCTAATATTATCTAACCATGTGTGAACCAAGGCCAAGAAAAACAACCAATTCATGCTGTTTTTATTAAACCACCCATTTGTGATAAGTCAACCTAGAATGAAACCCATTTTGATCAATTACCTATTGTCAAGGAGTCTCACTTTGATGAACCAGTCTTTATTGAGTCACTTCTTAATGATCATAAATACCTTTGGACAAATCATTATCTCAACCACTATCATGTTTTTAAAGAGCTCCCTTTGACATGCCAATCTATATGGATTTATCTATTGACCTTTTCCTGCTCATTGAGGAGTCTCACTTTGACAAGCCAATCCCTGTGAAGTCCTTTTTAAATGAATCTATTTTCAAAGAGCCCATTATTCTATCATAGGCCATTTCTTATTCACTACCAAAAAATCAACAAGACATAATTGTAACAACATCCACATCAAATGAAGAATTAGAATTAAAGTCAAGTTCTATTCTTGAATGGACATCAGATTTATCATCAAAATCAAAATCAACATCAATCTCTACATCAGATTCAGAGTCCCTTAAGTCAGACTCAAATTCAAAATAAGAATACATTCATGGTTGTTATAATATTGATTACACATGCCTTGTAGATCAATTTGAATACATTTATGATCCTTCCATGGTTTTTGAGGATGATTACTTCAGCATCGATATAAGTTATCCTAGTATCTTCTACAAAGATTGTGTTGTCTCTTCCCATTCCACTACCATTCCACATGTCATTAACACAAAAAAACCTAGCCATTATATTGACATTCTACCTCATGTCAATTGGGACTGGCAAAATCATACTATATTAAACTACATCCATGTTGACATATTAGTTGAAAAATATTAGGGGGAGAAAGACCACATTCATGCAAAAGAAGAATAATCTCTTAGTGAAACCTTTTCAGAGGCACTAAGGTACAATCAAAGTCCAAACTTAGCACCTTCTAGTGAAACTTTGTTTGAGGTGTTAGAAGACAATCAAAGTCAAAATTCAATGTTCCTTAGTGAAACCTTCTCATAGGCACTATGCAACAATCAAGACAACTTCATTGGTGAAAATTTCATTGAGGTGCCAATAGCTGAGTACAACAATTCTTCACTGCTTGATGAAGACATTATTAAAGATAAAATCAATACAACTTTCAATCTACAACATAATCATATGTTAGCTACTCTTAGGATCAAACAACATAAAAATTAGGTGGTCTTATCAAGAGTATAATCAAAATCCTTTAGCTCCATCAAAACTAAAATTATGTCAAATTTAGAATCAACAATCTGTGTGCCTAAAAATATCAATCTTTATTTATTGCCTAACCATTATACATTATATTATCATCTACCTTTACATTGTCAAATCAAACCTATCATCCAATATTTATATGTATTTACCAACCCTGGCCATACTTTCTTTTATAGAGGTTACAAAGACATCTTGTCTCAAAGTTTGAAGTAAATAAAATCAATGACCATTGAAGATCACAACAACATTCTTGGAGTCCAAATCTAAAATGGGTTCTTGATAGAGCATCCATTCAGAAGAGTTGTGTGTATACACAAAATATTTTAAAACTTTTATCAATCACTGATGCTTTCTATTTTACAAAAATCCATCAAGTCTTAATCTCTCTAAGTGCATGCCCTAAGGGGTGTACAAGAAAAGGGGTGTATCAAAAAAGGGGTGGGTAGACCATTGATGCTTCGCAAGATAATTGTCTATTTTTTCACTTGTTATCTACCGATTTATCTCTTAAAAACCATTCCCCTAAGCTTATTCTTCTCTCTTGTACACTCTTTCAGTCATTTCCCACCTTCTATCCCCTTTTTCTAATATAAAAACCCTTTTGATAGTTTACAATAATAGGTCAAATAGGCTGACCTTGTACTCTTATTAGTAAAATTAATTTAGGGTCTAGGTTGGCTCTTGGTTGACCTAGCCCGTGAGCTAGTGAATTTTTTTTCAATATCAGTAGTAGGTCGATTAGGTCAATCCTGTCGGCCAAAACTTTTAGAAGGGATTAGGGTTAAATCCACCTATATATACAAGATCATTTATCCATTATTTAGAGAAGAGAAGAAGAAGATTTATTGCGCATCTACTTATCCACCATTCTACTTGATGAGAAAGTTTAGGGTTTCATACTTTATTTAGAGATATAGATCTTATCTTGTGGATAAGTCTTTTGGTTGCATTGATAGGTTATGTAGTCTAGAGCTGATTTATCCTTATCATCCTTACATACCACAACAACCTCTTAAGAATCACTTTGGCTGATGGAGAGATTGAGGCTCAACGGGTTCATCTTCAAAAGTAAAGATTCTTAACTTTGTTCTTCTTTTATAAAAATAAATAGATATGCATTTTTACTTATCTTCTATGCATTAAGATTTTATATACATTGATGTGAGTATATGTCTTCTATGCATGTTTAATTTTATTTTTTATTACTCCCACTTTATGCCACAAGATTTGGTGAGCACTAAATTAGAATTTGCTTTACTTGTTCTTAGTACAGTGAATATAAAAACATAGGGCTTAGTTAGGGTTATTACTTGATTTTGCTTAACTAGAGGCTTTGGAATCTTCCCTCGTATTATTGTTGTGATAAGAGATCCCCTAATTGGGCCTAGTAGATCCACATATTGGTCATATTTTTTATTATCAATGTATCCCCAATCGAAAGTGTAAGTATGATCTAGCTTCTCTGAGTTAGGATTGATTTATAAATGCGATGCATTTTTTATTGCACACATTTTGGTGAACTCGACATGAATCTAACCCTTATAGGTTTTCTTTCACAATTTTTAATTTTCTATCATTTTATTTATTGTTTTTCTATATTTTTGATATTAGGTTCATATGATCGGTATAGTTTCTAAATTTTATGCACAGGTTTAACATATATTCGCATTAAAAATGACAATTTTATATGTGTAGATCTTGACAAATATAAGCCACTGGGTTGAACAGGTTGACACAACACTCTTACAAGTTTTCAAAAAACATATGAGATCGACCAGGTTGATATAGTCATCTTACATATTTCTAAAAATTATACTAGGTCAACTAGGCCAATATAGTCATCATCACAGGCTTCAAAAAATAGGGAATTGTAGAATTAGGTCAACCCAATCGACACAATTGGTAGAATTTGAAAGTAACATTCAAGGCACTTCAACAAAAACCTCATATTCCTCTACATATTCCAACCCATTAAGGTCCCTTTCTCTCTTTCTCTTTCATTTCAATTATTCCTTACAGTTCTATTTTACATAGTTTGTTATTTTTAAAATTGTCATCATACAACAAACTAGGTTGACCTGGTCAACCTAGTTATGTATTCTATCTTCTGTCTGAAAGACTAGGTCGACCCTGTTGACATAGTTCTTAAAGATTCTGGCTTTTATAGTATAGTATCGATATTATCGACTCTATTATGTAATGTCTACATACACTATCATCTGAACTGACATTATACTATGTTTCAAATTGAAAACTAACATCTATATGCTAGTAATTACTTCACACTTTCAGTTGTTTTCAAGCTTAGATTAACTCACATAGTCTAATTAGGTGGATTTTTAATATACTATTTAGTTGCACTATTTTTCTCTTTCTTGCACACACTATCAAATCACATAATTTCAAAAAATGTTTAAACATTTATCTATCCAAGGCTTATCTACTTGGATTTCATCTCCAAGGGGCAAGCCAACTTGGCTTTTTGGCCAAGTCTAAATATTTGGTTAATAGTATATATTTGTAAAGCATCTGACACCCTTATTACTGTAAGATTATGAATGAGGGGGTAGGCCCCAATACCAAGCCATTACCATTGTCAACACATATCTCTTTCAACCTAAATGTCTTGAAACTATCCATAAATTGCTTTCTAGTTTCCTAATTTCAATGAACTTCCCTATCACACTTAAAATAACCCTTTATAATAATCTAACATTTAGAATGACCAATTAGTTAGCATTTATTTTTTAGTTGACTACCTACTCTTTGCTCATTGCATGTTGTATTGTAAAAACTTGCATTGGCTAGTGTTGGTGTAAGGTTTTGTGTTATGTGCATTAATTGGATCATCCTCATTGATCCAATTGATTGTGTGTTTCCCTTCATTTCTTACTTTCAACTACATTACAATATCTTTCATTATTTTCAATACATTGTCATTTTGTTTGCTAAAGTGTCTTACAAACTCTATGTTCCTCTTACTTGCAGTACTAATTTGATGTAGTTGACTCTATGTCTCTTTTTACCTATCAAATTACAGTACTAGGTTGACTTAGTCAAATCTTTACTCTTATTAGACTGTGGTTTCCCTAGATTGTACTAGGTCGACCTAGTTGACTATGTATTTTTATCAAACTATTTTCTCTAGTTAGTAGTATTAGGTCAACCTAGTTGACTTTGTACTCTCACCATCTGTCTTGTTCATCTGACTCAATTATCTTTTTTTCCATCCTTAGAATTTTTCTTATTGTCCTCAAGTCATCATAAAGCTACTTATCAAATTGTTTCTTGACAGTCTCACCCATTCTGAATTTACATGGGTTGTTCTCTCCTACCTCACCTATCGATTATAGAAGATAACTCTTTATGGTTAGTTTTTCACCACATGGTTCTAAATCTTCTCAATCTCAGTCTACTCTATACCATATACTAGATCCAAATAATCCTAATGGAAAAATCCCAAACCATGACAATTATATACCTTATACCACTTTTACACCTTCTAAACCTAGAAGTCATAAACTCATCAACCAATTTACATTAAATATTGGAACCACAACATTACGTTCCACCTCTTACAACCAATGTTCATAATCCTCTTGTTACACCTATAACCAAAGCACCAAGCCTTATTTCTTCACAAAGTAACATGGTTGAAACCAATGTTGGGAATCCTCCACCTACCAATAACCCTCCTCCCACCAACACTACCAATCCTCCTCCTAACAACATTAATACTGCACCTTCAAATACTAATTCACAAATTGACATAACTCAAATTCTTTCTCAAATAGTTCAACAAATGAATATCATGCAAATAACTAATAATTTTCAAATGATGCACATGCAACAACATTTATTACACATGACTAGTCAACCACCTTAGGTCATTAGGTCTCAACCAAATCAAAATTTTGTCTCTCCCCCTCTTAGAGACATCAATGGGAATATCATCCCTCAACCTTGAATGACTAATAAAATGCTTCAACATATTCAAAATGAACCTTTATCCCCATTCATTGCATTCACAGACATTGAAAACATTTCTCCAACTATCACATATGATGGGACTAATGACCCTACTATCCTTTGTTAAATCTTTTGGTAATCTCTATAAAAAATGGGTCCAAACTAACACTTTTTATACTACTAGGCTCTTAGCCAAAACCTTTTTTGGTGATGCACTTGAATAGTACAACCAAATTCCTAGGCATTCCATCTCACAACTAGAGGATTTAGTCAATGCTCTAGTGAAGGAATTCCAACATGATGACCTTAAAAATTAACTTATCCATTTCATCAATGCCAAGTAACTTCTTAATGAATATGCTCATACTTTCATGAAACAATGTAAGTCTCTAGATCACATGGACCATAACATGAATAATGATACTCTTTTAAAACTATTTGTTACTGCTCTTAAAGCTCCCCTTCAATACAAAGTTTGATTCTTTTCTCCTAAAACATTAGAAGAAGCCTTAGACCAAGCAAAAAGGTAGGACTTTGTTATGACTCAATTTGAAACACTTCAAATAACTACTAAAGAACCTTTCCAATAATTTTTTCAGAACATTGGTTCATCTAATCCTCCCCAACCTCAAAATAGAGCATCCAATTTAACCAATTTTAACCCCATACACCCTCCCTTAAGTCTAGAATAACTTAATAAAAAATTTCCACCCTCTAAACACATGAGCTTTCATCCTTCCAAACCTCTTCCAAAATGGTACAATCTTGATAAATTTTATTGGTGGCATGCTAATATAGGTCATTATCATGAGTCTTATCTTGATATCCACTGATTTACTCTTTCTTCCTTGCTTGGTCCATATTTCAATCTTGATACTCTCATAAAAAAACGTTATCAAGACTATCTTTAAGCTTATCAAATTCAATCTCAAGAACCACAATCACATCAACATCAAATACCTAATGACCAAAAATAATTATCCCATACCTACACCTCATCCACTAATGTTGTTCAAACCATAATTGATCATTATTCCTACACCGATAAGGAAAGGATAGATAACATGAACAAACTTAAACATATCATTACATCCATTGAACTTCAACCTCTTAGGTCACATGAACCAAAGGAGTACCTATTTCAATGCCCACTCCAAAGCATATTATACATGGTCCTTCTTTATTTCTTCATACCTCTCCTACACAACCTATGTCAAATTCAACCTCCTTAAAATCTCATAAACCAACACATTTACCTCTCTCCAACTACACCCACCAACCTAATGAAAATCATTTTAACAATTTAATGTTACATCACTCCACATCACATGTTGGGACATATTGTGTTGCCCATCCACATGTCCCTTCAAACTTTAGGGAATATTGTGATGCCCATCCCTACATACACTCACCCATTGGGGCATCTTACGATGTCTACTCTTTTTTACATTGCATAAAAACAAACAAATTCAACTTAAAGAAACCTTTTGAGACTTATAGACTTGTATTTCACATAATCATCTTTTATAAAATCATTATCATAGATTTTACTTGTTATTTTTTGTCTCATGTTTCTTTGTTTTTGTGCACTTTACTTCATTTAGTCACACTTTACTATCATCATTATTTCCCTTTACATTCTTTGGATTTTTTTACACATTACATTTGACATTTTTTTTTTAAATTTTGATCATTATATATCTCTTTTATTTTTGTCTTTTTATCTCATTCTTTGCCTTAGTAGCTTTATAATTATTTTCCCCCTCATTGGTGTTCACCTTGTGAGTTATAGTGTAAGACCATGGATATGACCTAGCCTTCCTCAAAAATTAAAACAATAAAAACATATTTAAACCACTTCTTGGGATGACTACTACTTTCATTAGTAATTGTGCTAAATCTGTTGTAGGCTAGCATGCCTTCTCTAGTGACATGACTATCACAACATATCCCCATCCATTTCATAGCATTATTTTACCTCATGTTCTAATACAAGTATATTCATCATTGTATCACTTATTACATAGATGGATCTATGATGATCCCCATATTTTCCTAATTTCCTTTCATTTGAGGCTCACATCGGTCAAATTTTAAGATTGCACACTTACTTGTTGGCAAGTCTAGGAGTTTTTAGACACCTTGATCTTTAGGTCCTTTTATCTAGTGACCAAATATAAGCTCTTTTGTATTTTTCATCTATTTAACTCATGTTTGGTTCTCTGAATCCGTATGGAGGAATAGAAAAATCTAAAACAAGTTAAAATCTAAATCATAAAATAAAAATAAAAAGCAATGATTAAAAGGCAAAAACAATCTTAAAATTTAGATCCACCAAAAGACATTATCTATATTTGACACATCTCCTATCTTAATTAAAGCTGAAACTCTACAATTGGCCTCATGATAGAGCCAAGGTCCATTAGGGTGTGGTAGACCAGTAGACTAGGGTTGGAGGTCTCATTACAGCATATATTATCTAATGCCACCTACTTTCTCATGTAAGTACCCAATTTTCATAGTAGACCGATAACTCTGTAAGGCATCTTGAAGAATAGAGAACACATTGTGATAAGGTAGGTCCATTTTAATTTGCATGCATATAACATTCATGGGTTGATCTATGTACTTCAATTGTTATTCCAATCTTTATGTTTAGTAGTTAGATTTTTTTAAGTCCTTGGTGTTGATAGTTCTTAGCCTTTCTCCCTTGCCTAGTGTGTCTCATTCTTGCTAAGGATGTTCACATCACCCATTTGGTACTTCAAAATCTTTATTTACATCATATTTTCCTTATATTCTATTTTTTGTTTATTGATTTTAACTGATCACATCCTTGATCATATCTACTTTGTTACACCTATTGGTTTATAGTTTGTGAGTTGCATTGTAAGACTTTGGATAAGACCAAGCATTCCTCACAAACACCCTTACACTATTTACCACACCATATCATTATCACACTAGTCATGCCATTAGGTGGTTGTATTTTCTTACATTGTATTCTAGAACAAGAATTAAGTTTGAATATTCATCCTTTAGAACTTTTGATTTTCAATTATCCATCTTGTTCTTGTTTGATTTTTACAGACTTCACTTATCTTACATATGACATTTGGCATTCTTACATGTTTCTCTTTATGTATGATTTCTTCATGTTTTTCTCCCATCTTGATCTACATTCTTTTTTGACATTTATGTTTTGCATGCTTTCTAATATGATTTAGTATGTTCTACATTTTTTTTCACTCATGTTTTACATGCTTTCCAATATGATTTAGTATGTTCTACATTCATTTTTACCACTCATGTTTTACATGCTTTCCATTGTGATTTAGTATGTTCTACATTCCTTTTTTTATTTGTATTTTACATGATTTTCAATATGATTTAGTGTGTTTTATAATCAGTTATCATTCATTCGCCATCATTTTTTCAATTATTTTTCTTAAATATTCTAACCTTACCTTAATAATCTTAATTTGTCAATTTTCTTAAATCCCTCATATCTTTGTCTCTACTAATTCTTTTTTTAAACCATAAAATATTCTAGAATCTTGATGTCATAGAGAATATTTTCAACTACTATATGCCTATATTGTAAAAATTTCAATTTTTTTTCTCTTTTTGCACTAATCTCTACATGTTTACTTAATATTCATCATATTGGATGCCTTCACATCTCTCATAGTCTCCTTCTTTATCTACAACACTAAGGTAAATAAAGGTATGTATTTTTCAATTCTATCATTTTATTTTTTTTAATTTCTCCTTACTACATTTTACTTAACATCAACATTATGTGTCATCATATTCTATTCCCAAAGCACCATATCATGTTATACTTACATGACATGTGATGAGATTCTAATGGGGCATATGTATATACATAATATTTTCAAACTTTATCAATCATTGACACTCTCAATCTTACAAGAATCTATTGAGTCTCAATCTCTCTAAGTGCATGCCTTAAAGGATGCACCAAGAAAGAGATGGGTAAACCATTGGTGCTTCACAAGATTGTTGTCTATTTTGTCCTTGTTATCTACACACTTATCTCTTGAAAACCATCTCCATAAGCTTGTTATTCTCTCTTGTACACTCTAGTCATTTCCCACCTTTTGTCCCCTTTTTTCTGACTTAAAACCTATTTTGATAGTTTACAATACTAGGTCAACTGGGTCAACCTTGTACCCTTATTAGTGAAATTCATTTAAGGTCTAGGTTAGATCTTGGTTGACCTAATTCATGATCTAGTGAATTTTTATCAATATCAGTACTAGGTTGATTGGGTCAACCCTGTTAGCTAAAACTTTCATAAGAGCTTAAGGTTAAATCTGTTTATATATACAAGATCATTTCACCATTATTTAAACAAAAAAAGAAGTAAAATTTATTGCACATATGATTATCCACCATTGTAATTGAAGAACAAGCTTAGGGTTTCATACTTTCTTTGGAGATATGGATCTTGTTCTATGGAGAAGTCTTTTAGATGCATTGATAGGTTGTGTAGCCTAGATCTAATTTATCATTATCATCCTTAAATATCACAATAACTTCTTGAAAAACACCTTGACCAAGGGAGCGATTGAGACTCAACGGATTCATCTTCAAAAGTAAGTATTCTTAACTTTATTCTTCCTTTGTAAGAGTAGATAGATATGCATTTGTACTTTTTCTATGTATTAAAATTTCATATACATTGATGTGAGTATATGTCTTCTATGCATGTTTAATTTTATTTTTTATTACCCCCACTTTGCCCTACAAGCTTTAGTGAGCACTAGATTAGACTTTACTTTACTTGTTATTCGTATAGTGAATATGAAAACATAGGGCTTAGTTAGGGTAATTACTTGATTTTACTTGACTGGAGGCTTTGAAACCCTCCCTAGTATTATTGTTGTGATAAGAGATCCCCTAATTGGGTCTAGCACATTCACATATTGGTCATGTTCTCAATTATCTAATGTATCCTCAATCAGAAGTGTAAGTATGATCTATCTTCTCTGAGTTAGAATTGATTTATAGATGCGATGCATTTTTGATTACATACATTTTGGTGAACCTGACATTAATCTAACCCTTACAATTTTTTTTTCAAATTTTATTTATTATTTTTTTGTATTTGTAATATCAGGTCGATATGGCTAGTATAGTTTCTAACTTCTATGCATAGTTTGAAAACATAGTCACATCAAGAATGACTCTATTTTGTTTGTACATGTCTTCATTAGATATAGTCTACTAGGTCAAACAGGTCAACATAGTACTCTTATAGGTTTTCAAAAAATATACTAGGTTGACCAGGCTAATATAGTCATCTTACAAGTTTCTAGAAAACATATTAGGTTAACTAGGCTGGTATAGTCATCTTTAAAGGCTTCAACAAATAGGGAATTACAGAACTAGGTTGACTCAGTGGGCACAACTGGCAGGATTTGCAAGAAACATTCAAGGCACTTCAATATTAATCTCACATTCTTCTATATCTTTCAACCCTCTAAGGTTCATTTCTCTCTTTCTCTTTCATTTCAATTATTCCTTAGAGTTTGCTTTTACATATTTTGTAATTTTTAAAACTATCATACAATAAACTAGATCAACCTAGTTGACCTAGTTTTGTATTTTATCTTCTATTTGAAAGATTAGGTCGACTCTATCGACATAGTCCTTAAAGATTCTAGATTATATAGTACAATAGTGATACTATTGACTCTATTTTGTAATTTCTACATACACTATCATCTGAATTGACATTGTACTATGTTTTAAATTGGAAAATAACATTTATATTCTAGTAATTACTTCACACTTTCACTTTCAATTATCTACATGCTTAGATTAACTCACATAGTCTAATTATGTGGTTTTTTAATATATTATTTAGTTGCACTATTTTAATCTTTCTTTCACACATTACCAAATCACATAATTTTTAAACACATTTAAATATTTGTCTACCCAAGGTCTATTATTTGGATTTCATCACCAAGAGGGAAGTCGACCTAGTTTTTTGTCCAAGTATAAACACATGTTTAATAGTATATATTGGAAAATCACTTAACACTCTTGTCACTACGAGATTATGAAATGAGGGGTAGACCCCAATACCATGCCAGTATCATTACCAACACAGATCTTTTTTAGTCTAAACATTCTAAAACTATTCATAGATTGCTTTTTAGTTCCCTACTTTTAGCCAACTTTCTTATCACACTTAAAATAACACTTTATAATAATCTAACAAAATTTAAGATGACCACTTAGTTAGCATTTACTTTTCAATTGATTACCTATTTATTGCATGTTGTATTGCAAAAACTTGCATTGGTCAGTGTTGGTGTAAGGTTTTGTGTTGTGTGCCTCAATTGTATTATCCTCATTGATCCAATTGCTTGTGTGTTTCCATCCATTTATTTATTTCAAGTACATTACAATATATTTCCTTATTTTCCATACATTATCATTTTGTTCGATACAATCTTTTATAAACTCTATGTTCCCCTTATCTATAGTACTAAGTTAACACAGTCGAGTCTGTATCTCATTTTACCAGTCAGATTATAGTACTAGGTCAACCTAATCAACTTTGCACTCTTATCAGAATCTATTTTCCCTAGATTACAATACTAAGTTGACTTAGTCGAATCTATACTCTTATCAGACTATTTTTCTTAGTTAGTAGTACTAGGTCAACCCATTTGACTCTGTACTCTTATTGCTTGTCTTGTCCATTCGACTCAGTGCTCTACTTTTTCTTCTTTAACATTTTTTTATTTTTCCTCAAGTCATCATGAAGCCACTTATCAAACTTTTTCTTGATAATCTCAATCCATTTTGAATTTTAATGGGTTATTCTCTCCTACCTCACCTGCCCACCATAGAAGATAATTCTTAATGGTGCAAATTTTCACCACATGGTTCTAAATCTTCTCAATCTCGATCTACCCCATAACATATAGTACATCTAAATAATATGTTGACCAATTTTTGGCTCTTTAGGCCAAAATTGGGCACCCCTATTTGTAAAAAAACATCTAAGTCTATATCTTTGGTTAGGTCCAGTACTTAGCTTTTCTTCAGAAATCATCTAAGTCTATATCTTTGGCTAGGTCCAGTACTTATCTTTTCTTTGCAAGAAGTGTTCTTTATCAAAGCCCCAACAAATATACAAGTCTATTCCTTTTATAAAGTTCATTTTTGGTATTTTCTAAGCCTTTATTGAATTATTTCAGATTTTTTGTCCGAAGCTTTTCCTTAAGTGTATTTCTTTCAAACTTTTCATTTGGTGGAATTCTTTCATAAATTTTTTTTGAGACAAATTTTCCAAAGGGTATGTTACAATTTTTACTAAGGGTATGGTCCATTTTTTCGAAGGGTCTTTTGTTAGGAAAATGTCCACTTCACTTTTCCAAAAGGTACTTTATAAATTCTCTGAAAGGGCACTTCAACATTCTCAAAGGGTAATTTTCTTTCAGGAAAAGGTCCACTTTAGTTTTTTCAAAGGATCATTTACAACTTTCCTAAAGGGTATTTTCTTTGGAAAGTGAACACTTACAAATTTTACAAAAGGTCGCTTGCATTTTTTCTAAAGGGGCACTTGAATTTTCAAAGGATCATTTCATTTTTTTGAAAGGTACTTCTCAAAAAGTTTGAAGAACAACTGGAATTGTTTTAAAGGACACTTGCCTTTTTGAAGGGTACCTTACAACTTTTCCAAATGGATGTTTTCAACAAGTTGAAGGGCACTTTCATTTTTGTGGACACTTATAAAAAAATCCAAAAGAATTCTCTTGAGAAAATTGTCTGCATAAATTGTCCAAATAAAAGCCCGAAGGAATTATTTCGATGAAATGGACCCAAAAAAAAATCTAAAGGGACACTTGCATATTACCGAAGGGTCATTCTAGAGTTTTGAAGGTCCACTTCAAAAATATCAAAGGGAATGTTTGGGAGAATTGTCTATGGGAAAAGATATCCAAGGAGTAGATTTCCTTTAGGAAAAAAGTCCAAAAGAAATTGTCTGATGGAAAAGTCTGAAGAGAAATGGTCACAGAAAAATTATCTGAAAGAAATATCCAAAAGTTGATGACCCATAGAATGCCAATTTCAAACTATAAGAACTAGTCATTGGAGTCAAATAAGTTTGGTGGGAACCTAAAGACAAATGTGGGAATGATAAATGGTAGGATCTTGAGCATCTGGTGCACAACAAGCATAAATAGGTAGGTCAATGATTCAAGTTGTTGCACCGTTACACATCTTGACAAGCCAGTAAAGAGCAGCTAGCATCAAAATGAAACTCCAATAGATGGACCCATCTATATCAAAATACAATTCAAAATATCTTGATTTCATTGATGTAACCATGGGGAAATCATCTTACAAAATATAACATATATATATATATATATATATATATATATATATATATATATATATATATATATATATATATATATATATATATGCATTCTCTTGGCTCATTTCGTAGCCTCCACTGGTTATTGGGAAAAATCTAGCCATATTTGTACTTGAAAACTCTTGAAGAAATAATACAATTTATTTTCGCCACTCACATGTACTATTGAGTATTGGTTTAAATCCTATTGTTCTGTTAAGTGAGAGATCTTTCCTAACATGTTATCCTTAATCACCTACCAAATGTGCAGAAAGAGTGTTGTTACAAGTTTGTGTTAGTGTTATTTCTAAGTGTATAGACATTTTTAGAAGTAGTATATGACTATATTCCTTTTGGAATCATCTTTTTCTCTCCTGAATGTCTAATGCCTTCTTGAACCTAATAATACGAAATACTAATGTGACAATACACAAGGAGTTGTGAGTTTTGTGTGATATAACTTTGTTGGTCTTTAAGTAGTGATTTTATTCAATTGAGAGGACATATTACATTGGTGCATACCACTTATTTTCTTAGTTATTTTATTTATATTTTTTCATAAATAATGATAGATTAAAGAGAGATTTAAAGGTGCATCAAGGGGAGCTAACCCCTAATCTAAAGATTCATCTCAACAAAATTGTCACCCACAACAAGAAAGATGATTCCATTTTACCGCTTGAATGAAGAGAGTTGAGCATCTCTTCAAGGATGCAAATCCAAACATCAATATTTTTTGGCACGCCCAGTGGGACCTCTCAGTTCTAGAAGATTGTTCAATATTGGTGCTGGTCTTGGCATTGTTGAAGAGAAAGAAACATATACATTTAGTACCTAAGGATTCTAATAAAAAATTCAAGTCTTTGGTTGATGATCAGTCCTATTTTCCATGCTAAAAGTGACCACTAGGTTTGTTGCTAAAGGTATACCCTTCGAGTTTGTGTAATTACCTCCATATTGCACCAAAAGGTTTAGGTTTGCCAACACTCATCCTTACAAAAGAGGTTTTGTGTTCAAAGCTTCCAAGTTTGTATTGCATTCCATTCCTAACATCCATAATAATCATTCTAAAATGGCTAGAAGACAACCTCTTTTTCCTTTCACCAGGGCATCTCCCTTGCATCTTGCCTAATACGATCAAATTCTAGGAGCTGCCCTCAAAAGTGTCCCATTTTTTAGTGGGGATGGTCCTATTATTACCATTGAGCATATTCTAAATATAGCAAAATTTTGTAATATCCACAATATCACCCAAGAAAATGTAGTTATTAGGTTGTTGGCCTTGTCTTTCAAAGGAAAAGTTTTGGATTGGCATGGGACTCTACTTATAAATTCTATTAGCTCATGGGATGAGTTAGGAACCTTATTGATTGGTAGGTTTGGGGAAAAGAGAGATCACTTATCTCTAGCTAAGCAATTGACCACAATAAAGAGGGCACCACATGAATTCATGAAAGATTTAATATTAGGTTCCAAAAAACTTAGGATATAATCCCAATTCTTGTGAGGCCAATCGCAAACTATGCATTTTTGTACTACTTGAAAGCATTGAATAGTGACATTGCCATGATGATTCAATATATGGGTGGAAACACATTTCTTGTTTTCTATGAAATAGCCATAAATGCTAAGAATTATCTTTTCCAAGTAGGAAAGATAGATCTTAGATCTCCAATGCCACTATTCCCTAATTGCATTCTCCTAGTCAAAGTGCATTACCCACTTTAGTCCCTTTGCCTAATCAAGAAAGGTTTGCCATTTCACCTACCAATGAAATACATGAAGTCAAAAATTTTCTCCAAAGTGTTACTAATGAATCGGTTGCCCTCAAAAGGCAACAAGTACAAGGTTATAGGCCATATCAATCCTATAGTCAGTTTGGACAAACAAACATACCTCTATTTCAAGGTAATGCACAAGGACAAGGCCAAATCACCCATGTCAAACCTTATCAAAGCTATAATCCTAGTGTTCCTTCATCTTCCAAAGCCCTTGTTCCCACTCAAAACAATTTGGTCTAAGAACAACCTAATTAGCCATCTTTTGAACATGGTCAAGAATAATTTGCTTATGCTAATGAGATGCAAAATCAAGGCATGACTACACAAGGTGATCAAACATCTCAATTTTTAAATTTTGAGATGCTTACATAATTCAGGATGGAGAGAAGATAGGATCAATCTGATTCTATTCTCATGAATCATTTGGAGGGTGAGTTTTGTGCCATTAATTACATGGGGAATATAAGCAATCAAAAAACTAGTGTTGCCTCCAATACTAGGTCTAAAAGGAGGGCTATTAAGGACACTCAAGGAACCAATCAAGGACCTATTTTGACTCCTACAATATCTTATATGGGAGGTGGGTCTAATTCAGCTCCTAAAACATAAGAAAATCAAAGGATTACAAGCTTTAGGCTAGTTGTTACACCTTTACCTCCACAAGCTACATCACAAGGTGCAAATGTTTAGAAAGAGAATCCAAAGGTAAGTAATCCTTCCATTAATGTTGTGGACCAGATGAAGAAGATTCATATGAACATCTCATTATGGGATTATCTAGCATTAAAAGGGAGAAAATATATACTCCAAAAAGAATTACATGGTTTGGGTAAACAAGCTGGCCCATCTCAAAATGACAATGTGGTTTTGGCCAATGGAACTCAATTTATAGATGGTCAAGTGAAGAAAGATGAGAAGACTCCTTTTTACCTATCTCTAATTATTGATGATTTCTTGGTTCCTAATCACATCATAGATAGTGGAGTGAGCACATCAGTTATGCCCAAATGTATAGCAAATAAGCTAGGGCTCAAGTATGAGCCAATGACTAAAGGAGTTTTACAATTGGACGGATCACCAGCTAAGACTTTGGGGATAGTGAAAGGTTTGAATTTGATCCTTCATTCTTATCCTAGTTTTTCAATTCCTCAGTATGTGGTAGTAGTAGATATACCTCCCTATTTTTCTCTTTGCTTGTTAAGGGACTTTACATCTAAGATAGGTGGATACTTGACAGCTAATTGATCCTACATGGTGTTTAGAACAAAATATGGCACTAAGGTGAAGATTGAGTCAGAACCTATTCGTAGAGATCACGTGGAACCATATTCACCTAAGGTAGCAAATGTTAATTATGCTATCATTGATGAAGATGAGTTTCACATAGACCAATCCCCATCATCTTCCCTTGAAGGAGTTTCTAATTTGTTCCTAGATGAGTGGGGAGGTAAAAACTATGAACATGATCCTTACAAGTTTATTGAAGAATATGGTCTTGGAGTCTATGATATGCATGAGAAGGACTCTTTCATGCCCAATTTGATGAAGTCAAGTGCATATGTGAATGGCTTGTGTTAGCTCTTCTTTGATGGGTCTAGAAGCAAGATTGGGGCTGGTGGTGGAGCAACACTAGTTTCACCTTCAAAGGGAAGGTATTTTTCAACTGTCAAATTTTAGTTCTCTTATACTTGTAATGTAGAAGAATATGAGGCCCTCATTCATGGCATTGAGTGGGCAAGAAAAAGAGGTGTCAAATAATTACAAGTGTTTGGTGATAGCGAGCTCATTGCCAATCAAGTTAGAGGGCAGAATTTGACCAAGAACTCCTTACTCAAGTCTTACAAACATAGAGTTTGAGAAATTATAGAAGACTTCATGGCATTCAATATTACTTCTATTTCAAGGGAAGATAATAAGCATGCTGATAGGTTAGCATCTATTGGTGCTCAATTTGATGTTTCAAAAGACATAAGACAAGACAAGACAAGAAACAACCTTATCTAAAGATGATTTCAATGTGCAATGGATATGGCTTTCCAAGGACTAATCAATGACATTGTATTGGTTTATCTGGATGATGTGACAATCTTTTCCAAAGATGAAAATGATCATTTGAAGCACCTGAGGTAGATTTTTGAGAAGTGTAGAGAGTTTGGGATTTCTCTAAACCTAAATAAGTGTGTGTTTGCTATTCATGAAGGTAAACTCTTAGGCCACATTATTTCCAAGAAAGTTCTATCTACTGATCATGAGAGAGTGAATGCTATTTTAGCATTATCTTTACCTAAGTATAAGAAATGTTTGCAAAGTTTCTTTGGAAAGATAAATTTCATAAGGAGATTCATTCTTTATTTTGCTAACCTATTCAAGCCCTTGACCTCCATGTTAAGGAAAGATGAGATATTTACTTGGATAGGAAGGAGGAAAGAAAGTTTTGAAGGGATCAAGCAAGCCATTGCCCAAGCTCCTACTCTTGTAAGTCCAAACTTCTCTAAGGAATTTAGTTTTTACACTTTTGGAAATGAAGAGGTAATCTCTACAATAATTACTCAAGCTAATGATGACAATTTTGAACAGCCTATTGCCTTCTTTAGTCAAGGTTTGGAAGGATAAGATACAAGATACACGTATGTTGAGAAATAAGTGCTTTCAGTCATAAGGAGTTTAAAAAAATTTAGGCATATGTTATCTAATAACAAGATTCACATTCTTGTACCTCATCCTAGTGTGAAAGACTTTCTATTGATTAGAGATTTGAATGAGAAAAGGGGAGGTTGGATTACCAGAGTGATGGAGTGTGATGTGAAGATCAAAACAACCAAGCTAGTGAAGGGAAAAAGATTATGTGAGAATCTTGTTTCAAACTTAAAAGAGAAAAGGGAGGTTGTTTTGGCACTCCATGATGACCCTACAATATTTGTACTTTCATTTATGAGAAGTTGGACACAAGACATGATCCATTTCCTTCAAACAGGTAAGTGTCCACCAGGTCTTGATAGGGCCAAGAGAATGTACTTTAGGCTACAATCAATTCATTATGTACTTATTGATGGAGCAATATTTAGAAAAGACTTTTTAGGTGTGATTTTGAGGTGTATTGATTCATATCAGATTGACAAATTGTTGCATGAGTTTCATGATGGACCAACTGGTGGTCACTTTGCTCCTAGAACCACAGCTATTAAGATTATAAGGGCTGGTCATTTTTGGCCTATCTTATTTAAGGACACTCACACTTGGGTAAATAAATGCAAAAAGTGTGCTCTTTTTCATGGAAAATAAAAGATAGCTACCTTACCTCTTCACCCAATCTAGGTTAAACAACCCTTTATGAAAAGGGGTTTGGATTTCATAGGTCTGATCAATCCTCCTTCTAGTACTGGCCATAAGTGGGTGTTGATTGCCACTGATTACTTTACAAGATGGATAGAGGATATAGCTCTTAAGGAGGAAAATTAAAACTCAGTCTTGGACTTCTATGAAGGTATAATAACCAGGTTTGGAGCTCCTTCAACAATCATCTCAGATAATGCATTAGCCTTTCTAGGAGAAAAAACAAGTGAATGAGATTTGAAGCATGGCATCTACCTTAGCACCTCCCCCAACTACCACCCCTAAGAGAATGGACTAGTTGATTCCACAAACAAAAATTTAATTAGGATCATAAAAAGGACCTATGCAAGAGAATCAAAGGACTTGGCACACCAAGTTGATGACAACCCTTTGGGTTAATATAATCACCCCAAATAGAGCAATTAGAAACTCACCATACACACTTGTGTATGGAAGGGAAACTAAACTTCCTATCTCACTTGAGTTAACAAATTTAGATCTTATCTATCAACTGTAATTGATGGAAAATGACAACATAAAGGTCAGATTATGTGAGTTGATGGAGCTTGAGGAGATAAGAAATCAAGATATGAACTCCATGACTACTCACCAGCAATAAATAAATAAATATTTTGATAAGTAATCCATGCCAAGGAGTTTCAAGAAGGAGACATTGTCCTAAAATGGGATGAAGATAGGGCCAAACCTAGAAGGCACACAAAGTTTGATGCTTTGTGGAGTGGCCCCTATGTGATCACATAGTGCAAATAACACATTGCTTTAAAAATATCAAAGTTGGATGGAGAGGAGCTACATATCCTAGTCAATGGGATAGACCTAAAGCATTGTTACTAAAATTCTCTTTTTCTTTTATACATAGTTTCCTATTTTCCTTGTGTTCCCTACATGCTTATGCACATGTGTGAGTTTGTCCTTGTCTTGTTTTGTGTTTTTTTTGCTTGGTGTTGTTATTGTTTTTGTGTGGTGTGTTTTCTTGTGTTTTATTTTGGCATAATCTTTGTTAGTCATCTTCAAGAATCCATTGAATCCATTGACCCTGAGTTGGATAAGGCTACTGGTTGGGTCACTATAGTAGGCATACTACCCCTATGAGTCACCATTTTATTGACCAAATTTTGGCCCTCAAAGCCAAAATTGGGTATCCCTATTTTCAAAAAATCATCTACGTTTATATCTTTGGCTAGGTCCAGTACTTAGCTTTTCTTCAGAAATCATCTAAGTTTATATATTTGGCCAGGTTTAGTACTTAGATTTTCTTTAGAAGAAGTGTTCTTTGTCAAAGCCCCAACAAATGTACAAGTCTATTCCTTTCAGAAAGTTTATTTTTGGTCTTTGCAACTCCTTTGCCTAATTCTTTCAGGGTTTTATTCTAAGCCTTTGCCTAATTCTTTTAAACTTTTTGTCCAAAGCTTTTCCCTAGTGTATTTCTTTTAGACTTTTCATTTGGTGGAATTCTAACGAAAAAATTGTCTGAGATAACTTTTCTGAAGGGTATGTTACAACTTTTTTGAAGGGTATGTTATAATTTTTTTGAAGGATATGTTCTATTTTTCTGAAGGGTATTTTGTTGGGAAAAAGTCCACTTCACTTTTCTGGAAGTTGCTTTGCAAATTCTTTGAAAGGGCACTTCAACTTTCTTGAAGGGTAATTTCCTTTCGAAAAAAGGTCCACTTCAGTTTTTCTGAAGGATCATTTGCAAACTTATCGATGGGTATTTTCTTTGGAAAGTGGAAACTTACAAAAATTTTGAAGGGTCACTTGCATTTTTTCTGAAGGGGCACTTGCATTTTCAAAGGATCATTTCATTTTTATGAAAGGTACTTCTCAAAAATTTTGAAGGACAACTATAATTTTTCTGAATGACACTTACCTTTGTGAAGGGTACCTTACAACTTTTTTTAAGGGATGTTTTCAACAAGCTGAAGGGCACTTAGTAAAAAATCCAAAAGAATTCTCTTGGGAAAATTGTCTGCAAAAATTGTCCAAAAAAAACCCTGAAGGAATTCTTTCGATAAAATGGACCAAATGGAAATTCTGAAGGGACACTTGAAAATTATTGAAGGGTCATTCTAAAGTTCTGAAGGTCCACTTCAAAAAGTTCAAAGGGACTATTCAAGAGAATTGTCTATGGGAAAAGATATCTAAGGAGTAGATTTCCTTCAAGAAAAAGGGCCAAATAAATTGTTTGATAGAAAAGTTTGAAGATAAATGGCTACAGATAAATTATCTAAAATAAATACCCAAAAGGTGATTGCCCATAGAATGTCAATTTCAAAATTCAAGAACTAGCCATTGGAGTCAAAGAAGTTTGGTGGGAACTTGAAGACAAATTGGGAAATGAAAAATGGGAGGATCCTGAGCATCTGGTGCATAGCAAGCATAAATAGTCAGGTAAATAATTCAAGTTATTACATTGTTACACATCTTGATGATCAAGTAAAGAGAAGCTAGCATCGAAACAAAAATCCAACATATTAACCCATCTATAACAAAATGCAGTTGAAAATACCTTGATTCTATTGATGTAACCATGGGGAAAGAATCTTATAGAATGTAACGTAACTGTTTCTATTCTCAGGGTGACACATGTTCAAGTGACCCTTGAACTCCCTTTGCTCGACCTCCCTCTCAAGGCTATATATATGCATTCTCTTGGCTCATTTTTCAGCCTCCACTAGTTATTGAGAAAACTCTAGCCATATTTGTACTTGAAAACTCTTGAAGAAATAATACGAGTTACCTTTGCCACTCACATGCTATATTATTAAGTATTGGTTTAAATCCTATTATTTTATTTAGTGAAAGATCATCTTTCCTAACATATTATTTTTGATTACCTACCAAATGTGCAGAAAGAGTGTTGTTGTAGGTCCGTGTTAGTGTTCTTTCTAAGTGTATAGACTTTTTTAGAAGTAGTATATGATTGTATTTCTTTTGGAATAATCCTTTGCTCTCCTGAATGTCTAATGCATTCTTGAACCTAACAATGTTAAATACTGATGTGACAATACACAAGGAGTTGTGAGTTTTGTGTGAGAAAACTTTGTTGGTCTTTAAGTAAGGATTTCATTCCATTGAGAGAACATATTACATTGGTGCATCACCACTTGTTTTCTTAGTTTTTTCATTATTTTTTCATAAACAATTGATAGATTAGAGGGAGATTTAAAGGTGCATCAAGGGGAGCTATGTCCTAATCTAGATATTCATCTCAACAAAATTGTCACCCACAACAAGAGAGATGATTTCATTTTTCTACTTGAGTGAAGAGAGCTAAGCATCTCTTCAAGGGTGTAAATCCAAGTGTCAATAAAATCCTAGTAGACAAATCCCAAACCATGACAACTATATACCTTATACTACTTTTACACCTTCTAAACCTATAAGTTGTAAACTCATCAACCCATCTACATCAAATATTATAACCTCACATTATGTTCCACCTCTTACAACCAATTTACATAATCCTCTTGTTACACCCATAACCAAAGCACCAAGCCTTATTGCTTCCCAAAGTAACATGGTTGAAACCAATGTTGAGAATCCTCCACCTATAAATAACCCTCCTCCAACCAACACTTCCAATCCTCCTCCTAACAACACTAATACTTCACCTTCAAATACTAGTGCACAAATTGATAGAACTCAAATTATTTCTCAAATAGTTCAATAAATAAACATCATGCAAAAAACTAATCATTCTCAAATGATGTACATGTAACAACATTTATTACAAATGACTAGTCAACCACCTCAAGTCATTAAGTCTCAACCAAATCAAAATTTTATCCCTCCTCTTAGAGATGCCGATGGGAATATCATCCCTTAATTTTCAATGAATAATAAAATACTTCAACATTTTCAAAATGAACCTTTAAACCTATTCATTGCTTCCATAGACATTGGAAACATTTCTTCAACTATCACATATGATGGGACTAAGGACCCTACTATATTTCTTAATTTTTTTGGTAATATCTAGAAAGAATGGATCCAAACTAACACCTTTGCTACCACCAAGCTCTTAGCTAAAACCTTTGTTGGTGATGCACTTGAATGGTACAAAATTCCTAGATATTTCATCTCATAACTAGAGGATTTAGTCAATACTCTAAAGAAGGAATTCCAATATGATGAACTTCCTAAAAATTACCTTAGCCATTTCATCGATACCAAGCAACTTCCTAATGAATCTTCTCATACTTTCATCAAACAATAGAAGTCTCTAGCTCACAAAGTGGACCATAACATGAATGATGATGTTAGAAGTGCAATCATTGAGAGGGGGCATGAATCAATGATTCTAGATAATCCAATTCTAATCTCTTAAGTATTTAGCATACATCAACTTAATCAAGAAACATAAACATGAAAGCATATACATCCAAAGCATACATAAGAGCATACATCACATGAACACATCATATATGTGGGAAACCCTCTAGGGAGATAAAACTCACTGAACCTACAAGATGGACTACAATCTTATAAAATAAGATTCAACATTTAGACTAGCACCCACTAATCAAAGAACACCCATCCATTATTTTAGTGAGATATCAATCCTATAAGGAGCTACTATCCCTATCTAGCTAAACACCCTCAACAACTAGACCTTTAGCAAAATTTACCTTGTAAGGAGGAACCAACCCCTGAGGCAACCAAGCACCCACTCAGCTACCTTGAATAAATCATGTTAAACACTTGTTGCTTCTCTTCAACTGATGATGACCACTTTTTTTTACACTCTTCACCTTTACTCTTCCACTCAAAAAGTCTTAAAGGGTTCACTCACTCAATCTACCTCTTCTAGACTCATTAGGTCCAATAACCTATGTATCCACATACATCATCTTGATTAGATAAATATGACTAATTTTATTTTCTCTTTGATGGTCCTCACTGACCTATACCTTCTCTTTTAAAGGTTCTCTCCTTCGCTTGAATCCACACTGACACAACTAGCATAATTAGTCCAATTATACCACTTTATTCCTTTAACTCATCTTGGTTAGATAAGATTATTTACATAATTTAACCACCTTTAACATAGGTCCATACACATGTTACATGTGATAAACACACTCTGCATAGGTCAGCCAATACCTCATTAGCCCCAAACCACCATTAGGTCTTGATGAGACCTAAAATAATTAAGCCTTCATACTCACACATTACATGTGCGACAGCTTGGACCACCTTCATCTTTCACCAATGATTAGAAAACATAAAACCTATCTCCAATATCCCCTTTCTAACTCTCTCATGGTTCCATGCCATATAGAACACCAACTCAACACACGAACCTACCAATAAGTCTTCTTGCTCTTCAAGTCTTTATATATAGAAAACATAGTCACAAATTTCTAAAGCAAATACTCAAATATTTCACAAAGACATATTATTAGATCACATGGGTGAACCCTTTAAGACATATGCAACACCTCCATGTGCTTTAGATACTTCAACATAAAATTTAAGCACTCAAATTAGCTCTCTCAAAATGACCACTCAGATTGGTCACACATAGTCAAAATATAGTTATACTATTTTGACTCTCAATATCTAATCAGGGGAAAAATATGACAACCAATGTCTTATAATAATCCTTAGAGATTTATATATGATCTCCATTCCCATTTTCTTATTCAATTCTACTTAGAACTCTTCCAACACACTTCTGCAAAGTAGTCACTCAATCTACCAAAACATTGAACAAACATAGTCAAATTTTAAGCCTTTGTTCACATTGAAGATGGATTGGTTAAACCTCCAAAATCCATACAAATAGCCTTCATAAAATCTACAACACTCTCCAGTAGTTAGTTCGTCTTGAAACATCAAAATATTATCAATAACTCTTTAATTATCCTTCTTGGGTCACTTGTAGCACATGGTCAAACTCATAGCCAACTTTAGAGCTTAATATCTTTGATTGTACGAACATTCAAACCTTATAACTAGTGTCTTTGGATGCACCTTGGAGACCTTTACTAATTTTATTTTTACTACATCAACAAATTCGTCCTGAATCAAAAGATATAGCTCAAATACTATAGACTAGTTTTTTCTCGTTAATTTAAATATTCAAATTCCAATTGTCACTTTTCAAACACTAAACATCAAGCACTTTAACCTCATCTCATGTTCCCTGATAGCTAGATCAAATACACACCATCTATCTCCTCATAAGTATCATGGTCTTTACCTTACAACGTTCATCATTTATCTTAGATCAGAGCTCCCATGATTGTGCCACTTGGTAGCTCTGCATGCCTTTTTCAAATTTGACTCTTTGACTCAACCCCCATCATCGATCTCTATCTATAAGAACACCCATGAACCATTTATCTTCTATCAACTCAATGATATTGAGACACATGTCACAAGCATGTTCAATCTGAGCATCCTTTAACATATTGACTTCACATGCACTATTGGATCATTACTGATAAGATCACATGCTCTATTAGATCATTATTCATTAAGATTAAATGCTCACCAGTATATCTCTTACAAATTTGGTTAGATATGAGAACTTAGTAAACTTCTTCTTGGAAGGCCAACTTTTTACCTTAATAATTTTTGCTACGCTCAACCTCATGACCTAAAATTTGAACCATATGTTATTCTCACATAAGAGAATCTATCTATGTATCAATATTCTCTTGAAAACTTCACACATGTGAAATATAATGTCATCAAACTACTTATGTATTCTTATCTTTCAAGATTACTATTTGGGCTTAGATATTTATATAACTATTTTGATGAAATCCATTCACTTCCATAAGCACTCTAAGAATTCATAACATCCTATAGGATCATTGAAATATGTCCATAAAATCAATATCATCCATTACTTTCCTTACTAATTCAAACACTCTCCAAACCATCAATCTGATCACTTTATCATTAATGTACTAGTACTTCATGCTCTTTTTGACATCAATGACAACTAAACATCAATGCTCATGCTCAACATTCTCCCCCTTTGTTATTGATGGCAAAACACCCTTAGAATGACTTTTTATCATTTTAATTCCTTCATTTTGATCTTTATCACCCTTTGACATTAATGATAAAGGGTCTATTCCTCAACATGTCAATAATCATTCCTCAACATGCTTAGGATACATAATTTCAAGAATATGAATCAATTACTCCCCCTTTGACATACACCAATCTGAACTTGGAATTATCTTATAATTGGACCTAAAAAACTACTCATAGAGCTTAGAAAGCTCCCCCTAACATTAAGTTCCATCTCATATCATTTATTATTTGATATACACTAATTCAATCTTGGGCTACTTTGATCCTTAGACCTGTCTACCTATATAACTCACAAGTTCTCTTTGCTTATGCATGAATATTCAATACCTTGTCAAAAGATATCACTTGATTTGATCAAGTCATCATATAAATCTTCTCAAATTGACAATTGTAGAAGACATCTTCACACTTCTATCATGACTAAAGCGTCTTCATATATGCTCCCCCTCACAACATGCACATATTCTTCAAGCCACTTAAGCTAACTAAGTTAGCTTCCCCTTAGCCAAACACATATTCAAATGATATTCTTATTCTGTAACATCAACCAAATCTTAACCTAGATCCACCATGATTCCTCTTTCTATCAATTGTCTCCTTGAAGCCTAAATAGAGACACCCTAACCCATAATGTTCTCAAACAATGTGAAACCTGGAATTACCCATAACTCCTCATACGCCTCCTCTTTGGTCAACTGATATTGAGAGTTATTCTTCTTCTTATGCTTAAGAGAACTAACATGTTCATCCACTACAATATTCTCCTTTTTTTTAAGAATGAATTGACAATACATGGAGACAACAAATATTCATCACATACCTTTTCATCTGAAGAAAGAACTTCATCACTAGACATTGACAACTAATGTTCTTTGCATGAAACATGCTCAATAATAACAAGATGTTCACTTAGATTTATACCTACCTCAGAAGTCTCATCTATCATCTTGTTCTTCTCTTTGATCTCAATTTAAACTGACTTTTTATTCTCCTTTTTTATTTAGATAGATGACACATTCTCTTAGCTTCCCTGAACCTTTTTCATATTTGATTCTTCTTTTGCTTTAGCAGGTAGTCCACCTTGATCTTTCAACTCAAATGAATTAGTTTTATTGGTCTTAACTTCCTTAGGATTCCATACCAAGGTTTTTTCTTTCTTGAACACACTAGGATGTCCATGCTCCTTATGCTTTGAGAGCTTGCTTGTATAATATCTTGCAATATGACCAACTTGATGACAACTAAAACAAATAACATCATTCATACCTTTTGCTTGATGAATATTATGAATCTCAGCCAGCATACCATCTTGTCTCTTAGGTTAATTATGCTCAAGCTTAACTGTCTTTGGTCTCCATACTTGGTTTAGTCTTTTCCCATGCATTCTGGGGTAGAATCTAGCAATATGTCTCATGCCATGACAATTATAGAAAACTATATTATCCATACCTATAGCTGACCAACTACTCTTCCTTCTATAGTTTCTTACCTTATGACCAAAAATATTACATGCAAAACAATGACCATGAAATGAACTATCATACCTAATATATTTTGGCTTCCTGGTGGATCTTTTCTTGTTGATCATGGTGCTTACATCCTTTTTGTCTTGATCTAACCTCTTTTGATTTTTCTCTATCTTATTTACCTTGAAAACAAATTGTTCATGCTCATCCTTCAATGAATCTATCTTGGTCTTTAATTGAATTCTCTCATCCTCTTTATCTCTCATGATTGAACTTGTATCCTCTAACTAAATTTTGAGAACTTGGATAGTCTCCTTATCTTTTTTAGCTTCTTTATCTATGTCATCCTTCAATATACATGATTTATCTTTTATAATCTGTATAGAATCAAGATTGGAATTCAGCTCATCATGATCACCTTACTTTGAACTCAACTTGGGATTTGTCTCTTCTAACTGAGTCTTGAGATGTCTACATTCTTCCTCTTTTGAACTCAGATTTGTCTTTATAACTCATATCCTACATGTTCATCTTGTCTTCTTTGACTATTTCACTTAATGTCTCAAACTTGGTTTGAAGATGACTTATCATTTCACTATGTTCCATAAATGCCTTGGATTATTCTTGAAAAGCATTGACCAATAACCTTAACTCCAAATTTTTTTTTTCCTCAATTGCTTAGCCATATTGTACCTTAGATCACCTTCAAGTGGTTAAACTTGCAAAGAAGGTCTTGCTCTGATACTAATTCTTAGAGGTACAATCATTGAGAGGGGGGGTGAATTAGTGATTTTAGATAATCCAATTATATTCCCAATTCTTAAACATTTAACATACATCAACTTGATCAAACAACATAAACATGAAAGCATATACATCTAAAGCATACATAAGAACATATATCACATGAATAGATCATATATGTGGTAAACCCTTTTGGGGGATAAAACCCACTGAACCCTATAAGATGGACTATAATCCTATAACAAAATATCCAACAATTAGACTAGCATCCATTTATCAAAGAACATCCATCCCTTAGTTTAGTGAGACACCAATCACACAAGGAACTACTTCTCCTCTCTAACTAAGCACCCACAATAACTAGGCCTTTATCAAGCTTTACCTTTGAAGGAGGAACAACCAACCCCCTAGGCAACCAAACACCTATTGAGATACCTTGAACATAACATCTCAAACACCTGTTGCTTTTATTCAACTAATGATGACCACTTTTGTTTGCACTCTTCACCTTCACTCTTTCACCCAGATAGTCTCAAGGGCTCACTCACTCAATCTGCCTCTTCTAGACTCATTAGGTCCAATGACCTGTGTATCCACTTACATCAGCTTGATTAGATAAAAATGATTGATCTTCTTTGACATTTGATGGTCCTCACTAACCTTTACCTTTTATTTCAAAGGTTCTCTTCCTCACTTGAATCCACACTCACACAACTAGCACAATTAGTCCAATTATACCTTGTATTTATACCACTCTCTTCCTTTAAGCCCTCTTGGTCGACCAAGATAATTTAAATAATTGAACCACCTTTAACATAGGTCCATACACATGCTACATGTGAGAACCACACTCTACATAAGTTTTCCAATACCTCATTAGCCCCAAACCACCATTAGGTCTTGGTGAGACCTAAAATAATTAGGCCTTCATACTCACACGTTACATGTGAGACTAGTTGGACCAACTTCATCATTTACCAATGCTTCTAACATATCAAAACTACATTTAATATCACCTTTATAACTCCCTCATGGGTCTATGCCATTTGGAATACCAACTCAACCCCTGAAACTACCAAATAGGTCTCCTTGATCTTTAGGTCTTCATATACAGAAAACATAGTCACGAATTTTTGAATCAAACACTCAAGTATTTCATAAAGCTATATGATTATATCACATGGGTGAACCTTTCAATACCTATTAAACACCTCTATGTATCTTAGACGCTTCAATACAGGCTCTAAGCACTCAAATCAACTCTCTCAAAATGACCACTTAGACTAGTCACACATAGTCAAAATATATGTATACTATTTTGACTCTCAATATCTGATCAGGGGAAAACTATGATAACCAATGTCTTCTCATAAGCTTATAGATTTATATAACATCTCTATGCTTATTTTATTCTTCAATTCTTCTCATAACTCTTCCAACACACTTATGTAAAGTAGTCACTCAATCTGCCAGTGCATTCAACAAACATAGTCAACTTATAATCCTTTATTCACACTAAATATGGATTGGTCAAACCTTCCAAATACATATAGATACCCTTCATGGAGTCTAAAACACTCTCTAATAGTTAGTTCATCTTGAAACATCAAAATACTATCAAGACCTTTTCAATTATCCTTCTTGGGTCACTTGTAGAACATGGTCAAACACAATCAAATTTGGAGATTAATATCTTTGATTGTATGAATGTTCAAACCTTTTAACTAGTGTTTATGGATATACCTTGGATTCCTTTACAAATTTTCTTTTTACTACATCAAGAAATTAGTCCCGGATCAAAAGATATAGCTCAAATACTATATACTAGTTTTCCTTCATTAATTTGAATATTCAAATTCCAATGATCATTGTTCAAACACTAAACATCGAGAACTTTAAGCTCATCTTGTGTCCCTTGGTATCTATATAAAATATTCAACTTCTATCTCCTCATAAGTAACCTCATCTTTACCTTACAATTCTCATTATTGATCTTAGATTATAGCTCCTATGATTATGCCACTTGGCAGCTCTACATGCTATTTACACATTTGACTCTTTGACTTGAGCCTCATCATCGATATCTATCTGTATGAACACTCATGAGCCATTGATCTTCTATCAACTCAATGAGATTGAGACACATGTCATAAGTACATTCAATCTGAGCATCTTTTGACATATTGACTTTACGTACACCATTAGATCATTACTAATAGGACCATGTGCTCTATTAGATCATTATATATTCATATTAAACATTCACTATTAGATCTATGATCCGATTAAATGCTTGCCATCAGATCTTTTCTTGCAAATTTGGCTAAGTATGGGAACTTAGTAAAATTCTACTTGGAAGGCCAACTTTACACCTTAATAAATTTTGTTACGCTCAACCTTATGACCTAAAATTTAAATCATATGTTATCCTCATATAGGGAAATCTATCTATATATCAATCTACTCTTGAAAGCTTCACACATATGAAACATGATGTCATCAAACTACTTACTCAACCTTATATGTCAAGATGACTACTTGAAATTAGATATTCATATGACTATTATAATGAAATCCATTCACTTACATAAGCATTCTAAGTAATCGTAACATCTCATAGGGTCTCCAAAAATGTCCATACCATCAATATCATCCATTACTTGCCTCACTAAGTCAATGACTCTCCAAACCATCAATCTGATCACTTTGTCATTAATGCATTAGTATTACAGACTCTCTTTGACATTAATGACAACTAAACATCACTGATTATGCTCAATAGATGAAAATAATTTAAAACTATTTGTTACTACTCTTAAAGATCCCCTTCAATATAAAGTTTGTATCTTTTCCCCTAAAACTTTAGAAGAAGCCTTAGACAAAGCGAAAAGGCAAGACTTTCTTATGACTCAAATTGAAACACCTCAAACAATGACTAAAGAACCTTTCTAATCATTTTCTCATAACATTAATTCATCTGAGCCACCCAAACCTCAAAATGGAGCATCCAATTCAACCAATTTTAACATAACCCACCATCACTTGAGTCTAGAATAACTTAAGAAGAAATTGCCACCCTCTAAATCAATGAGCTTTGATCCTTCCAAACCTCCTCCAAAATGGTACAATCCTAATAATTTTTGTTTGTGTCATGTTACTATAAGTCATTCTCATGAGTCTTGTCATGATCTTCACTGATTTCTTCTTTCTTCCTTGCTTGGTCCACATTTCAATATTGATACTCTCATAAAACAACATTATCAAGACTATATTCAAGTTTTTAAAATTTAATCTCAAGAACCACAATCACATCAACATCAACTACCTAATGACCAATAATAATTATCCCATACTTATACCTCATTCACTAGTTTTGTTCACATCATAGTTGATGTTTTTTCCTACACCAAAAAGGAAAGGATAACTAACATGAACAACTTTAAACATATCATTGTATCCATTGAACCTCATCCTCTTAGGCCACATGAACCAAAGGAGTACCTAGTTCAAATGAATACCCCAAATCATATCATACATGGTCCTCCTTTATCTATTCATACCTCTCCTACACAACCTATGTCAAATTCAGCCTCCTTAAAATCTCATAAACTGACACATTTACCTCTATCCAACTGCACCTACCAACCTAATACAAATCATTTTAACCATTTAACGTTACCTCACTCCACCACACATGTTGAGGCATCTTGTGATGCCCATCCACATGTCCCTTTAGACTTTGGGGCATCTTCTGATTCTGATCCCTACATCCACTCCCCCATTGGGGCATCTTACAATGCCCACTATTATTCTACAATGCATAATAACAAACAAATTCAGCTTCAATAAACCTTCTGAGACTTATAAACTTATATTTCACATGATTATCTTTGATATGTTAGAGGTACAGTCACTAATGGGGGTGAATCAATGATGCTAGATAATCCAATTCTATTCTCAACTCTTAAACATTCAGCATACATCAACTTGATCAAGCAACATAAACATAAAAGCATATACATCCAAATCACGCATAAGAGCATACATCACATAAACACATCTTATATATGGAAACCCTCTTTGCAAATAAAACATACTAAACCTTGTAATATGGGTTACAGTCTTATAAAACAAGATCCAACATTTAGACTAGTACCCACTGATCAAAGAAAACCCATCCCTTACTTTAGTGAGACACCAATCCCACAAGGAGATATTGCCCCTATCTAGCTAATCACCCACAACAACTAGACCTTTAGCAATCTTTAGCTTGTAAGGACGAACCAACCCCCTAGGCAACCAAGCACCCACTCAGCTACCTTTAATAGATAATCTTAAATACCTTTTGATTCACTTCAAGTTATGATGACCACTTTTGTTTTCACTCTTTACCTTCACTCTTTCACTCAAATAGTCTCAAGGGCTCACTCTCTCAATTTGCCTCTTCTAGATTCATTAGGTCCAATGAACTGTGTATCCACCTACATCATCTTGATTAGATAAATATGACTAATCTTATTTTCCCTTTGATGGTCCTCACTAACCTATACCTTCTCTTTCAAAGGTTCTTTCCTTCACTTGAATTTGCACTTGCATAACTAGCATAATTAATCCAATTATACCTTGTATTTATACCACTCTTTTCCTTTAACCCATCTTGGTTGGCCAAGATGCCTTACATAATTGAACCAACTTTAACATAGGTCCATACACACATTACATGTGATAACCACACTCTACATAGTTTGGCCAATACTTCATTATCCCCAAACCACCATTAGGTCTTAGTGAGATCTAAAACAATTAGGCCTTCATACTCACGCATTACATATGAGACAACTTGGACCACCTTCATTCTTTAACAATTATTCAAACACATCAAACCTATCTCTATTATCCCCTTTCTAATTTACTCATGGTTCTATGCCATATGGAACACCAAATCAACACATGAACCTACCAAATAGGTCTCCTTGCTCTTTAGGTCTTCATATACAGAAAACACAGACAATTTTTTTTGAAGCAAACACTCAAATATTTCACAAAACCATAAGATTAGATCACATGGGTGAACCCTTTAGGACCTATTCAACACCTTTATGTGCCTTAGATACTTCAACACAGGCTCTAAGCACTCAAATCAACTATCTCAAAATGACCACTCAAACTAGTCACACAGTCAAAATATAATTATACTATTTTGACTCTCAATATCTGATTAGGGGAAAATATAATAACCAATGTATTTTAATAAGTCTTAGAGACATATATAATTTCCATGCTTATTTTCTTCTTCAATTCTACTTAGAACTCTTCTAACACACTTTTGTAAAGTAGTCACTCAATATGCTAGTGCATTCAACAAACATAGTCAACTTGTAAACCTTTATTCACACTAAATATGGATTGTTCAAACCTATAAAATCCATACAAATAGAGTTCATGGAGTATAAAATACTCTCCAATAGTTATTTCATTTTGAAACATCAAAATACTATCAATAACTCGCTAATTATCCTTCTTGGATCACTTACAAAACATGGTCAAACACATAGTCAACTTTGGAGCTTAATATATTTGATTGTATGAACATTCAAACCTTATAACTAGTGTCTCTGGATGTGCCTTAGATTCCTTTACAACTTTGATTTTTACTACATTAATAAATTATCATAGATCAAAATATATATGTCAAATACTATAGACTAGTTTTCCCTCATTAATTTGAATATTCAAATTCCAACAGTCACTATTCAAACACTAAACATAAAGCACTTTAACCTCATCTCATGTCCCCTGGTAGCTAGATCAAATATTAATCTTCAATCTCCTCATAAGTATCTTGGTCTTTACCTTACAATGCTCACCATTTATCTTAGATCAAAGCTCCCATGATTATGCCACTTGGCAGCTTTGCATGCCTTCTACACATTCAAATCTTTGACTCAAATTGCACCATCAATTTCTATTTGTACGAACACCTAAAAACCATTGATCTTTTTTCAACTCAATGAGATTGAGACACATGTCACAAGTACATTCAATCTAAGCATCTTTTGACATATTGACTTCATACACGTCATTAGATCACAACTAATAAGATCACACACTATGTTGGATCCTTATTTGATCAGATAAATTTCTCACCATTAGATCTTTGATCTAATTCAATGCTCACCGTTAGATCTCTTTTTGGAAATTTGGATAAGTATAGAAGCTTAGTGAATTTTATTTTACAGACCAACTTTGCACCATAATAACTTTTGCTATGCTCAATCTCATAACCTAAAATTTGAACCATATGATCTCCTCACATAGGGGAATCTATCTGTATCTCAAGTTGCTCTTGAAACCTTCATACCTATGAAATATGATGTCATCAAACTGCTTACTCAACTTTATCTATCAAGATGACTACTTGAGCTTAGACATTTATATGATTGTTTTGATCAAATCCATTCATTTCTATAAGCACTCTAAGCACTCATAACATCTCATAGGGTTTCTACAACATGTCCATACTATTAATATCATCCATTACTTGCCTCACTAAGTCAAACACTCTCCAAACCATCAATTTAATCACTTTGTCATTAATGCACTAGTACTACATGCTCTCTTTGACATCAATGATAACCAAACATCAATGATTATGCTCAACAATCTTTCCCTTTGTCATTAATGGCAAAACACCCTTAGAATGACTTATTTCTCATTTGAACTCTTTCATTCTGATCTTTCTCCCCCTTTGACATTAATGACAAAGGGTCTCTTCCTCAACATGCTAATAATCATTCCTTAACATGCTTAGGATACTTACATACTTTAAAGCATATGAATCAATTGCTCCCCCTTTGACATACACCAATATAAACTTGGATTTCTCTAATATTTGGACCTGACAAACAAATCATTAAGATTAGAAAGTTCCCCTTAACATTAAGTTCCATCTCATGTCATTTTTTTTTGATATACACCAATTTGAACTTGGGATACTCTAATCCTTGGACCTATCAACCTACAAAACTCATAAGTTCTCTTTACTCATGCCTCAAGATTCAATACCTTGTCAAAACACAAGACTTGGTTTGATCAAGTCATCATATCAATCTTCTTGAATTCACAACTGTAGTAGACATCTTCACACTTCTATCATGACTGAAGCATCTTCACATATGTTCCCCCTCACATTATGCACATCTTCTTCAAACCACTCAAGCTAACTGAGTTAGCTCTCCCTTAGCCAAACACATCTTCAAATGATATTTTTATTCTTTAACATCAACCAAATCTCAACTGGTATCCACCATACTTCCTCTTATTGTCAAGTGTCTCCTTGAAGCCTAGATAAAGACACCCTAACCCATAATATTCTAGAATAATGTGAAACATGGATTTGTCCATAATTCTTCATACTCCTCCTCTTTGGTGATCTGATACTGATAGTTCTTCTTCTTCTTCTTAGGCTTGAGAGAAGTGACATGCTTATCCACTATAATATTCTCCTTTTCTTTTAAGAATGAATTGACAATACATGGAAAGAACAAATATTTATGACATACTTTTTCATTTGAAGAAAGAACCTCATCACCAGGCATTGACAACTGATGTTCCTTTCATGAAACATGCTCAACAATAGCATGATATTCACTTAAATTTATACCTACCTCAGAACTAGTCTCATCTAGCACCTTGTTCTTCTCTTTGAGCTCAACTTGAACTGATTTTTTATTATCCTTTTCTATCTAGATAGATGACATATTATATTAGATTTCCTAAACCTTCTTAATATGTGATTCCTCTTTTGCTTTAGCAGGCAATCCACCTTGATCTTTTAGCTTAACTGAATTAGTTTTCTTGCTCTTCACTTCCTTAAGATTCCATACCAAGGATTGACCTTTTTTTAGCACACTAGGATGTCCATGCTCCTTATGATTTGAGAGATTACTTGTATAATATATTGTAATATAACTAACTTGATGATAATTGAAACAAATAACATCATTCATACCTTCTACTTGATGAATATTATGAATCTCAGCAAACATACCATCTTGTCTCTTAGGTTCATTATGCTCAAGCTTAATTGCTTTTGGTCTTCATACTTGGTTTAGTCTTTTTCCATGCATTTTGGGATAAAAACGAGAAATATTTCCCATGTCACAATAATTATAACAAACTACATTATCCATACCTCTAGCTAACCAGTTTCTCTTCCTTCTACAATTTCTTGCCTTATGACCAAAAATTTTACATGCAAAATAATGACCATGAAATGAACTTTCATACCTTATCATTTGGATACCTAATGGATCTTTTCTTATTGATCTTGGTGCTTGCATCCCTCTTGTCTTGAGTTGACCTCTCTTGCTCTATCTCAATCTTGTTTACCTTGATAAAAAATTTCTCATATTCATCCTTCAATGAATCTAGCTTGGTCTTCAATTGAATGCTCTCATCCTCTTTAGCTCTTATGCTTGAACTTGCAACCTCTAACTAAATTATGAGAACTTGGATAGTCTCATTAACCCTCTTAGCTTCTTTAGCCATGCCATCCTTTAATATACATGCTTGCTCTTTTATAATCTTTATAGAATCAAGATTGGACTTCAACTCATCATGCTCACCTTGCCTTGAAATCAACTTGGCATTTTTCTCTTCTAACTAAGTCTTGATATGTCTACATTCTTCCTATTTTGAACTCCTATTTATCTTTGTAACTCATAATTGATCCTCAAGATCCTCCATGTTCATCTTGTTTTCTTTGACTATTTCACTTAATCTCTCAAACTTAGTTTGAAGATGACTTATCATTTCACTATGTTCCATGAATGCCTTGGATTTTTCTTGAAGAGCATTAACTAATGACCTTAACTCCAAATTTTCTTTCCTCAACTACTTAGCCATATCATACCTTAGATCGCCTTCAAGTGGTTAAACTTTCAAAAAAGGTCTTACTCTGATACCAATTATTAGAGGTACAATCACTGAGAAAAGGCACTGAATGAGTGATTCTAGATAATCCAATACTATATCCAACTCTTAAAAATTCAACATACATCAACTTGATCAAGCAACATAAAAATGAAAGCATATACATCCAAAGCATACATCACATGAACACATCATATATGTGGGAAACCTTCTTGAGAGATAAAACCCAATGAATCCTATAAGATGGAATACACTCCTATAAAACAAGATCCAACATTTAGACCAACAACTACTAAATAAGGAACACCCATCTCTTAGTTTAGTAAGACACCAATATCATAAGTAAATATTACCCCTATCTAGTTGAGCACCCATAATAACTAGATATTAGCAAGCTTTACCTTACAAGGAGGAATCAATCCCCTAGGCAACCAAGCACCCATTCATCTACCTTAAACATATCATATTAAATACTTATTACTTCTATTCAACTAATGATGACCACTTTTGTTTTCACTCTTCACCTTCACTCTTTCACCTAAATAGTTTCAAGAGCTCACTCACTCAATCTACCTCTTCTAGACTCATTAAGTTTAATGACCTATGTATTTACCTACATCAGTTTGATCAGATAAACATGACTAATCTTTTTTTGCCTCTGATGGTCCTCACTGACCTAACTTATACTTTATCTTTCAAAGGTTCTCTCCTTCACTTAAATCCACACTCACACAACTAACATAATTAGTCCAATTATACCTTATATTTATACCACTCTCTTCCTTTAACCCATCTTGGTTAGCCAAGATGCTTTACATAATTGAACCACATTTATCATAGGTCTATACACATGTTACATGTGAGAACCACATTATACATAAGTCGACCAATAGCTCATTCGCCCCAAACCACCATTAGGTCTTGGTGAGACCTAAAATAATTAGGCCTTCATACTCACATGTTACATATTAGATAACTTGGACCGCCTTCATCCTTTACCAATGCTTCAAACAAATCAAACCTATCTCCAATAGCCCCTTAATAACTCCCTCGTGGGTCCATGCCATCCGGAACACCAAGTCAACACATGAACCTACCAAATAGGTCTCCTTGCTCTTCATGTCTTTATATACAGAAAACACAGTCACAAATTTTTGAAGCAAACACTCAAGTATTTCATAAATACATATGATTAAATCACATGGTTGAACCCTTCCAGACCTTTTCAACACCTCCATGTTATTTAGACACTTCATCATAAGCTCTAAGCACTCAAATCAATTCTCTCAAAATGACCACTCAAACTTATCACACACAATCAAAATATAGTTATACTATTTTGACTCTCAATATATGATCAAAAGAAAAATATGACAACCAATGTCTTAACATAATCCTTAGAGACTTATATAATATCTCCATGCTTATTTGCATCTTTAATTCTACTCAGAACTTTTCCAACACACTTCTGTAAATTAGTCACTCAATATGCCAGTGCATTTAACAAACACAATAAAATTCTAAGCCTTTGTTCACACTAAGTATGGATTGGTCAAATCTCTAAAATCTATATAAATATCCTTCATGGAATTTACAACACTCTCTAATAGTTATTTCATCTTGAAACATCAAAATACTATCAAGAACTCTTCAATTATCCTTTTCGAGTCTCTTACAGAACATGTTCAAACACGTGGTCAAATTTGGAGCTTAATATCTTTTACTGTATGAACATTCAAACCTTCTAACTAGTGTCTCTAGATGTGCCTTGGAGTCCTTTACAACTTTCTTTTTTAATGCATCAAGAAATTCCTCTTGGATCAAAATATATATCTCAAATACTATAGAATGGTTTTCTCTTGTTAATTTGAATATTCAAATTCTAACAATCACTATTCAAACACTAAACATCGAGTACTTTAACCTCATTTCATGTCCCCTAGAAACTAGATCAAATATGCACCATTAATCTCCTGATAATTATTCTATTCTTTACTTTATAGCTTAACTTTGATCTTATATCAGAGCTCCCATGATTGTGTCACTTAGTAGCTCTGCATGCCTTCTACATATTTGATTCTTTGACTTGACACATAACATCAATTTTTATATATAAAAACACCCATAAACCATTGATCTTCTATCAACTCAATGAGATTGAGACACATGTCATAAGTACATTCAATCTGAGCATCTTTTGACATATTGACTTCATGCATGCCATTGGATCACTACCAACAAGATCACATACTTCATTGGATCCTTATCCAATCAGATAAATTTCTCACCATTAGATCTTTGATTTGATTAAATGCTCACTGCTAGATCTCTTCTTGTAAATTTTTCTAAGTATATAAGCTTAGTGAATTCTGTTTGAGAGGCCAACTTTTCACCTTAATAACTTTTTCTATGCTCAACTTCATGACCTAAAATTTGAACCATATGATCTCCTCACATAGGGAAATCTATCCATATATAAAGCATCTCTTGAAACCTTCACATTTATGAAATATGATGTCATCAAACTAATTACTTGGCCTTATCTATCAAGATGACTACTTGAAATTATAAATTCATGACTATTCTGATCAAATCCATTCACTTCTATAATCACTCTAAGCACTCATAACATCTCATAGGGTCTCTAAAATATGTCCATACAATCAATATCATCCATTAATTGCTTCACTAAGTTAAACACTCTTCAAACCATCAATTTGATCACTTTGTCATTAATGCACTAGTACCACATGCTCTCTTTGACATCAATGACAACCAAACATCAATGATCATGCTCAGCATGATAAAGTCGTTAGCATAGATTTTACTTATTATTTTTTGTCTCATGTTTCTTTCTTTTTGTTCACTTTAATTCTTTTAGTCACACTTTACTATCATCATTATTTTACTTTACATTCTTTGGTTTTTTTATACATTACATTTTGCATTTGTTTTCATTTTGGTCTTTCTATATCTCTTTTATTTTTGTCTTTTTATGCCATTCTTTGACTTAGTTGCTTTATGATTATTTTACCCCATTATTTAGCATTCATCTCATTAGTTTTCACCTTGTGAGTTGTAGTGTAAGACCATGAATAGGACCTATCCTTCTTCACAAATTACCACATTAAAAACATCTTTAAACCACTTCTTGGGATGACTACTACTTTTATTAGTGCTTATGTTAGATCCGTTGTAGGCTAGCATGACTTCTCTAGTGACCTGACTATTATAGCATATCCCCATCCCTTTCACAACACTATTTTACCTACTTGTGATCTTCTATAAGCATATTCATCATTGTATCACTTATTACATAGATGAATCTCTCATGATCCCCATATTTCCTTTATTTCCTTTCATTTGATGCTCACATTGTTCAATTTTTGGATTGCACACTTATTTATGGTCAAGTATAGGAGTCTTTAGATACCTTGGTCTTTAGGTCCTTTTCTCTAGTCACCAAGTTAAAATCCAAATCGTAAAATAAAAATAAAAGGCAATGATTAAAAGATAAAAATGATATTAAAATTTAGATCGTATCAAAAGATGTGATCTATATTTGGAACATCTCCTATCTTTATTGAAGCTCAAATTCCATAGTTGGCCTCATGATAGAGCCAAGGTCCATTAGGATCCAGTAGGCCATTAGACTGGGGTACAAAGTCTCATTATAACATATACTATCTAGTGCCACCTACTTTCTCACACAAGTACCCAATCTTCATAGTAAACCGATGACTCTGTAAGGGGTCCTGAGGAATGGGAAACATGTTATGGGAAGGTAGATCTATTTTACTTTTCATGCATATAGCTTTCATAGATTGATCTATGTACTTAACTTGTGAGTCAAAGCTTTGTGTTAATTAGTCAAAATGTCCTAATTCCTTGGTGTTGATAGTTTTTATCCTTTCTCACTTATCTATTGTCTCATTCTTTCTAAAGATGTTCAAATCACCCATGTGATGCCTCACATGCCTTATTTACATCACATTTTCTTTATATTCCCCTTGTTGGATATTGCTTTTAGCTAATCACATCCTTGATCACATCTACCTTATTATACCTCTTGGTTTATAGTTTGTGAGTTGCATTGTAAGACCTTTGATAGAACCAGGGATTCCTCATAAACACCCTTTCACCATTTACCACACCATCTCATTGTCACACTAGTTATGCCATTAGGTGGTTGTGTTTTATTACATTGTATTTTAGAACAATCACTAAGTTTGAATTTTCATCCTTCAAAGATTTTCATTTTCATTTCTCGATCATGTTCTTGTTTGATTTTTGTGGACTTCACTTATCTTACATATGATATTTGACATTCTTACATGTTTCTCTTTACGTATGATTTATTCATGTTTATCTTCCATCTTGATCTACATTCTTTTTTTCCATTTATGTTTTACATGCTTTACAATATCATTTAGTATGTTCTACATTTTTTTTCCACTCATATTTTACATGCTTCCCAATATGATTTATTATGTTCTATAATCTTTTTTGACACTCATGTTTTACATGCTTCCAAATGTGATTTAGTATGTTATACATTCCTTTTTGCCTATTATGTTTTACATGCTTTTCAATATGATTTAGTGTGTTCTAAAATCATTTATCATTCATTTCTCATCATTTTGTCATTCATTTGCCTTCAATATTATAACCTTGCCTTAACAATCTTAATTTTCCAATTTTCCTAAATCACTCATATCTTTGTCTCTACTAACTCTTTTTTCCAAACTGTAAAATGTTCTAAAATCCTAATGTTGAAGAGAATCTTTTCAAATACTATATGCCTATATTGCAAATAAAATAAAATTTCACTCTTTTTTACACTAATCTCTACAAGTTCACCTAATATTTCTCACATTGGACACCTTCACATCTCTCGTAGTCTCCTTATTTATCTATAACACTAAGATAAGTAAAGATATGTGTTTTTCAATTCTATATTTTTATTTATCTTATTTTTTGCTTACTGCATTTTACTTAGTATCAACATTATGTGTCATCATGCTCTATTCTTGAAGCACCATCTCGTGTTATACTTATGTTACATATATTGAGATTATATTGGGACATATGTATACACATAATATTTTTAAACTTTTATCAATCATCGATGCTCTCTATCTTGCAAGAACCCATCGAGTCTCAATATATCTAAGTGTACGTTCTAAGGGGTGCACCAGGAAAAGGGTGGGACTACCATTGGTGTTTATTAAGATTGTTATGCCTTTTTTCACTTGTTATCTACACACTTGTCTCCTTAGAAACATTCTCATAAGCTTCTTTTTCTCTCTTGTACATCCCTCCAATCATTTCCCACCTTCTATCCTCTTTTTTCTAACCTAAAACCCCTTTTGATAGTTTATAGTACTAGGTTGATTGGGTCAACCTTGTACTCTTATTGATGAAATTAATTTAGGTTCTAGGTTGGCTCTTGGCCAACCTAGCCCATGACCTAGTGATTTTTTTTCAATATTAGTACTAGGTCGACTAGGTCACCTCTGTTGGCCAAATTTTTTAGAAAGGCTTAGGGATAAATCTACCTATATATACAAGATAATTTTGTTATTATTTAGAGAAGATAAGAAGAAGTAATAAATATTATACATCTTCTTATCCACCATTTTACTTTAGGAGCAAGCTTAGGGTTTCATACTTTATTTAAATATATGGATCTTTTCTTGTGGAGAAGTCTTTTGTATGTATTGATAGGTTATGTAGCCTAGAGCTAATTTATCCTTGTCATCCTTACATACCACAAAAACTTCTTATAAAGCACCTTGGCCAAGGGAGAGATTGAGGCTCGATGGGTTCATATTAAAAGGTAAATATTCTTAACTTTATTCATCCTTTGTAAGAGTAGATAAATATGTATTTTTACTTCTCTACCATGTATTAGGATTCTATATATATTGATGTAAGTATATGTATTTTATGCATGTTTAATTTTATTGTTTATTACTCCCAATTTATTCTATAAGGTTTGGTGAGCACTAGATTAGAATTTGATTTGTGTTATTAGTTTAGTGAATATGAAAACATGAGGCTTAGTTAGTGTTATTGCATGATTGTGCTTGACGGAAGGCTTTGAAACCCTCCCTAGTATTATTGTTGTGATAAGAGACCCTCTAATTGGGTCTAGTAGATCCACATATTGGTCATGTTCCTAATTATATAATGTATCCCCAATTAGAAGTGTAAGTAAGATATATCTTCTTTGATTTAGGATTGATTTATAGATTTGATGAATTTTTGATTACATACAGTGTGAGCTAAACAATTATAACATTTGACTATTCTATTTGTATCATATGTTGATTAGGACTTGCATCTCCACATTAGTAGGAACAACATAACCATATATTTACCTTTCCATTCACCTTGCCTTTTTTATTTTCCATTTGCCTTATTGTTATTTCATACCCTACCATTTACCTTACCTTATCACTTGGGGACAACCCTATTACCATTATATCTAATTATCCTAACATCACCATATTTCAATAATCTCATATCATATAACATCCTACCATACCTTCATTATTGACCAAACTTGTTTTTACCTGCCCTACCTAACCCTTTTGACCTTGGTTCCATTGGTTCTTTAGATACCTTATGCAAGGAGATTTCGATCCAATTTCATCAGTTTCAAAATTATGTATTCAAATGATAGTAAATGCAAGTAGTATAATAATGGATCTGGAAATTACATCTTTTATTTATTATTACATTTTATTGGTACCATTGATTATAACCATCTTTGGGCAAATCATTGTTCTAATTGATATTACTAATTATAAACACCTATGGAAAAATTAGTACCACTAACCCTTTGTCATTATTTCCTAAGTATAACCATTTATGAAAAAATTAGGAACAACACCTTTACCATGCATTATTGCATCACCTTGCCATTACTATTATCATTTGCCTAAATTTGTGAACTTTTTACTACCTAGTCTAATCTCACTTCCTTTTGTGTATGTAGAACTATAGTAACTTGAGGTCATAATGGGACTATGTAGGCAATTCTTGATTCATGTTAAGATTATCTCAGCCACCACCTAATACAATATTCTTACTATTTTGTGAGAAACTTAATCCAACACTCTCTCCATTTTGTGAGTGGTATCTTGTCAATCTCTAATGAGTTAAGATACCCCAAAAATTCTAAAAAAATTCGACAAAATTTTAAAATTTTAAAATTATATAATCAGCTTACCATATCCTAGAGAGATATAAAGCCTCAAAATGCAAAAAAAAAAATTCTTAGTTAAACTAAATCAATTATATTCTATCCACTCTATTGGGGTAAATCCATTGTTGGTTCTAATCCATTCCACTCCCATTAGAGTGTGACCTTCCCTTTGTATGTATCCTTACTTGGGGACACCACTTATTTATTATTCATTTGAGCCTCTATGCATAGATATTGACTTGGTTGATGATAATATAATTTCTATTGCTTTTGCTTTCAAGATTTATATATTTTGTTTGATCAATCATTTGTTTATTTGTTTGCTTTCATTAGTGTGCCTTGACTTAGTTTATATGTGTCCATTGGGTGGTTCTTTGCACATTATTCTTGATTCTATCCATATCCATACGTCAATATTATCATTATGATTTTTATCATTGGTGCATTATTTTTAATTATTTATTGGATTGAGATTCAATCTTTATGCACATTATGGCTAGGTCATTATATTGTTTTACATCATGATGTATACTATTACATGTTACAATAAAAATCAGCTCAAGAAATCTTACAAGCAATAGTGCCACAAAAACTTATCTTGGTTCACCTTAGCAAATCCTCCCATTCTCCTTGATCAAATAAAACTCTTGAGTATTCTAGTTGTATTTATGCTAATAAATATGAGCATCTCCACATTGGTAGGTATAACCAAATCATTCACATTGATTAATTCTTATGTTCTATTCTGTTTCTCATTTCATTTTCTACCACTTCTGGGTGAACCACATTGGTCTAAGGTCTATTTAGACTATGTAGGCAATGTTTTGGTACAAAACGTATCTTAGGTCATCTGAACCACCTTTATTTTTCTAATCATCTCTTTCATCACTTTACACATCCTTATGTGTCTAGTTGTTTATGGCTTCTTCAGTCATTAGACCATCGCATCTACATTTATGCCTACTCATCTTTAATCTATATTTCATGTTATATTATTGAGTTATACTTAGAAATATACCCTATTACAACACAACTAAAAGTCATTATTCTATTTAAGTCATTTTAATGATTATAACCACCTATGGGAAAATCATTATTTTAACTCATCTACCCTACTAGGGCATGTGTTTATGCCACTGATTATAACCACCTTTGAGAAAATTAGTACTTATTTAAATCAATGTGTGAAAGAACTATTTAAATTGGGTTAATTTCATTCTTCTTGTTGTTCTTTTCAAGGGACCATCCATCACTCATATGTGTCAGTCACTCCCTCAAGGGGGCATCATTATAGGCTTCTCAAATGTTATTTATAGCTTCTTATTCAATCATTATATTCTTTCTTTCTAAACATGTTTTTTATTATTTAAGAATCTATTATGCCTATAGCTTGTAATGCTTTCCCAAATAGGGGCAAATTGTAGGCACCCAATTTCGGCCACAATTAACTTATGACCAAACTTCATATCGATTCCTATTAAACATTTAAAAGTAAGCTTAAGAATCATTGAACATCTTAATTTTTACCACAAATCATTCATCAATTCTCAAAATTATGTTGAGGCATCCCTATTTAGGATACTAGCCCATACTCAATAATAACCTCTCATAGATTCTTTCTCAATCACCTTGTAACCTAATAACTGTTAGTTTGGCCTATGGACCCATTAAGTGGGGCACTTGATCAAATCTTGAAAGAGATAAACTTCTAATCAAATTGAATTATCTAATTAAATAAGATTAAATTCTTAGTTGAATTATCCATTGATAATTAATGAATATTTAAAAACAAAAATTTCAAAATTCAAAATATCAAGCCTTTTCATCCTTTACTTTATGAGTTTTCAAGCTTTTCTAAAAATGTCAAAATATATAATTTGAGAGCCATACCTTGTAATTGAAAACCATAATCAAATGACAAATTTTAACTTAAATAGAATTATGTTATATTTACAATCACTAAGAGGGCGGTGAATCAGTGAGCCCATATATTTCAATCTCAGTTTCAATCATTTTAAACTATTTAAATAATTAGTATATATCAAATTGATCAATAAATATTAATAAGAGAGCTCATTCATTCAATGCATACACAAGATCAAACACATAACACATAGTTATTATGAGAAACCCTCATGGGAAATAAAATCCACTCTCAAATCTGAAACACATGGACTATTTATCCTATAAAAAATTACAAATAAGAGACTGGTCAACTCCTTTAGTCCAACAAACCTTGATCATATCCTCCTGACTAAAGACCTTTAGTGAACCACCTATTTCACAAGGATCAACTACCCCTAAGGAAGATCAAATCCTTTAGAGCCTCATTTTAACTCAACACTTCCACCTTAAAACTAATGTCTTTAACACCTAATGATGTATCTTTGGTTTTTAATCTCTGCACAAACTCCCTCTCTATCTCATACATGCCTTTCACATAGGCATGCCACAATCTCTCTTTTTCTTCACTCAAACTATCCTCATATGCATACTTGGGCCTCTTCGCATATCCTCAAACTACAAGAACACTATTATGACATTAGGATTATGACTTATAGGTCATACACATATTTAATAATCTACTCTACTTATCAACCCATCCCCTGTGCACATCTACTCCTTATTCACTCCACAACTCTCACATACACCTTGCACTAGTCTTCATCATAAGTCTATAAACTAACACATTTGGTTCACCATTTATAAAGATATCATAATTATCAAGATAAAAATATTTTATATTAGCCATAACACATGCCTTCACCCTTAGGGTATCTTACATGGGTCACACTTAAGCACAACTTTCTTTCAAATAGGCCTAAGTCACCTTTTAGGTCCTATGATGACCTATTCACCTCTTTGACACTTTTTTGAGAAAAATAAGAACACAAGAACACTTTTAATATGCATGGACCCATGTCACATGATCTATAGATTTTACTTTAGTGCCAATAACCATCACAGTACCCTTCTACTTAAGCACAATTTGCTCAAACAACTCTTTGTATACGTAATCACCATGAACAAATACACAGTTGACTTACAAATATTTATTACTACATATGACTAGTGAAACCTTCATAATGCACAAATATGGTCCTAATGGAGTCTAAAACATGTTCTAATAGATAATTCATCATTAAACATTGAAATAACGTCAGAATGAGCTTGATTACACTTCTCAAATTACTTGTAGAACATAGTCAAACACACAGTAAACTTTAGAGCTTAATAGATTTGTTTGTATATACATTCAAACATTAAAATTTATATTTATAGATGCACCTTGGATTCCTCTAAAAAAATATTTTTACACCATGGTCAAATTTTACATAGATCGAAATATATATCACAAAAACCAAACACTAGTTTTTCCTTTGAAAAATTCAATTATTCAAATACAAATGGTCACAGTTAAACCTCAAACACCATGCTATCATCTCAAGTCCTCACTACTCATATTAAACACACACCCTAGATATTATTATATGAAGCTCTAACTTTAACACATAGTTCACTAATGTCAAATGTTAAACCTTGAACATGTCAACCTCATCTCATGCACTCTTGTAATATTGACTCAACGTGCACCATCGATCTTTGTTTATAAGTTAGGTATTTATCTTATATAACTCACCATTTTATCTTGATTAAAATCCCCATGATAATGACACTTGTCACCCTAATTTTCCTTCTAAGAACTTATATAGTTAAATATTATGCACTTCTTACCATCTCACTCAACACACACTAGATCAAAACTGTACAATCCCTTATGCACCCTTGGATCTTAGAAGAAGCTCAATATTTATCTTTGTTAACCAATGAACACTCTGACCTATTTTAATTCTTAAACACCATATATATTCACTGTATGATCTCCTGTGAGCCATTAGATATTCATTTGGTCCTAACCTTTAACATTGTGCAAAAATGACTAAGTATGGAGACCATTGCTATCTACTTAGAAAGCCAACTTTGCACCTCTATATATTTTGATTTTCTCAAGCACATATTCTAAAATTTAGACCATATGATATACTCACATAGGCTAATATAAACATGTGTCAATATAATCTTATAACCCTCACATGTGTGAGATATAATAACATTAAAATACTCACTCATATTTTTCTGCCATAAAGCCAATTATGTCAAAAACTTGTTTGGAAGGCCAACTTTAAATATGCATATATTTTATCAAGCTTTAGGGATTGACCTAAAAGTTATCAAAAATAAACTATGTATAAAATTTAACCAACCTATGTGATCACCTTCTCCTAAAACATCCACGCGTGTGATATATGTCATCAGCAAAATGCCTACTCAACTTTTCTTGCCACATTGCAAATTTGGATATGGGAGAATATTGTCAAAATGTCTGGGAGCTCAAATTTGCACTTGCATATCTTTTGTCACACTTCATCTCTAGACTTAAGACTTTTCATATAGAAACTAGGGACTAATTTTATCACAATCATATGACCAAATCCTCTTGACTCATCTATATGTGATAATGGTGATGTCAGTAAACTTCCTACTCATATTTTCTACCACTAAACCCAAACTATCTAAATGAAAACTATGGACTACTAGATTAATTTAAATTATGCACACAAGCTCTCTAATCATCCTTGAACATTTATATGACCCCTTTCACATGTTTAAATCACCATAATCATCGTTGAACATCTCTAATCATTCCAAAATTAAATATCAACCAAGCCAACTTCAAACACACTAGGACAAGCACATTGCACACTTTGTCATTGTCATTTATATTATCAAGGCACTTTATCCACTCACCATGACATCTCCATGACATCACCATGACAAATCTCTAACAATATCCCCCTTTGTCATTGATTTCAACATACATCATACAACTCACCTTCCTTCTCTCTCTTCAAGCACTCTCATAATAGGAACTTTCTCCCCCTTTAACACAAAGACAAAGTCAAAACCAATTGATCCTGAGGACCTAAAAAGATTATCAACAAGAAAGGACCATCTTAAAAATATGATACAAACCCCCTTGCCTTAAACCTACATCTTCTTGTCTTGACAACATCCTTCTAGCTACATGCCAACATTCTTCTTTAACCAAGCACTGCAACCAATGAAGACAGAACACACAAAACATTGGAATCTGATGGAACTCACCAAGAAACATCTGAGAGGGTCTTATCCTAAGATATATAAGCCATTACACTTCTTGAGCATCTTCAGATCTTCACACATGATGAATAACCATCATACAGACTTACTAGCCTTCTATTTCAAGACACTTCCATGACCACCAACTCTGCATCTACACTATATCTTCTTTACAAACCTCTGGAGTAAGCTCAAGAACTTGTTGATCCTCCTTAACCAAAGACATTCTATTGATTCATAGAGAAAGAAATGACACCCAAGCTTTGTCTTAAATACTTAAATAGAGCTTTTGACAATGGTTTGGTCATAATATCAGCAAGCTGCTCTTTTGTAAGCACATACTCCAAATTAACATTTTGATTACTCACTTATTCTCTCAAGAAATGATATCTAATAAGAATGTGCTTAGTTTTTAATTAAATAACATGATTCTTTGAGATACTAATTTCACTAGTATTGTCACGATAGATAGGACAAGGTCCATTTTTTCTTACCTTATAATCTTCCAAAGTTTTTTTCATCCACATGACTTACATGAAAAAAGAAGCAACTACTATATATTATGCTTCTACAGTTGATAGAGACATTGAGGCTTGCTTCTTTCTTAGCTAAGACATCAAGAATTCCCCCATGAAGAATATCCCACCAATGGTACTTCTCCTATCATCCACCCATCTTGCCCAATCTGCATTAGTATAAGATCTCAAAAAGAAATATTTACTCCTAGGATACCATAAACCATACTCTATGGTGCCTTTGAGATATTTCAAGATCCTTTTGACTACTTTTAAGTGAGATTATATAGGGTCATCTTGAAACCTTCCTACAAGACCCACTGCTTTCATGATATGAGGCCTAGAAGCAGTAGAGTATAAAAGACTTCTAATCATGGATCTATACAAAGTTTGATCAACTTTTGGTGAGTCCTCTAGTTTACTTAACTTGCAGCCTATGATCATTGGAGTGCCCATTGGCTTACAATCCATCATGTTAATCTTCCTTAGCATATCTTTGATGTATTTAGCTTGTGAAATGAATATCCCTACATCAAGTTGATTAATCTGTAATACTAAGAAGAAAGATAGTTATCCCAACATTGACATTTCAAATTCAATTTTCATAGTATCTGTAAATTCTCTACTCATTTTATCATTGTCAGATCCAAAAATTGTCATCAACATATACAACTATCAATTGATAATTTCCTTCTATCTTAATGTACAAATTAATATCAACTACCCCCTTTTTAAAATCTTGACTCAAAAGATACTTATCTAACCTATCATACCAAGCACTAGGATCTTGTTTAAGACCATACAGAGCCTTCTTCAGTTTACACACAAAATCTTGATTACTTAACATGAAGTATCCTTTAGGTAACTCAATGTAGACTTCTTCCTCTAAGTTTCCATTCAAGAATGCAAATTTTACATCCATTTGGTATACCTTAAAACCTTTTAAACTTGCATATGCCAAGAAGAGTATAATTACTTCCATTCTTGCCACAAGAGAAAAAGTCTCATCAAAATCTATTCCTTCAATTTGAGCATATCCTTTACACACAAATATAGTTTTATTCTTTGTGACTTCTCCTTTCTCATTCATCTTGTTTTTAAAAACCCACTTGGTTTCTATCACATTTTTATCTTTTGGTCTAGAAACTAAGTCCCATGTTTCATTCCTTTCTATTTGATCAATTTCTTTATCTATTACACCATTCCAACTTTCATATTTTATAGCTGCTATGAATGTTTTGGGTTCAATAATGGACAATAGAGCTAAGTCTTATTGATTTTGATTGATCAACATTCTGCTTCTAGTCTGCAACCTTGCACCAACATCTCTAATAATTTGAGAGATTGGATGATCTTTTTGAATTCGTATAGATGGAGCTTTAGAATCGTGTCTTTCTTCCTCCTCTTCATCTTCATCATCTATTTGAACAAATAACTCTTCATTATTTACAAAAACATTTTGAATTGATTCACTTGCCTATAATTTTGGCTTCTTGACTCTACTAGTCTCATCTACCCATACATTTTAACTTTCAACAATCTTGTGAAATCTCTTGTTGAATCACCTATATGTAGTACTGATAGAAGAGTAACCTAAGAAGATGCCATCATTAGACCTTGAATCAAATTTATCAAGATTCTCTTCATCTCTTTTGATGAAGTGCCTACTCCCAAATAGTCTAAAATGTTTGACATTAGCTGCTTTATTCTTCCATAACTCATAAGGAGTCTTATCACCATTTGCTATAATTTGACACCTATTTAGGATGTAAAATGAAGTTTTATCTATCTCTTCCCAATAACCATATGATAGTTTAGAATCTTTAAGCATGGTTCTACTCATCTCTTGAACAATCCTATTATTCATTTCAATAAGACCATTCTATTATGGTGTTCCAAAAATAGAATATTGTCTCTTTGTCCCTTATTTTTCACAAAAATTATCAAATTCATGAGACCAAAACTCAACTCCTCTATCTGATCTTACACACTTAATATTTGACCCTTTATCATTTTCTATGAGTGCTTTGAATGCCATAAATTTTATAAAAGCTTCTAATTTTTCTTTAAGAAAATATATCCAAGTCATCCTAGTAAAATAATCAATGAGAAGCATGAAGTAGTTATTATCTTGAATACTTTGGGTTCTTATAGGTTCACATAGATCAGTGTCGATTAATTTTAATGGATTTGTAGTAGAGAACTCCTTGGATTTGTATCTTCTTTTGGTTTGCATCCCATGAAGACATGCCTTGCAAAGAGATTATAGAATCTTAGAAATTTTGGACATATACTTTACCACCCCATTTGAACTGATCTTTACCATGTTATCAAAATTTGTATGTCCAAGCCTTCTATGCTAAAGCTAGCTTTCTTCCAATTGACTCATGACTAAATCCTCCTTCTTGGACTCATGGAATACATACATGTTGTTATCTATTTTATTAACATTTGCAACTAATTTTCCAGCCTTTCTTACTTCACAAACATCATCATGAAAAGTTACAACATTTTCTTGCTTACACATTTGGCTCACATTTAAAAGATTATGTTTCAAACCTTCTACATATTAGACATTCTCAGTCCTAAAATGACCATTATCCAAACTCATAGTACCTTTTCCATCTATGTCAGTAGATTTTTTGTCACCAAATCTCAATGAACCAGGGTTAGTCATCTTAAGAGACATAAAATTTCTTTGTCTCATGTCATATGATTTTAGTATCCACTATTTATGAACCATCTCTTGTTCCCATCTTCTTGAGTATGCAAGGCTACTTGAACAAACATTGCCTCTTCCTTTGGTGAACTACTTGAATTTTGATTCTTTTATTCATCAGTCTTAGACTTAGTCTTCTTGAACCATTTGATGGTGCCAATGACTTGTATATCCTTTTTCCAAAAAGCACTTTTGTGGGTTTAGGCTATATAGCCTTGTTGGTTATAATTGTAGCATCTAAGATTCTTTTTTATCTTTTCAAAAAAAGCACAATCCTTATATCTATGACCAAATTAATTGTAGGAGAAGCATTACCCATTGAATACATCATTTAAATTTGACCTACCTTTCTCTTGATCATTACTTGTCCATGAATTTTCATTCTTAACCCTTGTAGTGGAGCTCAAATCCCTTTTATCCTTGGATAAGAGCACATATAATTAAGTCATGACTTTATTTTCAAATTATTCCTCCCATTGGTTGAGACCATTAACCATCATGACCTGTATATTCTTGATTTTTGCCTCTAGATCTTTTACTTGCATCTTCACAGCATCCATGCTTAAATTGACATTTGATAAAGCACATAATAGTTTTTCTTGAAGACAATCCATAGCCTTTTTGTCAACCATTATACCTTTGATCACCTTCAAGTGGTTAAACTTATAAAGACCTACTCTAATACTAATTTTTAGAGGTATAATCACTGAGAGGGGAGGGGGTAAATCAGTGAGCCTAGATATTTCAATCTCAATTCCAATCCTTTCAAACTATTTAAACAATCAAAATATATCAACCTGATCAAGAAACATTAATAAGAGAGCTCATTCATTTAATGCATATACAAGATCAAACACATAACACATAGTTCCTGCGAGAAACCCTCATGGGGAATAAAACCCACTCTCAAGCCTATAACAGATGGACTATTTATATTGTAATAAATTATAAACAAGAGACTAGTCAATTTATTTAGACCAACAAACCTTAATCATATCCTCCTAAATAAAGGCCTATAGTGAACCACCTATTTCATAAGGAGAAACTACCCCTAAGGAAGATCGATTCCTTTAGACCCTCCTTTGAAGTGAGCACCTACACCTTAAAACTAATATATTCAACACTTGATGATGGATATCTCCTTTATAAACTCTACAAAAACTCCCATTTTATCTCATATAAGCCTCTCACATAGGAATGCCATAATCTCTCTCCTTCACTCAAACTATCCTCATATGCACACTCAAACTTCTTCACATATAATCAAACTATAAGATCACTATTCTAACATCAATAATGTGCCCTATAGGTCATAAACATAGTCAATAATATAATTTGCTTATCAACCCATCCCTTGGGCACATCTACTTGTATTTGGCTCCATAACTCTCACATACACCTTGCACTAGTCTTCATCATAAGTCTAGAAACAAACACATTTGGTTTCACCATTTATAGAGATATAATGATTATCAAGATCACAATATTTCCTATTAGCCACAATGCATGCCTTCACCCTTAAGGTATCTTATATGGGTCACACTTAAGTAAATTTTTTTTCAAATAGGCCTAAGTCACCTTTTAGGTTGTATGATGACCCATTCACCTCTTAGACACTTTTCTAAGAAAACTAAGAAAACAAGAACATTTTTTAATTCATGTACCCATGTCACATGATCTATAGTTCCTCCTTAAGTACCAATAACCATCACAATACCCTTTTGCTTAAGCACAATTTGCTCAAACAACTCTCTATACACAGAATCACCATGAATGAATACATAGTCAACTTATAAACATTTATTCATATTGAATATGATTCGTGAAACATTTATAATACACACAGATGGTCCTCTTGGAGTCTACAACATTCTCTAATATCTAATTCATCATTAAACATTGAAACAACATTATAATGAGCTCAATTACCCTTCTTGGGTTACTCATAGTCAAACACAGTCAACTTTGGAGCTTAATATCTTTTTTTGTACATACATTCAAACCTTCAAATTTATATTTTCAAATTTTCCTTGGAGTCCTTTACAAATTGGATTTTTATACCATGGTCAAATTTTACATAAATTGAAAGATATAACCCAAAAACTAGACATTGGTTTTTTCTTTATAAAATTCAAATATTCAAATGCAAATGGTCATAGTTAAACCTCAAACACCATGCTATCATCTTGAGTCCTTTCTAATCATATTAAACACACACCATCAATCTTATTATATAAATCTCAACTTTTAACATATAGTGTGCCAATGCCAAATTTTAGACCTTAAACATGTTGACCTCATCTCATGCACTCTTGAAATGTTGACTCAATGCATACCATCGATCTTTACAGATCAATCGGGTCTTTATAATATAGTGCTCACCATTTGATCTTTCTCAGAACCCCCATGATCATGACACTTGACACCATTACATGCCTTATGATCATTTATATAGTTAAGCATCATGCACTTCTTACCATCTCACTTAACATGCACCTTTAGATCAAAATTATATGATCCCCTATACACCATTGGATCTTAGAAGAAGCTCAATCTTTATCTTTGTTAACCAATGAATACTTTGACCTCTTTGACTTTTGTGCACTGTATATCTTCACTGTATGATTACTCATGATCCATTAGATCTATATTTAGTCTTGATATTTAACATTATGAAAAAATGACTATGGGGACCATTGTTATCTACCTAGAAGGCCAATTTTTCACCTCCATATCTTTTGCTTTGCTCAAGCACATGTTCTAAAATTTGGACCATATGATATACTTACATAAATGAATCCAACCATGTGTCAATATGATCATATAACCCTCACATATGTGAGATATAATTACATTAAAATTTTCACTCAAATTTTCCTACCATAGAGCTAACTATGTTAAAAAGTTGTTTGGAAGGCCAACTTTAAACATGCATATTTTTTGTCATGCTTCAGTGCTTGACCTAAAAGTTAGAAAAAATCAACTAGATATAAAATTGAACAAACCCATATGATCACCTTCTCTTAAAACATCCACACATGTGAGATATTCCATCATCAAAAGGTCTACTTAGCTTTTCTTGCCACATTATAAATATGGCTAAGTATGGGAAAATACTGTCAAAATACCTAAGAGCACAACTTTGCACTTGCATATCTTTTATCTTGATTCATCATTACAAATGATACTTTGTGTATAGAAACTAGGGACTAATGTGATCATAACCATATGACCAACTACCCCTAATTTATCCATACATGGTAATGGTGACATCAACAAACTACCTACTCATATTTTCTACCACTAGACCCAAACTATCTAGATGAAAAATATGGACTACCAGATGAATTCCAATTATGGACACAAGATCTTCAATCATCCTTGACCATTGATACGACCCCTTGCACATATTAAAATCACCATACTTATCCCTAAACGTCTCTAATCATGCCAAAATTGAAGATCAACCAAGCCAACTTCAAACACACTAGGACAAGCACATTACACACTTTATCATTATCATTTAGACTATCAAAGCACTTCATACACTCAATAAGACACCTCTATGACATCACCATGATAAATCTCCAACAAATTATCCTCAACTCACCTAGGGTTAGTCTAAACTCATTAAATGTTTAAACTCAATTTTAACTCACCTTGAGTGAGAGTTAACTTTTGAGGTTATAAATACAAGTCCATAACTATTGATATAATTATAAAATATATGAAAATAAATCTTTTGAGTATTTTTACCATGCCAAATTCATAATCCAAATAGCCAAGCCAAGATGCTAAGGAAAGGTGAAGCTAACAAAGCTCCATTAATGAATATTTCTTGATGCATAAATCAGACAAGCCATTTGGAGCTCCAAATAAGGTAAAAGAGTGATTTATTTTGTGTTCTAATTGTGATTTCATTTGTATGTTTTTTTATCTATGCTCTCCCTAGTGTCTAGACTAGAGGTGTTAGGATTTTAGTGCATAAATTTGATTTTGTTTTATTGGACTCACATAAGACTAACCTCCCCTCTATTTATTCCTTGTTCACATAATCAATGTTAAGTGAGATGATACAATCTCATATATGGTTTGATTGATGGAGAAATTGAAAGCAATATATATATATATATATATATATATATATATATATATATATATATATATATATGTCTCTAAGCTAGGAGGTTCATTATTTTTCTTAAAAGGGATAATAATGCAAGGGCATCCAAAGCCTTACCAAACTACAAAAATATCTACATGAATTTAAGAGCATCACTTAAGTATTCTCATTAAAATTTAAGTTGAATCAATATCACTTGGTGAACAGTGAGTGGAACAATCTTGTGGGTTTGTCTCCACCAATATATTTTGCCTTTTATATGATTAGAATGTTAATTTTAAGTAGTTTGAGTGAGTGGGAGAGGTATTATGGTGGAAAACATGACAGTGGTTAGTGAGGCCCAAGCTGGCCATTTTTATATTAAGAGGGAGGTGTGTTTCTTTCTAGAGGAGAAGGTGAACAACCTCGTAAAGAGTGAGGAGAGGGTTTTTCATGAGCTCTAAATGCATTGTAAAAAGTGAGAGCATACTTAAGCTAGTTTTTTATTTTATGGGGCTTGTAAATGAGAATTCCAGTGCATAATTAGGATTGTCCTATTATATTTATTTATGATGATCTTGTTATTATTTTGATATATATATATATATATATATATATATATATATATATATATATATATATATATATTTTAAAAACAATCTATTTGGTTTGTGTTTATTTGTGTGCGTGTGTGTGTGTATAGTGGGCAAGAGTGTCCAACACTAGCTAGGACAAATCCTCATGAGAAAAAGAAACGAGGTGGTTGTAATTGTATGCATTAATAATGTAGTCATTGTTGGAAGGCTAAGCCTACTCCCAAGTTTGATATCCTCATCAAATTTATATGTTGGTTATTTTAGATCATGATTCTAAAGAAGGTTAGTTCATTGTTAATTAAAGGAATAAAAATAATTGAAAGACCATAAAATTCTAAGCATAATTCCTATGATTAAAAAAGACTAATCAAATAATGAATCAAATAAAAGATAAAACATAAACATTTATACCTTTTTAAAAAGATTTCATATGCTTGTCAGTCTAAAGAGATATGGTTTTGGTTTATAGAACTAGATGTCTTTGACAATGTTGAATTTGCATGTAGGCAACATCTCCCCTTATCTATACTTGGTTTGGCTTGAAAATTTACATGAGAATGGTGAAGCTCCTTATGTATTTTATCAAAGTAAATTTAGGTTCAATAAGATTGTCTATGATGGAGGGGGGACCTTCAATTTATATACTTGTTAAATAAATGAAGACCATCCATCTTAGTCTCCAAATGGAGGGCTAAGAATGAGTTGTCACCCTCATCAATGTTGGTGGTTAAAAATATAAGAGGGTCTTTGTAAGGAAATTTGGAGTGTAGAAAAGATTTGGAAAAAAAGTGTAATCATGACCCCTTTTGAAGTGTGTAAGAGGGTGTAAGAAGGAGGAGTGTGTAAGAAGATGTAAGAGAGTATAAGAGTTTGCTTTCACTCCTCTCCTTTCCCATTGAATTTTACCCTATGATGTTATCAATATGAGGTAATAAAATGATTTTTTATTTTAGATAATAGATCTTTCCTAAAATCTATATAATTTTTTATTATGAAATGTTTAGGTTCATTAATAAATTAATTAATATAACATTTGTAATGCCATTTGTCCTATTAAATGTTCTTTTAATTTTCCTAGAATAACACATATAAAGGGTTAGGTTAATTTGGGGTGATCTTAATAAATTTTTTGTGATGTTACGATGCATTGCCTCAAGTAGAAACATGTCATTGCCAAATTTAGATTAAATCGATTATTGTGTGGGTAAATTGAATCAATTAATGATTTTCAATTAAATTTGTGTGTGATTACAGAAAATCATTATGATTTCAATTTAGACATGGAAGTGGTAAAAATAGAGTGTCTATATTTTGTACCTATTTGAGAAGGTGTTGCAAGATACAAGACAAAGTGATATCTTTTCAAATAATGAAAAAGTCATTAATGATAAATTTTAAAGATTGAATAATGATGTGTTTATGTTTTGTTGAATCTTATTGAATTTACTAAAAATGAGTTCATAAAGAAGCTACAAACAACATTTAGAATGTCCATGATGCCCCCTCGAGGGAGTGAATGAAAGATAGCTTTTGATCGATGGACCTTATAAAAGAAGAAAATAGACAATAAGAATAGTGAGATTAACCCATGGATGAGATTAATCTAAATGGGTTAATGCTTGCACATTGTGATATCTAATGATGATAGAGTAGAAAATGATTTTCCCCAAAGAGGGGGGGATTGGGAAGGATACATCCATAGAAAAATGATTTTCCCCAAAGAGGGGGGAATTGGGAAGGATACATCCTAGGATAAGCGACACACTTTGACTTGCCCCAAATAGGACAAAAAATATGAGTTTGGAATTAGAAGAAAGATGAATTGATTGATTAATGATTTGTCCCAGTGGGGTAGATTTGATCACTGATTAAATGATTTATCCCAATATGACATATTTTAATCATTGATCTGTCTAATTAGTTTTCCATTGTAGGGTGGATTTTCATTTTGATAAATTGATTGAGTAATTAATTATTTGATTAGCAAGCATAACTTAAAGATGCAACCTATTACACATATTAAAGATGAGAGGATTCAAACACATGTGTAAATGGTACAATGACTTTTCAAAGGATGAAGAAGCAACAAAAATCTAGGCATATAAGGATGCATAAAGTGATTACAAAGGTGATTGGAAGAAGATAATGATGGATAAATAACAATGATATAATGGTGGTTGAGATGACTCTATAAATTGAATATAATTGATCATTGCCTAAAGAGTCCAAATGGACCTCAAGCCAATGTAGTTCTCCTGGAAAATGGGAGAAAAGTGATGAAATTTGACAATGTTGGATTGGATGATGATGATAAGATTTGATTGAATTTGATGTTGAAGTCATGATGTAAAATGATTATGATTTTTTGTATATGCTCAGTTGTAGATGTATCATGAATAACATATAGATTATTCATGTTACTTAGTTATTTGTATTTATATTGGTAGACAAGGAGAATTTTATTGATACATCATGTATTAGACCTCTAATACTTGTTTTTTTTGATGTAGCACATGATAGTATGCACCATGATATAAAATACCATGATGATCTAGCCTCAATGTGCATAATTATTAGCCCTAAATCTAATAGTCAATTGATGACAATATACCAATGATAAAAACCATGATGGCAATGTTGACTTATGTCAATAAATGGACTCAAGTAAAATTGTGTGATAGGAAGCACCATGATGATGACCTTATTGGCACAATCTACTAAGTTGAGGTAACAAGCATGAAAAAAATAAACAATCAAACAATCAAACACACACATAAAAACTTGAAAATAAAAACAACAAAAAATATCTTGTTGTTTAACCAAATCAAAATCCACATGTGAAGGCTTAATCAGATTGATAATTAGATGGTGCCCCTAAACAAGGATACATGTAAGGGAATGGAATGGAGATAAGATATTATGAAATAAGTTTCAAGATTGACCTACCCCAAATAAGGTTGAAGTTATGAGCTTGGACTATATTTATCTGATTTACCTTGAATAAGATAGATTTAGGAAGGATACATCCCAACAATGTTTTAGGACTTGATTAGAAAAAAGATTTTTTACTAGACTTAGGAAAAGAGATGTTTTTAAATTTTGTGGATTTATATCTCTTTTAGATATTTGAGGCCTTTTCAAATATTTAGGATTTTATGGATTAATATCTCTCATAAATATTATTAGCCTTTTTATAATTTTTAGGTTTGTTTTGGTTATCTAAATATTTTGAAATGTTTTTAAGTTTTTTGGCATCTCAATCAATGGAGGATTAATAGATGCATAATTGACTCATAAAATGGAGAGAACATGGAATTGACTTGAAAAATGATGAAAGTGTGACATTGCTAACTTAAAAAATGATAAGAGCATGAAATAAGGGTGGTTGAGTTGACCTCAAAAAATGAGCACTACCTACATAGTCCAAATGGACCTCAAGCTACTCTAGTACCTCTAGTATGGGAGATAATAATGAATGAAGGGCAAATGGATAATGTTAGAAAATATTGGATGATAATGAGGGAAGGGACTAGGAGTCTCCAATGACCATGTCATATGAAAACTAATTGTGTCCAATCATCAAAGTGTTGTATAGGTAATATGCTAAAATGTTTCCCAAATAGGTCTCAATATATCATCCACTTCCGTAACAATGTTAAGATGAGAAGACTAATGGTCACAATAAGATGGTTTGGGTTGAATAAGATTAAATGGCCAAAATGGATGGAATGGAATGGTTGTCAATATGATTAGGGCTATCCCCAACTGTCAAGGTACTAGTAGAAAATAAATTATTAATACATGATGCCAACAATTGGTTTTCATCATAGTACTTGTGCAAGGCACTACAGGCATAGTTTTCATCATTAGATGAATTATTTCTCTATCTATTTTGATTATTTTATATTTTTAATTATTTTTTTATTTGTAGATGATTTACTTTTTATGACTTAGATTAATATAAATATTATATTGTTAAATATCTGAGTATAGTAAATTAGAGTAAAAATATGTGATAAATACAACCACTGATTTATTACAAAATTGACTAATTTTAACTTTTCTAAAAATAGAAATAAATAATGTAAATGATAACTTAGTAAGAAAATGACTAAGATAGATGATTTAGAGGATTAAAATTGAATTAAATGTTGCTCTAAGTATTAAAAATTGGATCTAGGTGTTAAAACCCCTTTTAGATAGTAGTGCCATGTGGCACTAGTGTTCCTATTTTAGCAGTAGTGTCCTTTGTGCAAGACTATTATAAACTTCTAGGTGCACCTGTGTCTAGGTCTGTCAAGCTTGTTCCTACATGCACGAGTTATGAAACCTTGTAGATAACCTATTTTGACTAATTTTATGAATAAATCCTAATCCTCCATGTTGTTAGGACATCCAATTGATACAAGCACAAAAGTGTATTTGTTAGTGGGGTAGGCTAGATGATGAGAATTTCATATAGCTCATCATATCTATACAAATTATCCATAAAGTGTTGCCTTTAGTTATATATTATATTGCATTTAATAGTTAAGGTCTTATCTAAGTAGGAAATGACTACAATTTGTCCTTTATTTGTATGTAATTTATTGTTGATTTTTTACCTTGTTATTGTGTCTAATTTGGATGAATAGCATAGTTTTGATTACAAAAATGCATCCCAATGGCAAGATAATTTTGAGAAGACAACAAATAGTTTTGGCAACTCTTTTGGGTATAATTTTGAATATTTGGTGATCAATCTTTGAAGATCTGATATTTTAAAAATGCTTCAAAGATGATCTAAAAGAGCTTTGAATATGCTCTAAGGTCACTCTGAAGACATATACATGATACTCCAAATACCTATACAAAGTGCTCTAAAGACCTGTACATAATGCTCTAAAGACACCCAAGCATGCTCTGAAGACATCTAGTTGGATCATACTGATCGAAATAGTAATGCTAAAAATATATATTGTATATAAATAGATTTTTTAAATTTATATAAGTTATTTTAGACATTACCATTCACGATAATGACTTAAATAATATGACTATATTTTTACTTCTATTTTATAAAATCGGATATGTATCTTCAGTCTATGTTAGTTATTTTTTATCTATAATTAGTTGAGTCAGTTCCAATGCCTTCCTAGTAGTATGGGATTTGATTTCTAGATTGTCTATCTTTTAAATAAATAGATTTGGGCATTTTGATCACCAAGATTTTATACTCTATGAATAGATGTTGAGATGTGTTTGAATACATATCTCGTTCTCATTCTAGATAGTTATAAGATTTGGAAGAAGTTAGAAAAGTAAGCAGTTGGTAAATTAGAAAGCTATTAATAAGTATTTCATATCTGTATATGTTCCTTTGAATGAAATATAGTTTAACATTTCTTTTCATTATTGAGTAAAGTATTTTCTATTCTAAGGAAGGAGCAAGGTCCCACTTCTCTCCGAGGATCAAAACAAATTGTTACTTTTTAGTTTATTGCTTAGAAGTATTTCTTTAATTTAGGTATATTTTATTTACTATAGATTGTAATTTCTTTTTTACCACAAGAGTGATTTCTTTTAAATGTAGAGTGATTTCCTTCCAAAGCAAAGAGTGATTATTTTTAAATGAAAGTGTGAATTTATTTTAATGCAAGTGTGTTTCATTTACATGCAAGAGTGTATTTGATTTACATGCAAGAGTTATTTCAATTCAATATAAGTAGATTTATTTTATGCAAGAGTGTGTTTTTCAATTTAAGTAAGTTTGTTAATTCATCTCACATTAAAAATTTGTTAGTAGATGTTTAAGTGACAATAGACAACACTCTCAAAATCTAGATTATCACACTATCCTATCTAGTCGGGCAAGTCAAGTGAGGACATTATATGTCTTATGCTAGATGTTTAAGTTTTAGATGTTGATGGTGTGAATGCCAATAGAATATCTTCAATTAACAAATGGTTTAGACTTACCTTTTTACAAACTAGAGTTAGAATCTTATTTACTATTTTTAGGATTTATAAATCATAGTAGAAGTAAAAACCCCTAAACAACAAACTATACAACTCTAATATCAAATGGTCTCATTGCATATATTCATCGGACACTGTCATGGTTAAAAATGACACTAATTCATTGATTGGTTAAATGAGAGGTATAACATCCTATCATTTTTAGCACCATTTTTAGGGACATTCATCAATAAGTGTTAGTGAGATCCTACATTAGATTTATATAGGGAAATTAAAAAATATTCATAAAACTCAAAAATACAAAAATAATGTAAGAATATTTATATTTATGAACCACCCAAGAGATTCTTAAGGACGATTTATCTCTAAGGGATCCCAAATAAATCAAATAGAAGAAATGATCCAATCTTTACTAGAAAGATCAAGAAGTGAAATAAAGGCACTTGAAATCCATTTTTTTATTCCTCTCCTGAACAAGGTTCATCATCACAAATAGATCCTATATGAAGAATCATATTCAAAACATCTTCTATAAGGAGAATTGATCCTAAAAATCCTCTTTTTGAAATAGTCAGATTTGATCCACAATATTTACAAGAAGATATGATCAAAGATTCCCCTTCTAAATTAGGCCATAGGTTGAACATGTAAAAAGATAATTTAGAAGATTGATAAGCAAAGTTAGGAAGAAAACATGGAAGATAAACATGCACATGTGAAAAACCTTGATTGGCAGCCCCAATAGGACATAACTTTTCCTATCCAATTAGCTTATGTCCTGATAGAATTTTTATGAAAAATATTTCAAAATTTATTTTACCCACTTTTAGAGGTAAATAATTAGATAATCTATATCAGTTCCTATTTGAATTTTATGTTCTTTGCCAAACATATGATTATATCACAAATAATCAAAATTTGAAACTATTCCCATCCACTCTCAAGGATCAAACCATGAGATGGTTCATGGGATTTGAGGGTAATTCCATTACCACTTGGAATAAAATGGAAACTACATTTTTGGACAAAATCAGGATTATTATAGAGTCATAAAATGAAAGAAAGAAATTTTCAAGATCAAATAAAATGAAGATAAAACCTTAGAATATTACCTTGATAGGTTTATATTTATCCATAAAAGGAGTGGTTACCAACTCACTAAGGAGGTTATAAAAATAGTAGTTATTAAAGGTTTAGATGATGATGCATGATATGCTTTGAATCTAATGGGAAAGGGTGACATTGACAAGTTAACCTTTCATCAAATTTCAGCATTGTGTACTAACTACTCCAAGACAAGACCTAGTATAAAGAAATCAAGATTAGTAAAATCACCTAAAATTGGCCAATTAATGAAAGAATTTGATAATTTAAAGATGAAAATTTTAGTACAATTGACATCTACCTTAGATGGCCTCAAATTGAAAGCCAATGCTACCAACACTGAACAATAGTCAATCTATTATCCTAGATACAGACTCAAACATATGGTAAAAAGATTGCCCTTAAGACAAAAAATAGGTATGTGGTATTTGTGACCTAGATCATGACACTAAAAATTGAAAACACCTTATTAATATAATAAATCAAGCTAAACAAGAAACACATACCATTTAGGAAGTAAACTTTATTTAAAGACAAGGAGACTAGTACTTCCAGCCTCAAAATCAGTTTGGTCCAATATTTCCTCCCAATCCATGGATGACACCATGGGTTGAACAAGTCACACCACCAGTGTGGGTAACACCACAAACATAACCATGAGTTACTCAATAATGGATGCCAAAAATGTGGGTAATGCCTCAAAGTCAACCTTTGGCACAACAACGAAACCAATAACCACATTAGGTGTAATAGTCACCACTTTAATGGTCAAATCAATAGTATGAGCCACAAAAGGTTTCCTCCATAATAGGCATTGATGCCTCCACAACCTTAGCCACCACTAATTTATCAATAGGTTAACCAACCCCAGTTACCTTCCCAATCAGTGGCAAATCCAAAGAATAGAAAAAATGCACGTCTATGGAGCTTATCAAGAAAGTAATATTACAAGTGGTTTAACTAAATGTAATAATAATAAAATTAAATAAAATAAGGTAGTAGGATATACACCCATTACCATAACTAAAATTCCCAATAGTGACAACACTCTTAAGCCACTTGTAGTTCAAGAACCAATTGAAGAAAAGGGAAATCACACCAAACACAATTCAAGATTCCCCTATTGTTCCATTTCCTAAAAGACTTAAGGAAGAGAAACCTAGGGAAGATTCTAAATTACTGGATGGATTAACAAAATAAAGATATAAATTCCATTTTTATGAGATATTAAAGACATTCTTGAGCTGAATCAAATAATTAAGGGATTATGCATCAATGTACTAGGAAGAAAGTAGTATCACAAAATAATTCAGGTAACTAGTAAAACTATTTATTTATTAATAGGAAACATATTTGTTCCTAAATATGAATATCCTAGTAGTCTTATAATGACTATGATAGATGGGAATAAGTCTATTCCAAATTTGCTTATAGATCTAGGTGCTACCATAAACATAATCACTATCAACATAGTAGAGTCTTTATCTCACACAGGGCTTCATCCTACCATAATAATATTGCAAATGGTAGATCAATAAACTATTGCTCCTGAAGGAACTAAAGATAATGTACCAATAACCATATAATCTTGGGAATACCTTATTGATTTCATGATCATTCAACCTAAACCAAAAAGGGTAGGATAACCAATCATCCTTGGTTAGCTATAGTTGCAACACAAATTGACTATATATCTAGAAACATGACCATTTCTAATGGAATTCATGCTAAATAGATATCTCTCTATTCACATATTAGATTTTCAAAGGGTATTTATAAACAAATATGGGTGGATCACATTAAAAAAAATCAGACTAGTGTGTCTTCTTTATCCATGGTTACCATCAAAGAACATGCCCAATAGTTTGAAGAGCAAATAATAAAAGATTTAGACCAAAAGAGCATAGCTCTAAAGTCTCATAGTTTTGATCTGAAGTCTGATCATTTTAATCCAAAGTATAATAGTTTTACTCAAAAGTCTGATATTTTTGCTCTGAAGATCAATAGTTTTTCTTTGAAGTTTAAAGGTTTAGCTCTGAAGACTATTAACTTAGATTTGAAGACTAGTGGCTTAGCTCTGAAGATTGATAGCTATGCTCCGAAGATGAAAAATCATGAATGTAAAGAATCCACCTCCACTATAAAACATCAAGATAATACCATAATACTACTAAATGTGATATTTATTCCATAAGACATTCAACAAGCCATAGTTGACTGGGCTAAAAATGGGCAGAATTCATTTTTACATGATTTCCATTGTCCATTGACCAATATGATTTCCATAAGTGAAAATTTTTATAAGGATGTAGCCAAAATTCACATATTACTACCACACACATATCTATTGAATTCCTTAATGAGTGAATACAAATAATTGAATTCCATTGTTCCAAGCACTAAATATATTTCAATTCAACCAAGTAAACCATTAACTATCAACAATTGGTTAACTGACTAGAAAGAAAGAAAGGTATTTGATGTATTAGTACAACACAAAATATTTTGATTGGGATTATAATGATATGAAATAAATAAATATTAGTGTCTATACACATCACATCTACATTGAAAATGTTAGACCAATCAGATAACCACAACAGAGGATTAACTCAACCTTGAAGGAAATTGCTAAGAAGGAAATAGAAAAACTATTGGAAGTTGGATTTATTTATCCTATATCCGATAGTCAATGGGTTTAACCTATGGTTATTATTCCTAAAAATAATTATAAATTAAGAGTTTGTGTAGACTATATATAATTGAATAAATCCACTATGAGAGACTACTTTTCCTTGCCTTTTATTGACCAAGTTTTGGACAATTTGGCAGGAAAACAATATTTTTCTTTTTTATATGGATTCAATAGATACAACCAAATTAGAATAGTACCTAAAGATCAAGACAAAACAAAATTTATCTTCTCTTGGGTAACATATGATTATGCAGTCCTTCCTTTTGGATTGTGCAATGCACCTGCTACCTTTCAGAGATTAGTGTTAGCAATCTTTTTTTATCTTACAAATGACTATGTGGAAGTGTACATGGATGATTTCACTATCCATGGTACTACATTTAATGAAACTTTAAACAACTTAGATAAATTTCTTACTATATGTGAGGATCACCAAGTGTCTTTAAGTCATGAGAAATGCATCATAATGGCTAATGAAGGGATAGTCTTATGACATCATATCTCTTCTCAAAGAATAAAATTAGATCCTAAAAAGATTGAGATAATTTATAACCTCCCCATTCCACAAATACAAATTGATGTTAAAAGTTTTTTTTGGTCATGCAATATATTACACAATATTTATTGAAGACTTTAGCAAGATAGTTGCCCCTATGTTTTATTTTCTATCAAAAGATAGTGAATTTATATGGACTGATAAATGTCAAGAATCTTTTGAAACATTAAAGAATAAACTCATGACTACTCCACTCTTGAAAGGACCTAATTGGAAAAATCATTTTCATATCTATATTGATGCTTCTAATACTATACTAGTAGTCTTAGGTCAAAGAGATAAGGATAGAAAGATGTATGTCATTTATTATATCGACAAGAATCTTACTCCTACAAAGAAGAATTGCACTACTACATAAAAATAATGTTTTGTTGTTGTTTATGCTATAAATAAGTTTAGACGTTACATTACTCGTTATTAGGTATTTATCTATATAGATCATTTAACAATCAAGTACTTAATGAAAAAATCAATAGTATGTGGGAGAATAATTAGATGGTTACTATTGTTTCAAGAATTTGACATAACTATCATATAAAAACTAGGGATGTATAATGTTATTGTTGACTTTTTATCTAAATTTATCACTACAGGTGAAAATGAACCTATGAAGGACTCTTTTCTAGATGAATATTTATTTTTCATATCCACATGCTCTTCATGTTTTGTAGACATGGTAAATTATTTGGCAACAAGAAAGTTTCCTCATTCTTTTACTTATAAAGAAAGAAAACATTTGGTTAGAGCTAGTTCTCATTTTAAATGGTTTAAAGGCATGTTGTTTAAAACTAGATCTGATCATATACTTTGTAGGTGTGTTCAAGAAGATGAAGTATATGACATCATTAGAGCATGACATAGTGGACTAGGAGGAGGACATTATTCATCAAAAAGTACCATTCATAAGATATTTGGTGTAGGTTACTACTAGCCATCTCTTTACAAGATTATCAAAAAGTTTGTATGACAATGTGATCTTTGTCAAAAGATAGATAAGCCTAATTTGTCCTCTAAAATATGTCTTCATCTTCAAATAATTTTAAAACCATTTGAACAATGGAGTTTGGAATTTTTTGGACCAATCAACTCACCATCTCAAGAAAAAGAATATTTATAATTGTGTATTGATTATGTTACTAAGTGGGTTGAAGTCCAGGCACTCACATTTGTTAGGAAAGAAATGGTTGTTGATTTTATATACCATAAGATCGTGCTAATATTTAGAGCTCCTAAATCTATTATTTCATTTCAAGGACCTCAATTCATATCCAACATGATCAAAGTTTTTATAGAGATGTACTAGATCAATCATAGGAATCTTATGTAGACACCAAAATTATGTCACACACATGCATAACTCCTTGTGTCAAAACCCCCCTTAAGACCCTTTTTAATAATTAGCCTTCCTAACCCATGCTTTTACTCCTCACACATTTAATTAATTTAAAATATTTAATTACGTTAATTAAACACTACTTATGCCACCTTACCTAGCCACCTCATCCTCAGACTAATTCTTACCCTCTGAGTCACCTCAAGACTTAGTCCCCTAATCCTAACTACCCATGACTTATTCTCACCCCAAAAATAAATTCCTAACTAACTACATCCTTTTTAACCTCACATTTCTATCATTTTCTAATAGATACCACACTTGGCATGAGAAAGAATAGAAAATAGGCTAAAACAACCCTTTTACCTATTCTCATGCCATCAACGTCGATCAACCCACGATCGATGTTAGTGGGATCACCAACGTTGGTTATTTAAGCCAAACTCCAAACTCATGTTTAGGTCAACAAAAATAAAAAACTCAATTATTTGAATATAGGCTTTTAGCATTCAAATTTCTACATTCAAGCTTACTATTACTCTGAACAAATCAGTCCAAATCAGAAATTGATATACTACATAGAGCTTAGATTTTTCTAAACCAACAACACATACTTGTCTTTCTATTCACCTATTACTTTAACATGCCTCACTAGAGCCATCTATTCGGCACCTATAGTTCATCCATTTCATCAACTAAGTATATCTCTATGTTTTGGTAATTCCTTTAAATAGTCATTTTATAATTACTTTACATTGTATTGTTTATCATTTCATGAATGTCCTGACTCTCCCTGCAGAGGAATTATAAAACTCTTCACCTATTTTTATCTACTCCAAACATACCAACCTTATATCCAGACCCACATGAGCCTTACACAGTCCCTTACAACTCTTCCCAACCTCATAAACTTGACCAACATCCACCTCTCAGCTCAAAAAAATCTCCTGTAACCCCCTGAGGACCTACTGGCCCTACCAACATCAGTCACATAACTTACATCAATCATATAACTAACATTGGCCATATCTGTTTACAAACATCAATAGCCTAATCAACCTCGATGACTATGGATTTCCACTAACCTCCCTGAGCTTTCCTTAACCACCTCCAAAAACACTAATAACTCACATTACTTACACTGTGTCACTCTCTATTAAACTCAGACTATAAGATTGGTATGAATATCTCTCTATTACTCTCTCTTATATTTTTTTATTCATTACCAATTTTGTTTTAAAAAGTGGATTGTCATCCCTAAGGAAGTTTGACACTTCTAGGAACAAGCACATAGCTTAGCAACCCAATCATATATCTGCTAACAAATCTTTTTGGTGGTAGTACTTTCTTCTTTGTAGGTAGTCCTCCCCAACCAAAGAGGAGTACTCAACATCATCTGGATATGATGTGTAACTAATATGGGTTCTCTCTAATCTCTAATCCTTATCTTTCATCCTTGTTTCTCCTTAAAACATCAAATAGATTCAAAATTTAGTGAAACATTTTTGGCATGCCTAATGGGACCCTAGAGTTTTCTTTCGATTCATTGGTTGTTTTAAGCATTCACATAGGTTCATTATAGTGAAAATTTCATTCCTTGCACTTTCTCTTTCTTTTATCCCTCAAAGTGAAATATTCAATATTTTATTTTCTATTTAAGGGCAATAAATTGAAATTTCTTCTTCCTTGCCACTCTTCTCTTCCTTTTGCCTCTAAAAGCAACTTATCATTTTTCTTACAAGTTAAAATAATCTCTTATTTATTTATTTCTTACATGCACATTAGGATAGTGAATTTCATTCTCTTCTCCTAATTCATCATTATTTTCATTCAAATCTAAACACTTCAGATTTGGGTTTAAAACTTACTACATTTCATTGTTTACTTGTTGCATATTAGCTCACCTAGTTAATTACAAGCATTATGAATGAATCATAGTACACCTATGTTATGCAACCAAATCACACTCACAAAAACAAACATATAAACTCACCTAAGACAAGGCCCATCAAGATTTCATCACCTAGTGGACCACCTTACCCTACCTGGCTATCCTACTTGGATTTCACCACCAAGGGGAGAACCCACTCCATTCTTTGGCAGAGTATAAACTCTAGGTAGAAGGTATGTTTTGGATAAGTGGCCTGACTTGGCTTCATGTCTATGAAGTGTAGGGAGCAAGCTCCTATAACAAGCCACATACCTAGTCTAACATAGATTTCTTCTTGAAAACTAAAACTAACTTGAAACTAGCTCTAGATTGCTTTCTAGTACCTTCGATAACCAAATTCTCTTCTCACTATCTAATTAAAGCATAATCTAATAGAAGACTAAAATTAATCTCTAAGAGTTAATAATTTAGGGTTTTATTTTATTTTTTCCTTTTCTATTGTCTTCAATATTTTGGAGTTGGTAAGGATGTTTTTTTATTGATTTACAAAATCAACATCATTTATAATACTCAGGTTGTATAACCTATTATATCAAGTTTTTTGAGTGTTCATTCTCCTTATACAGACCTTTTGCATCCTCTAGTTTACCTAGATTCTACTTCTAGGTTTTTAAAATGTTAGATTTTCCATCTCTTAGGATATCATAGTGACTGACATCGGTTAATCCCACTGACATCGATTAATCCTATCGACATCGATAGACTTCAACTATCGACATAGATCAAGTGACTAATGTCGATGACTAGTTAATTTTAGTTTACTCAAAATAACAAGCTAAAATAACCTACTTACCTACACCTGAATTTAGTTTTTATTTATTATATCACTAATATAGATTATTAAGACTATTTATACTTCTTTTTGCATGGTATTAATGCAATCTCAGGCCAAAATTCTTGCTGATTATGTAAGCCATCAACCACTTCCACCTTCCCCTCTTATTGTTGATTCTATCATGGAACATACTTCAAATACAAAGCATACTCCTAGCCCTAACCAAATTCCTATTGTGCCTAAAGGAGATCAAGATTTTTCTAAATTTCTTGATTGTAATGTGGCAGCCCTTCAACATTACCTTACCATGAGCTGAACCCATAATTCTTCGAGTGACCCACTATATGGTATGCCAACTTATCTGATGGAGACAACTTCAATTTCATCTGTCTCCACTATTTTCCCCATGGTTACTCAAATCCCCACTTTGACAAGTAACCGAACCATAAATAATGTCCAAATTTTAGCATCACCAATTATCCAATCCAACCTAAACCTTGGCATGACTTCCCTTCTTTCATAACCACAAGTAGTTTAGTCAAGTCTCACCCCATTTCAAAATTTGGTGGTACCTATTCCATCTAATCTCACACCTATAATTACTAAAGTTATGACTCACCCTTCACCTAGTATAACCATGCCAATAAACCAACCTATAATAACATCTAACCAAAGGATAGTCTCTAACCCAATGGGACAAGCTCCTTTTCTTTCCACCCCTAGCCTATGACTCATTATTCCTATGTTACATCAACACAACCTCAATAAGCTATGTCATACACTCCCTCTATTTCCTATCAAGTCCCCTATAACTTAGGTTATATCTCCCAAACTAATCCCCCTTCAGACCTTATTAAGATGCTGATGGACAAGATGTCTAATCCAGAGACAACTATGTTGGGTTTAAATAATGTGTTATCTTATGATCAGATATACAATGAACTAATCCATCCTTTTGTGCCTATTTTCCCTTATCCAAGCCAATGGGAAATCTCTAAATTTACTCATTTCTAGAGTAAAGAGGACCCACAATAACATTTTTAAGAATTTAGACATGCTTGTTATTTAATAGGGCATGATGATGCATTATTACTTTTCACTTTCCCTATGTTTCTTTCGGGTGCTGTCCTAGATTGGTATAGCTCTATAAATTATAACTCCCTTTTCTCATTTACCCAACTTGCACAAATATTCCTAGACCATTACTCTATTAACATTTCTAAAAAGGTTTCTATTATAGACCTTTATTCTATTAGACAATTTGATGGCAAGTCTATCATAGATTTTATCACTCACTAGAGAGGCTTAATCAATCAAATCTCCTTCTTTTTACTCCAACTTGAGATTATTGAGCTCTTCTCAAGGGCATGTGCTAAGCACATTTCATCCACACTCTGAGTAAAAACTTTCCACACATTTGATGAAGCCTTTACAATGGTGTAGAAACTCAAGATTTAGGCTATAAATGAAGGTAGAGTCAAGTTGTGTAGTAAGAATGCTAATTCTAAGTTGAATGACTCTTCTTCTAAAAATTCTCCTTCTAACCAAGAATCTAAAGGCTCCACCAATGTGGTTATCATTAACTTAGCTTCTTCCACAGCCACAAACCAACCTAATTCCTCAACTTCCCAAAATCCAACCAAGTAATTCCAAAAATAGTATGAACAAAGATAATACACTCCCATTAGGGAGTCATATACTTATATTTTGGAAATATTATTACAACCCTTCCTCAAATCAAGCCTTTTATATAGTTTGACCCCTCCTATCCTATTCTAACTTGGTACAAGGAGGATGAGTTTTGCGGCTACCATAAAGTCAAAGGCCATAATTCTAATAATTGTAAAACATTCAAGAACATTATTCAAGACATGCTTGATAGGGGTGATATCATCTTGGATAACCCTAATACAACTGCTAATCAAAATATGGATGTGTTCAAATAACCTTTCCCTAACTATTCACCTAATCAAAATGTTATTCAGACCATGAATAATAACTCATGTGATCATAATATCCATATGGTTAATATGGTCTTTCCTTTACCTTTAGTTCAACCTCTCCCATAATAGGAGGCATCCATTTTACCTATTCCTCCCCCATAATTCATGGCATTTATTTTACCCATTCTTCCTCCCTAGGTAGAAGAGCCTACTTCACCTGTTCCACTCCCACATGAGGAAGAGCTTCCTTTACCACTCATTTTGCCACTAGAAGAGCCTGTATTGCTAGTTCTTTTTGCACTAATGTTACCTATCCTATTACCACTTAAGGACCACACCTTACCCATTCTGTAACCACATGTTGAGGAGAACATCATTCCTATGTTATACCCTCTTAAGGAACCCTCTTCACCTACCTCTCCTCCACTGATAGAAAGTAGTACCCCATCCACTCCACCTTTGCACCTAGAAGAGTCAGTGTTATCTACTCCTACATTAGATGACAGACCTATTGTGCCTACTCCAATTTCACCAATTTTACCACTTATTTTACCTATGGAGCATCATACTTTACCTATTCCTCACCCACATGTTAAGGGATAAATTATACCTATGCTCTACCCCCTTGAGGAGCCTTCTTCACCTACCTCTCCTCCACCCATGAAAGACCATGCCTCTTCTCCTATCTCTGTCGAAGAAGACCCTATTGTGGATCTTTCTCATCTTTGGCCTGAAGTAGTAGAGACCAATAATTTCCTTCTTTCTCAATCACCTCAACCTTCTAAATAAGCAATCATAAGACCTATGTCTAATTAATCTAAACACTTCTCACAGTTACTAAAAAGTCAAATTTATTAACTCCATGAAGCTATATCACATGTTATTTTGGGATCAACTTAAAACTCCTTATCCTACATAATGAGTGTTGACCTTTACCACCAACCCTCTCACTACTATTACCCCAATGTCTTTGAAAAAGTTAGAGCTTCTTCACTAAAATCACCAGAAGCATATCCATCTATGTCAGATCCCTCACCCTCACATGCATCTACCACATTAAAGCAGATCAAGTATTTAGGCATACATCCAATCTCTAATCTAATTCATCCATAGGTGAGATTAAATCTAACTCTCCAACCATAAGTTGGAGTTTCATGGATTGGACTATAGAAAAATGTTATGTTTCCTAGATCTTGTCGATCCTTCCCTCTTCAACCCTCAACTTTGCCATCAATTTTAGGACTACACCCCTCTACTTTAATTGGAGTATCACCAATCCAAGCAAAACAAAAGGCTAAGTTACCTACACTAGTACCTCTTCCACTTGGTAGGCCTTTCACATCTGACACTATGATACCTAACACCAAGAAAGTGTTAGCAAAACATGTAAATCCACCTCCACCTAAAAAGGTGCCACACAAAATCACCCCTGCAACTCCTAAACTAAAGAAGGTGTCCACTCTTATTACCACAATAAGTGATATCCCACTTGCAGGATCTCAGATCTTTTTCCTACATTATTTGTTGCAATATTCCATAATAACTCTTCCTCCCATTAAGACTTATATCCCTCTTGGACCGAAGCCATCTTGGTTTAATGATACAAAAGTGTGTTTATATCATCGTTCACCTAGACATGATACTGAGAGTTGTAAAGCTCTCATAGCAGTCATTTGGAAACACTTTGATGTCAAAACTCTCTTTGTTAATACTTTCATTAACCTTCCTATTAATCCACCTCTGACATCCATAATGCCTCATACTATTCCACCTAAATTCAAACCCAAAGATGTTGGTGTATCCCCTTTGCCACCTTCACCTACGTTTCAAATTAACATAGTTAATGTGGCCACACAATTAAAAAACCAAATAGATAAAGGTAAGAAAAAGATCACTACTCCTTGGGCTCATCCCTTCTCAAAAGACACTCCTCCTTCGAATCCCAAGATTTCCATCTTGGGTGTCCCAAAACCAACATCTTCAGAAGTTATTCAAATCTTGATGGTGAAACAGCTTCACCAAACTCCTATGAAAATGTCCTTGTATGAGTTAATCCAAAACTCACACCAACACCATCAATTTTTGATTAGTGCCTTGCAAGTAGTTGAGGTAAAACTTGATGATATCTAACCTCTTACAGCTTTAGTCAGCTCTCTTAATTCCATCTCCTTGATTTCCTTTACTGATTCAGAAATTTCACTTCAACACCTTGAAAATCAAGATTTTGCCCTTTTTATCATCACATATATCGATCAAACTCATTTCAAAAGATTCATGATCGATGGGGGAACTAGTATTAACATTATCTCCATGTATGCCTACAAATAACTAGCTCTTCCCAACAATTGCATGTCTCAAACCGATGCAGTGCTCCACTCCTTTAATGATACCACAACTACTACAATGGGCACAATTATCTTACATATCCATGTAGGTGCCCACACAATTCTAAATATCTTATATGGTGTATAAGGAGATTTAAAATATAACATACTACTTGGATGACCTTGAATATGTGATATGGCATGTGTGCCCTCATCTTTGCACCATTGTGTCAAGTTTGAGCAAAATGGGAAAGTACATTTTATACCTGTCGACCCACCTCTGTTTAAAACATGCAACATGACTTATATTCCTAATGATGTTCTCATTCCATTAAAAACATCATATTCTTTGCATGATATTTTTGAAGCTTCCATAAGCTCCACTACCCTGGTTACACAAATAGCGGTGACACAAATTCCTAACAAAGATCCCATGGAGGAAAATTTCAAGCATTTATCATTCAAATAATATCATTTGTTGACACTCAACATGTTCCATACTCCACAAGAGTATGTAAAGCTTCATATGCACCCAGATTATGATCCCCACATTGGGATGGTCATCTCTTATGGACCCCCTAACCTTTGAACTAATTTCACATATGAGGGAATTGATTAGGCTCTTATTGTCAACAATTCATCCTCTTCACCACAACCATTTACCTGTGACTTCTCTTTCTTGAGAAAGCCTAGTTTTGTTCACACCTATCTTTATAGGTGTGCCTAGAAAGTATTTGGTTTGGGTCATTACGGGCAGGGTATTCATACGCCCATTGAATATCTCACTAGAAAAAATATTGAAAATACCAAAAAGAAGCATGGAGTGGGTTATGATGAACCAACTAAACTCACCAAAACTTCTCATATACCAATTATCAAAGAGCCAATCTCTCCTTTTCCACCCTCTTCTCCTCCATCACCTACCAAATCAGAGGTATATATACCTCCTAATTTTTTTTTCAATAAATTCCATCCATTTGGGGCCTCTCACCTATCATTAGGGTAAGGAAACAAGGTCCCTTCCTCTCATTCATGCTGAAATGATTGATGAAGACTCTCCCACTATCAACACTGTCCAATGTTAAGATGATGATGTTATTCTCACATACATAGCTGTAGATGATTCCTATATCCAATTATCACTCCCATTTGAAACACAGTATATGTTAAATGAATCAACCATTAACATCAATTTTCCCTCTCATGATAACCCCCAGGTCCTCAAGATTGGCCAATCTTTGGATTCCTTTGAGCAAGCTAATTATGCCACATTTTTTAATAACCATAGCAAAGCCTTCACTTGGTTTTATAATGACATGCTTGGTATCAACCCCTCTATCATCACCCATAACATTGTAGCCAATCAAGATGTTAAACCTGTTAAGCAAAAGCTTCACAAAATACATCCTCGTATTGTTCTCCTTATCAAAGAAGAGCTCCAATGCCTCCTTTTTGTTAACTTTATCCAACCCATCGACTACCTACAATGGGTTTCCAATATTGTTCCTATCACAAAAGTGACTAAAGGAATATGCATCTACACTAACTATCATGATGTAAACCTCACTTATCCAAAAGATGACTTCCCTTTACGAAGTATAAACTAACTTATTAATCTAACAACCAGCCATGAGATGTTATCACTTATGGATGGGTTATGAGGTTATAATCAAATCTTGGTTGCTCTCAAGGATCAACAAAAGACAACTTTCATTACCCCATGGGGGAATTTTTATTATCAGGTCATGCCCTTTGGTCTGAAGAATGCTAGTGCCACCTAGCAACGTGCCATGACTTACATCTTCCATGATCTCTTACATAAAATTATGGAAGACTATATGGATGACATACTCAAAAAGTCTAAACTTTGCCAAGATCACTTGATGATTCTCAAAATCATATTCACTCATCTCCTCTAATATAACATTTGACTAAACCCAAAGAAATGTGTCTTTGGTGTCCTTTTCGATAATCTCTTAAGCTTTATCATTTTTCTCCATGGTATTGAAGTTGATCCTGCTAAGGTTTGAGCAATACTAGAGATGCCTCCACCTAATAATATCAAATAACTCTACAGCTTGTAAGGCAAGCTTCAGTCAATCTGCCACTTCATCTCCCAGTTGTCAGATTATTGCCAACATGCTCACCATCTCCTCAAAAAAGATGTCTCCTTCCATTAAAATATAGATTTCTAGGAAGCCTTTGATTCACTCAAATCATATCTCCTTTCCCCATCGGTTCTTATTCCACCTAAGCAAAATTAGCCTTTCTACCTTTACATCTATGTAATAGACCATTCTCTAGGTGCTATGATTGCACATCAAGATGATCACCATCGAGAACAAGCAGTTTACCACATAAGTCACACACTTATTGATTATGAAACTTGATATACCCATACCAAAAATCTTTGCCTCATGTTGGTCTTTACAGCCTCCAAACTCTACCATTACCTCTTAAATCACAAAACCTACATGGTCACCCATACTAATCCCCTCAAATACATGAATTCTAAGCCATATCACAACTAACATGTAGCTTGGTGGCTCATGCTCCTTGCTGAGTTTGACTTAGAGTTTATTCAACAAAATTCTATCAAGGGGTAAATGATCATTGACCAGCTAGCTACCACCCTTTTACCTGACAACCAACCTTCAAACCTTGAGTTCCCTGATGAATCCATCACAATGCTCTCCACTGATGACATCTCCTATCAAATGATGATGTTCTTTGATGGGTCTAAATGTTGGCATGGTAGGGGTGTAGGGGTAATTCTTATTCTTCTTGATGGCGAGCCTATGCCTTTGTCATTTAAACTAGATTTTGAATGTACTAAAAATATGGCCGAATATGAGGCTTTGATCTTAGAGATTTAAATAGCTATTTTCTTAGTTATCAAATCAATAACCATTTTTGGTGACTCTCAGCTAGTGGTTAATCAAGTTAATGGTTCCTACCTATGCAAAAACAAAATTCTACAATGATATAAACATTGTGTAGATATGTTATTAAGATCATTTGACTCCTACCCATTACAAATTTTTCCTTGATCTACAAACAAGTTTGCTAACACAATGGCTTCACTTACTTCACACATACCCTCTTCACCTTCTTCAAAAATCTATGTCATTGTGCATCATTTAACATTGCCCTCCTATGTATCAACTAACATCCTTTTTATTGGAAATGTAACACATAACCCACATTATTTATGGTACAAGCAATTCATAGATTACCTTTCCTTTTCTATTACTCCTTCTAATCTCTCCAATAATGGGAGATGTGCCTTCATGAAACATGCCACTCATTATACTATTTTAGGGGGACTTCTCTACAAGTGAGGGTTTGATGGTCTCCTCCTTAGATGCCTCACTAGTACTGAGACCCGCTTTGCTATTAAGGAATTCCATGATAGGATTTATGGTGGACATTTTAATGATCATGCATTTATCAAGCGTATTTTTCAACTTAGATATTATTGGCCAATACTCCATCATGACTATAGTGATTATGTTCAATGTTGCATCAAATGTCAATAACATGCTAACCTCCTTCATGATCCAAGTCATGCATTATAAGTTGCCAAAGACTTCTGACCCTTCTCCTAATGGGACCTGGATCTAATCAGTGAGATTAACCCTCATTCATCCCTTTGTCACCATTCTATCATTACTACCACTGAATACTTTACCAAGTGGGTCAAGGCCATTCCTCTCATCTCCACTAAGGCTGACAAAATTGTTGACTTTATCAACCATCACATCATCTGTCATTTTGGTGTCCCCCATAAAATTATAATAGATAATGGCAAATCTTTCAAAAACAAGACTATCCAAAATCTTTGACACCTTTGGCATCAAATTAAGCTTCTCATCACCATACTATCCACAAGTAAATAGATAGACATAATCTTCTAACAAAACATTGACCAAAATCCTTATGAAGGTAGTCAATGATACTGGTAAGGATTGGCACACACACATTCCCTTTGCTTTATGGGCTTACTGCACTAGCATTCGAACCCCTATAGGTGTTATGCCTTTTTCCTTGGTCTATGGGATAGAGGTTGTTTTGCCTCTTGAGGTCCAGATTCCTTCTCTTCACATCTCTCTACAATACATACTAATGATGACTTTCACCAAGAATGTTTAGCTCAACTCAATTTGCTTGATGAATGTCATCTCAGAGCCTTCAACCACCTCCAAATCTATCAAGAACATAAGAAACATGCTTACAACAAAAACCTCAAGGAGCAAGATTTCAATATCAGAGATCTCATCTTAAAGGAAAATCAACATGTGACAAATATGGAGAAAATAAAATGGGGTAAGTTTTCTCCTAATTGGCTTAGACCCTATATAAATCACAAGTATGGCTCAGGAACTTATCGCTTGTCTTCTCTCAAAGGAAGGCTAGAACCCAAGCCTTTAAATGCTTTACATCTATGACCATTATTTTATTAATGGTCATAGATGTAACCCTATTACATTCACCTCATGTTTAACTTGAGCTCGTCCCTTGAGCAACCCTATTACATTCATCTCCTTTCCTCGTAATCCTTAGTCCTCCACACTTAGTTAACCTACGAAGTGATATGGTTTTTCCCTCAACATGGAAAATCCCTAATCTTATAAAGTCTTGTCCATGACTAAAGTAAAAAAAAAATGGGATATGTAGACAAGTTATAATCCCTTAGGTCATGATTCTCAACATAGACTACTCCTTTGAAGGATAGCTATGTACCTTCTCTATGATACTATAAATAGACTGCTCCCTTGAAGGAAAACTATCAAAAACTCAAAAATAAATGCTTAGACCACTCCCTTGAAGGATAGCTAGGCTAAGCTTTGTTATCAAGTGAAATAATGATTTACAAAAAAAAAAAAGCTTCTCATATTGATCAGCTTCATATGGCCTCAACACAAATAAAACCCCATTGTAGGCTTTCTATATTGATCAGCATGGACCCAAAAAAAAAACTTTAAGTATGGACTTGCCTATAGTATCTCTCAGGTCACCCATAAAAGGGGCATACTGTCCCCACTTATAAGGTTACGCTACCCAAACACTCTCACTCATTTTACCCTTTTTCCCCTCATACTCTTTCAAGGGACTTTGAACTCACTTGACACAAGGTGAATACGACGCTTCTCTAACAAAAAAAAATGGTCAAATGATGCAAAGCATGAAAGAGGCTCATATTCCTAAGCCTATTTATGTTATGATTATGGTCTTTACCAATACACGAGCATCCTACCTCTTTATTTCCCATCCCAATCACATGTCGATTTCTCTACTAACATGAAAAATTCATACAAACACTATCAAGCCTACTCCATTTATTTTAATCATACACAATCATACATATGGAAACATGTTGAACTAGAATAACATAAACAACCTATTAATTTTAAGCATACACCATCACAAATATAGAAAAATGCTAAGATGAAGCTAACAAATTAACTATGCATATACCATCACACATATGGGAAATGTTGGTCTAACTCAACTAACATGCTCAACATTAACATAATTCAACATTATCACCATCACAATAAATGCATCTCAAAATAACACATCTCATATATATATATATATATATATATATATATATATATATAACATTAACATAATTCAACATTATCATCATCACAATAAACGCATCTCAAAATAACACATTGAGATGTGTTATTTTGAGATGCGTTTATTGTGATGGTGATAATGTTGAATTATGTTAGTATATATATATATATATATAAACATAACATTCACATAATTCAACATTATCACCATCACAATAAACGCATCTCAAAATAACACATTGAGATGTGTTATTTTGAGATGCATTTATTGTGATGGTGATAATGTTGAGCATGTTAGTTGAGTTAGACCAATATTTCCCATATGTGTGATGGTATATGCATAGTCGATTTGTTTATATATATATATATATATATATCAACTATGCATATACCATCACACATATGGGAAATGTTGGTCTAACTCAACTAACATGCTCAACATTATCACCATCACAATAAATGCATCTCAAAATAACACACACACACACACACATATGTGAGATGTGTTATTTTGAGATGCGTTTATTGTGATGGTGATAATGTTGAGCATGTTAGTTGAGTTAGACCAACATTTCCCATATGTGTGATGGTATATGCATAGTTGATTTGTTTATATATATATATATATATATATATATATGCTAAACATGAATGTACATCAATAAATCATAATAGTATCATCTCTCCCTCAAAATATACATCTCTCATCTTCAACTCATAGGCTGACGTGTATACAACATATATAACAATAAAAAAATCTTGCACTCAGAATCATTGAGGCTATACTCATGGTCATGAAGAAGTAGTGTCATCACCACTCTCTTCATGTCTAAGTCTATGTGAAATAGAAGTTGTGGCATGTGTCACTAACCTCTCCTACTCTCTAAACTCAAAATACCTCTGAATATTTGAGAACTCCATGATAACCCTCTCATAATAAGCAATCTCATCAAGGGCAGTGTTGTACCTCACTAGAGATACAGTCTATGATGGACCCATCACACCTACTAAAGGCCCTTGTGCTGGTCCCTATGATGGAGGAGGAGGAGAAGCATATCTTATTACTCTCAAACTATCTGTCTCTACTATTAATATAGTAACTTGACCTTGTAATGTGCTAACCTAGACCTATAATGACTTGACCTGGCCCTACAATGTCACAACCTATCCTTGTAAGGCCAATACCTATGCTTGAGCTGCATCTCAGGCCTATACTACTTCATCTCAGGCCTATATTACTACATCCTATGCTTGTACCATTACATCTTGGGCATGTTTAGTTGCATCTCTCTCTCATCACTTCCTATAAATCTAGTGGTGGCCTCCTAAACTAAACCATGAGATGCAAACCTATCCGCCATACAAAATATGTTGTTATGCATCTAGGATATACTACACTTGGGCCTATTGGTATCTCCTCAAAATCTAGCCCATCTATCTCTTAGGACAAGGGTAGGTGTGCCTCTATATCATCCCTCTTATATCGAGGAAAGGTAGGAGGTACATCCTATAATAAGTTGAACTGTCTCCTGACCTGTGCCATGAGTATCATCTCTAGCTCTCTAGCTCATATCCCTTTGACCCATAATGTGCTCCATAAACCAACAAGTTGCTTTACCTATTATGTCAAGTAGGGCCTCTAAACAATATTTGCAAGAATCAATCCCTCTATCATGTGCCTATAATGATCAATATCTCACACTATGTCATCTACTCATGTCTAGGCCATACCATCTCTCCACTATCTAAAATTGACCCTAAAACTAGCTGTAATCATGGTTGGTAACCCCAATGGTCATGTCACCATGATGTGCTCATATACCCAAAAATAGAGTAAATGTCTGACACACAAACTATACTATCATCAAAGCCTCAACCCCCATAACTCTCTATATAACTGTGCCAAAAAAGTTGATCCCCATGTAAATATGGTCCATTGCTCAACCATCTATGCCAAAAAACCTATCAACACAATAGGAAATCTCCCACCATCTACATCTAGGAGTGCATATACTATAATCCCTATCATCATCAAGATGCTTAATCGATGTTGCTCCTCATCAGTAGTGTACATCGACTCATAGGCAAATCTTATTGAATGATAGGTTGCCTCACTAACATGCTCTCTAAACAATGTAACCATGTGAATATCATGCTCCTCTCTCAAACATGAGAATAGATCCTCACCCTGGAGTGGCAACCATAAAATCTTGTACACATCCTCCTGTATCACTTTTAACTCTTCGATCGGTAAATGAAAGGTGTCGATTGTGTGATCCCACCTCTCTATCAATGCTATCATCAAACTAACATCCCGTGAAACTCTACAATATCATCACACTACCATGTGCTTCCACTCATCTAGGGTGACATCCCTCCTCATTCACATCAACAACATAGGTAGTTGATCTTGTAGCTTAACTCCTACCTAGCCTACATCCACACACACAAACCTCAAGTCATATACTTTCCAATATAGCCTACCACCCTTTTTTCCCTTCTCTTTAAGAGAACTACATTGGCTTGAGGCCCTCAACCAGGCTATGTAGGTAACACTCAGTCGACATGGGGTCTTCTAAGGTTATCTCAGCCATATACCCATCTAACTATCTAACCTACTCTCCCATCTCCACCATAGGCCCAACTACCTATCACAACTCTAGGCCCCATTGCTTATATTCCAAACCCTTGACCCTATAACCTATTTTTTAAGCCCTAGATCCCATAACCTATTTTAACCTACCTTTTCCTAACCATTTTCCTTAACACACATTTAACCATACCTTAGATCTTTTTCCCTATGCATTGGGAGAACTACATTGGCTTGAGGCCCTCAATCGAGATATGTAGGTAGCACTCAGTCAACATGGGGTATTTTAAGGCTAGCTCAATCATTAAGCTAGTTGACTACTTAAATTGGGGATCCAAAATTGGCTTTTTCTCCTATTTTGGGTTTTTCAAGGTCATCAACATTGATTTTATATGTTGATATTGATGATTGGTGTCAATCGACATCAGTGGACCCCACTAGCATCGACACTTTGTCAACGGACATTAGTGAACCCCATTGACATCGACACCATATCAACTGATCTCGATGGACCCCATCGACATTGACACTATATCGGCCGATGTCAATGAACCCCACTAACATTGATGACTGGTTCATCCTTAGGACCGAATAACCCATCTCTCACTTTTTAATTTTTTCCTACAAGCTATCCCCAAATCCTTCCCAAATTAACCTAAACCTACCCCACCCCATTTCTTACCCCCCTCAACACATTTTTTCTTCCCAAATTTTAAATTTAGCCTAAAAACACAAATTAACAAACTTAAACTCAAATTTAACTCATGAAGGATCTTACCTCATCTCTCCATCTCCTCTGAGATGGAATAACTAGTGTTTTTGGTGGCACACCTCCAACTGGGCCCCCTCTTAGCTCTACCATCTCACTAGCACTCAGAGCTCATTTTCTCTCCAATCAAATATTTCAAATGAGTTTTGGTGGGCCACCAAACCCCTTTTTGTTAGGTTTGGTCACCCATTGATGTCGACATCCTTGACCTAAGCCACTGACATCGATAAAAATTCCTATCAACATTGGTGAAATAATTGACTATGGCATCCTTAAATTAGAGTTTTCAACACCAACCATAACCCTTTGGACTATACCATTAATCTGGGGTAAATTGGAGATCATGTATATCTCCCTGACCATGATAACTAACTTGAAGATCACATATATCTCCCCAACCACAAAAACCAACCTTGGAGATCACTTAAATCTCCACCCATGATGACTTTGAATAGAGATCACAAATATCTCCTTGATCATTAACCCTTTTAAACCAACCTTGCATTGCTTGTCTTGATTGCTTATGCTACTTTGCTATAATTGGATATTATACACATGCATGTATATTAGGTGTTTTAGATCATGACCAAGTTAGTCATATCACCTGCAACATTTTGTGTTTACCAAGGGCACTTCCTACCTCAGATACCTAAAACACATGGACCATTAGAGCTACAACTTTGATTATTTTAACCTTCGCAGCTATGATTTGGTTATTTCTATCTGAGTCCTTCTCACCTTTACCTATTCTTGATTTTTTTTTACTATAACTCATAGTAGTATATGCACCAATAGTGATACCACATTTTCACTCAACATCCATTCACCCAATTCACTTCTTATCAAACTAGTACTTGATTCCATTTTCTTCTTCATCAGTTCTTATTTTGAGTGGGGTTACCTCATGCAATACCTAGAGCATCCAAATCCTATTTTTGTCTTACAACTTTTGAATAAAAATTAAAAGATAAAAAGGGAGAAATGTAGACACCAAAATTACATCACACGCATGCATAACTCCCTATGTCAAAACCCCCCTTGAGCCCCTTTTTAATAATTAACCTTCCTAACCCATGTTTTTACCCCTCACACATTTAATTAATTTAAAATATTTAATTACATTAATTAAACACTAATTATGCCACGTTACCCTACCACCTTATCCTAAGACTAATTCTTACCCTCTAAGTTACCTCAAGACTTCGTCCCCTAATCTTAACTACCCATGAGTTTTTCTCACCCAAAAAATAAATTCCTAACTATGTCCTTCTTAACCTCACATTTCTACCATTTTCTAATAGATACTACACTTAGCAAGAGAAAGAATAGAAAATAGGTTAAAAATAGCCTTTTTACATATTCTCATACCATTGACATCAATCAAGCCATGGTTGACATCAGTGAGATCATCGATATCGATTATTTAATCCAAACTCCAAACTCATGTTCAGGTCAATAAAAAAAAAAACTCAATTATTCACATACATAGTTTTGGCACTCAACTTTTTACATTCAGGCTTACCATTACTCTACATAAATAGATATAGATCAAGAATTGATATACTACACAGATCTTAGATTCTTCTAAACTGACAGCACACACTTATCTTTTTATTCACCTATTGCTTCAACACACCTTACTAGATCCATCTATCCAACACCCATAGTTCATCCATTTCATCAACTAAGTATTTCTCTATGTTTTGATAATTCCTTTAAACAAACATTTTATAATTACTTTACATTGTACTATTTATCATTTCATGAACATCCTGACTCTCCCTATGAAGGAGTTGTAAAACTCCTTTGCCTATTTTTCTCTACTCCAAACATACCAACCTTCTATCTAGACCTTCTTGATCCTTACACACTTCCTTACGACTCTTCCCAACCTCATAAACTTGACCAACATCCACCTCCTAACTCAGAAAAGTCTCCTATAACCCCCTGAGGAACTATTTCCCCTATCGACCTCAATCACATAATCAACATTGATCATTAACTAACATCAACCATATCTCTTTACCAACATCAATAGCCTAACTGACATTAACAACTATGGATTTCCACTAACCTCCCTGAGCTTGCCTCAACCACCTCTAAAAACATCAACAACTCACATTACCTACACTATGTCACTCTCTGTTGAACTTAGACTAAAATAATGGTACAAATATCACTCTCTTTCTCTCTCTTTCATTTTTTATTCATTACTAATTTTATTTCAAAAATTAGACTGTCATCCCTAAAAAAGTTTGACACTTCCAGGAACAAGCACATAGCTTGGCAACCCACTCATATATCTGCTAACAAATATTTTTGGTGGTAGTACTTGCTTATTCATAGGTAGTCCTCCCTAGTCAAAGAGGAGTACTCAACATCATTTGGATATGGCATGCAACCAATTTAGGTTTTCTCTAATCTCTAATCCCTACCTTTCATCTTTGTTTCTCCTTAAAACATCAAATAGATTCAAAATTTAGTGAAACATCTTCACTATATCATCCTCAAACTAATGGATAAGTGGAAGTCACCTTAAGAGACTAACTAAAATAGTAAATAGTAGTAGAAAAGATTAGGTATAAAAATTACTTCAAGTAATTTAGGCATACAATATAACATGGAAGACAACTACATGATTCTCTCCATATGAAATTATGTATAGAAGGAAATATTTATTATCAATAGAATTTGAATTATAGACATGAAAGATAATAAATTATATGGGAATTGATCTCAATGAAGCACAAAAAAAATATATACAACTTAATGTGTTGGATGAACTAAGAATGGATGCACTCACTCAAATCAACATGATCTAGAAGCAGAGAAAACAATAGCATAAAACTCACATCAGAGAAAGATAATTTCAAGAGGGAGATTGGACACTCCTATTTTATTCTAAATTCTAGAATTTCAAGGGTAAGTGAATGACAAGATGGTTAGGACCATACCTAATCAAAACCATTTTTAGTAATATCTCTATGTATCTTCAACCAATTGATGGTGACCAAAGAACACTTTTGGTCAATGGTCACAAGCTTAAGGTGTATAGAAGACCTCTCAATAAGAAAGAGTTTATGGAATGGAACCAAAACCAATTTAACCTTTTGGAAGAATCTAGTTCTTCTACTAAGCCAAATGATCTTCGCAAAAGACATCCAATAAAGGAGGAGTGATGAAAACCAATAAATGGCAATTCTCCTCCCTTCAAAATTCAAAAAAATAAAAAAATGAAAAATGAAAATAAATAAAATATAAAAAATAAATAAATAAATAATATTGAAAGGTGAAAACCAATAAATGGCATTTTTTAGAAGAAAATTTTCTACAATAAAATAAAATTGTTGTCAACTAACCTATCTTCTCACACTTATTTATCCCTGTAGGACACATGGAAAACTCTAGGAGATAGGCATGGATTCATACAACAAGGTACAATTATATTTCTTTTCCCAAAGGATTAAGAATTTTATATTTCATGTCATACATGTGTAATCATTAGATAATTAACACTTTTCAATTGGACAAGTTTTGGTGATGTCACATGGGTATGATGAGTCAACAACATCATTGTTGCATTTAAAGATTTGATGTGATGGTGTTTTCAAATTACCTTTTCAAATATTTGATGAGATGGCATTTTAATGGACTTTTTCATAAAATGATTTGATGTGATACACAATTCATTGCAAATACTAATTCAAGTGCTACCAATTATGATCTTTATGCCACATCATTGATAATGAATAGATAAAGTATCTTCCCATTATATCTCACATGATTCAAAGTGATCACCATAATTTTTGCTATAATTTTTATCGTAATCTCATAATATACCTTGATTTTCTATTAATGGTTGCATTATCACTGCTATCCATTTTTGCATCATATCCCTAATCTCTTGCCTTTCCCTATTTTTAGTATAAATCCAAACACTATTTTTTTCATAGTGTAATTAGGGTTTTAATAAAATAGTCTTAGATCCAAATATGGGTGGAGGAAAGAAGAGAAAACTAGAATCCTTAGATGCATTGTTGCAATATGAGGTAGTCAAAGATATCTTTAAATTAGTAGGGTGGTTCAATTTCTTAAAAATGTTTTAGGGTTTTCATGAAGAGATTGTGCAAGAATTCTTTGAGAATTTTCATGAAGACCATTCTATTATCAAAGGTAAAAATATTCTAGTGAATCCCTTTGTGATCAGTACACTCTCAAGGATTCTTGAAGAGGGTGTAGTTTTTATTTATAATATAAGTTTTATTGATCTAATTCATATGTCCATTGAAGGAAATGAACCCTACCCTAAACTAGCCAAGTCCCCATAAGTAATGGCCAAGGTAATTATGAGAGATAGCCATCCACAACCCTAGCAGAATGTTGTATTCTGGGTTATGAAATATCTTACTTGTGATGGTTAGTTTATAATAGTTGGTGGAGATACCATGTGACTTCTTCTTCACTGAGGAAAGGAGACACTATAGAAAAATATAGGTTAAATCTTCCATCTTTCCTTCATAATGCCCTAATCAATGTTGCTTCAAAATTAAAAAGAGGTACTGGGTATGTTTGACACCATGGGTTGGTTAACTTCATTTGTTAATATTATATTCTAAGTAAACCTAGGGGTGAAAAGGCCTAGTTCTCCTTCCCAAAATTATCATAAGTTTCTATCAGGAAAACACCATGCCCTGCCTCTCTTCCTACCATAGTACAGATTGAAGAAGGCCCATCTTTGTCACCCTCAACTCTAAAGATGTTGCGTCAAAGATCAAATAGATAAATGAGAGTTTCCTCAAACATACCTAATCCTCTAGCAAAGCTCTGATACATTAATTAGGTTATTCTATGATAAAAATAAGAAGAAGATGTACATGCCATTGAGACTTTGGGAAACATAAGCTCCCCCATTGACATTATAGATGTTGAGTAGGTTACTACAAAAGAACCCCATGAACAAGAGATTATATTTGAAGAAGAAACCCTTGCATTAGAAATTATGCCTCAAGAAGCAGAGTGACATTTACCCTCTATCATTGATAAGGGTAAAGAGCCATTAATATAATAAGGTCCATCTTCTCCCCATCTTTCTAATAAAAAAGAAGAGTTTCAGCATGTCATGTCTCTATTCTGCCATGAAGAAACAATCTAACAACAAGAAGCAGAATTAGATTTTCTTCATTCAACCTTACAATGTAAGAACCAAATTATTTCCAATTTGGAATAAATATGTGAATAATCTATCACTAGAGCTAGAGAATAAGAGATAATTTTCACAACAATACAAGTTGAACATACTAGGGTACATAATTTGATGTTTTCACAAACTCAAGAGTTGAGTACTATACATAATTATCTTACTATTAACGACACCTAAATTGTTGATTTACAAAATGCTGATATTGATAAAAATAATTAGATTAATAATCTCATATAGACTATTTTTTATAGAAATACATTGATTGTCCAACACACTGATAGAATAAGAAAGCTAACCACTTAGACTATTGAGTTACAAGCCTCCATACAAGTAATAGAGAGAGAGACAAGAGAAATAATATTCCAAACTGAGGAACCTATAAGAGCTATTCCATCCTTCCCCATTCCACTCCATGAAATGATATCATTATAGAACATAACCCAAAATAAAATTAGAAGTTGAAGGAATAAAATACTAAGATCAAAGAGGACTCTTAGAAGTGATTGGTGGAGTCTCAGCAGTAATTACAAAAAACTCAAGCCTTCATCTATCACATTTGTGCAATTTTTGAGAAATTATTAGCATGTAGTCAACCTTATTTTGTTATGTTATTTTTCTCCATGAACCATTCTATAAGTGGCAAATACAACTTATTTCCCTTGGATTTTCACACATTATTGAATATGAACACATTGTTTATGGATTTTTTATCAAAATCACTAAAGAAAGACAAGATGTAATTTGTGTGTTTTATACTTTTAACATGTTGTTAGGTTATCAATCTAGATTTATAATAAATCTATTTGTTGGGGAGACACAATTTTGAGCCTTCCTCTCTACTCTAAGAAACCAAATAACATGGTAACAAGCCAACAATAAATTTCTAAAATTGTAAAACACCACTGGGTTATGTATGAGACCCTAATTCCCAGAGGAAAGGAAACTTCTTGGTAATTTTCAACCAATGTACCACATGTATATGAATAATAAATACCAATAGTTATTGAGATTAAATATTGCATTTTTTAGAGCTTTTTTGAATCAACATTCTACTAATGCCATCAATGAAAACATTACTAAGTGGGATACTTTACCTATTGATTTGAAGCATAGGGAAGTCTTGAGCCCCAACACCATTATATGGAATCATAGGAGAGATTGAGAAATTACATAAATTATCACTTGGCTCTTAGATGAAAGTGGTTTAGACTATGGATTGGAATGAGGTTTAGGCCTCCAATAACTCTTTGTCCTCTATCTCCATGGAAGAGTTGGCATACTTAGGTGAAAGTTGAGTTTCAAGCTTGGTTGCACACAGTTGTAAGGGACTAAAAATTCTTGCCAAGAGGACATTGTGATTGGGGCCACCATTTTTAGGTTTATGATCTTAGTCAAATTTTAGAATCAAAAATTTTGGGTTAAAGACCAATTATCCCACTTGTTTGCAAGAGGACTTGGAAAAGGTAAACTGTGGGGGAGAAATGATGAGTATTTCATATAGCTCATCATATATATACAAACTATCCACAAATTATTCCCTTTGGTTATATATTGCATTGTATTTAATAATTAAGGTCTTATTTAAGTAGAAAATGAATGCAATTTATCCTTTATTTGTATGCAATTTATTGTTGATTCTTTACCATATTATTTTGTTTAACTTAGATGAATAACATATTTTTGAGTACATAAACACATCCCAATGTTGGGGTAATTTTGAGAAGATAAAAAATAGTTTTGGAAACTCTTTTTGGCTACAATTTGGAGGATTTAGCAAGCGAGCTCTGAAGATCTGACACTCTGAAGATGCTCTAGAAGTGCTTTGAAGATGCTTTGAGGGCACTCTAAAGACTTATATAGGATGCTCTGAGGCCTATAAAGAGTGCTCTAAAGACTTGTATAGAGTGATCCAAAGGGCTATATAGAATTCTCTAAAGACACCCAAGCATGTTCCAAAAACATCTAGATAGATCCTATTGATCGAGATAGTAATGTTAAAAATATCTATTATATATAAATAGATTTTATATATTTGGATATCTTATTTTAGGCATTACCATTCATGGTAATTACCTAAAATAATCTAGCTATATTTTTAATTTTATTTTGTAAAATTGAATAAGTATCATCAATCTGTGTTAGTTATTTTTTTATAGATAGTTGAGTCAGTTCTAGTGCCTTCTTATAAGCATGGGATCTGATTTCTAGATTGTCTATATTTTGAATAAATAGAGTTGGATGTTTTGATCACCAAGACTTTATACTCTATGAATAGATTTTGAGATGTGTTTAAATATATATCTCCTTCTCATTTTAGATAGCTAAAAGGGTTGGAAGAAGTTATAAAATTAAGAAGTTGGCAAATCACAAAGTTGTTAAGAATAATTTCATATCTATATATTTTATTTTGAATGAAATAGAGTTCAACATTTATTTTCATCACTGAGTAAATCAGTTCCTATTCTGAGGAAGGAGTAAGGGTCCACTTCTCTCGAAGGATCAGGATAAATTGGTACTTTTTAGTTTATATCTTAGAAGTATTTATTTAATTCATGTATATTTCATTTACTTTAGATTGTAATTTCCTTTTAACTATAAGATTAATTTATTTTAAATTTAGAGTGAATTCCTTCCAAAGAAAAGAGTGATTGTTTTTAAACGCCAGTGTGAATTTCCTTTTCAAAACCAAGTGTTATTTTTTTTTAATGCAAGTGTGTTTTATTTGCATGTAAGATTTATTTCAATTCAATATAAGCATATTTATTTTATGCAAGAGTGTGTCTTTCAATTCAAGTAAGTTTTTTAATTCATCTCACATTCAAAATTTGTCAAAAGTCATTTAAGTGACAATAGACAACATTCTTAGATTCTAGAATATCACATTATCCTACCCAACTGGGCAAGTCGAGTGAGGACATTATATTTCTTATGTTAGATTTTTAATTTATGAATGTTGATGGTGTGAATTACAATATGAGATATTCAACTAACAAATAGTTTAGATTTACCTTTCTAAAAACTAGAGTTAGAGTCTTATTTATTATTTTTAAGATTCAAAAAACATAGCAGAAGTAAAAATCTACAAACAGCAAACTATTCAACTCTAATATCAAATAGTCTCATTCCATATAGTCATCATCATTTCCCTATTTAAAAATAACACCAATCCATTGATTGGTTAAATGAGAGGTATAACGATAGCCTATCACTACACATCCTCAACACACCACTGTGATGCAAGTTACCTACATAATAATACTCCAAAGAGGGATCAATCTTGATGTAGTTCCCCCCACTTAAGTACTACTATAAGTGAAAGTAAGGCTATTATGATTTTTGACTTGAGTGCTTTGAATGTGATTCAAATTGGAAATATGAGTAATCTTAGCTTAAAAATGCTATAGATGATAATATGCAAAAGTAAGGTAGAATAGGGATGTATAACCTTAATTGTGCATAACTTATTATGAGTTTGAATATATAATTTTCATTTAATTTCCATTTATTGGTTTGAAGGCAAAAATTCATGTATTTATATTGTTTTGGTGCTTGTGCAAGTGTTAAAATTGATCTAGACCAACCCTAAGGGGTCTAAGATTTAAAAAAATATCCATTCGTGAAAAAAGGAGGGAAAGGATAGTAGTGCTAATATTGGGACATTAGCACCATGTGGCGCTATTATCCCCATTATGGTGCTAGTGTCCAGGTGGTAGAACATGAGGCACAAAGGGCCAAGATGTAAGAATTAAGGTCTGGGATTACTTTAGGGATGACTAGGGATGCTTGTGGCCCATATGAAGGATATATAAGTGGGATAATAGGCTTAGGATAGGTCGAGGGATAAGCTAGGGATAGGTGGTCTCAAGTAGCACTCATAACACTCAAGTGTCATTTTTAGGTGATTACAGTAGCATCTCAACTCAATGGATGATTACGAGATGCATAATGTGGACTCTTTGTTCTCTAAGCAATACATGTTCAAAATAAATGTTTTATTAGGATGTAAACTAAACTACTACTATCTTAATCATTGTTATTTGTTGATACGATTTCCCCAAACCTCTAGATAAGATGCTTTTGTAGCCTCTAGAAAAAAGAGTGCCTCTAGGGAGGGTAAAAAAGGATGGGCATTAGATAAATGATCTGGATTTGATAATGTAATATAGGAGTTGAATGAATAATAAGATCACAATGGAATTTAAAATTGTTGGGAGACAAATTAAGAGTGGGATTTAAGATGTTATAATGTTATGATGTATTACCCCATTATAATAGGATCACAATGGAATAGGGTGCACTTGATAAAATTGTCATGCAAGTAATATGCTAAGATGTTTTAACTAGAATTAAAATTAGAACTAGAATTATGTGGTTCAAGATGAACCTCATTTAGATTAGAATGTTTTGGTACATGGTTCAAGATGAACTTGATTTGTCTTACAACTAGACTTTGGTCAAAGTTGACCTCATTTATATTTTGAAGTTAAATTTAACATTGGTAGACATTAAAAGTTTAATTGAGTTTATCAATGCAAATGTTAAATTATAATAGTTCAATCAAATTTTTTCAATGTAAGTATCCAAATAGGAAAGGTGTGTGAATCAAACCTTCATCTAAAAGTGTTCACAAATCTTTGAATATTAAATGATTTCAAGTGTTTGTCTCACAAATGATGTAAGTGTTCAATGTTTGGATATTAAAAGTGTTTGAGTTTGGACTTGACTTTGAATTGTTTATCTTGGAAACTTGATTCATGAATGTAGAAAAGGAACTTGAATTGTTTACAAAATTTTGAACTTAAAATTCTTGTCCTAGGCTATATAATTTGATTGTAAAATTTGACTTAGACCTTGAACAAGTCTGGTTTGGAATGTTGGTTTGATTTGATGTTGTGTGAACATTAGATTGAACTTTTGCTTTAAACAATGTTTGATTGGCATTTGTTCTTGAATGTTTGACTCCAATTAAGCTTGATTAGACTTGAAAAGTTGATTTAATTAAACCTTATAAGAAGAGTTAACTTGTGTTTGACTTTTTTGGGTTTTATTTTCTATATAGACCTTTCCCTAGGAGTGTTGTAGCAACTAGTTCCCAACAAGCTAACCCATTGGCATTTCAAAAAAGACTAAGCTATTATGTACTCACCTAAATCACAAACTAAGAAATTAGTTCTCGGGGTTGTGTTGTTCATTAATATATGTCATTTATTGGTACTTGATCATATACTTTAATCAATGACTAAATAAATAAATAAATATAAAGCAGTGGACCTAGCTTCAATTACATAAACAAACATGATTGTGAAGATTATTGCCATGAGATTTAGCATATGTATTTCACATATTTAGATAACATCAATTTTATTAATTATATCCAAATAAGAACCACAAGTTACATAATAGGTGTATTGGTAACTTAATGATGCAACTTAACTATCAACTTTAGTACAATATCAAGATTACAATGATTTTCATGATTCCACTAGTGACCACAATAAATTGTTATACAATACCAATGTTCAATAGACTTACACATATCTACATAGAGGTATTTATATTTGGTTCTCCCCAACCAACTTATTAAATTAATTATGACACTTATAGTGACTAGCCAATGATATCTAGTTGACTAAGAGTGGTGGCAGTTACTTGTTTTTCCTACGGACCTAGGCCTTTGTGACCCTATATCCCCATTTAGTGTTGGATCCTTATTTCCAAGTGTCCTCCTTCATGTGGGATGGTTCCAAACTTGTGTGTGATTAAATTCTATAATATCCTTGAGAATCATTTCTTACCCATTTCCTACTTCCTTCATGCTCCCCAAGTCTTTCGCTAATATAAAGAGTCTTCCATTCTCATGTTCTCTATTTTTTATGCTTCCCCTATGACTAGGTCTTCTCTCACCTTGATATCTTGCACCATGGTCTTTCACTCCATGGTCTTATTGCATCATGTTTATTTTGTACCATGCTTGTTCCATGCCATTACCAAAATACTTAGCTAAAATTTGGGGTCCAACTTCACCCCACACTATGAATTTAGTCCATCTTGAACTAATAATTAGTCTTAACCTCAACCAAAAACTTAGGACCAAACTATTTGATCTACTTTTTGACACCTTCCCAATGTGACAAGGTCTCAATTAGCTTTTTTGTTATTTCCTTAATTACTAATTTCAACTTTCTAATCTCCTTGGGTTGATCAAAAAACTCACTTTCCTTATTGACCAATTATTCATGGGATGTTAAAGCATCCTTTTGAATCTATTCTATCATGGTGACCTCATTCACAACCTTTTTTTAGAGTGTCAAAAAGTTGGAATTTATTTATTGTCGATGCACATTTATTATTTTTTCTATAGTTTCAACATCTTTAAATATCTTAGTGTGCTTGGTACGATCTCTTATTAATAGGGTGATATCTACCAATTTATGCCAATGAAGATCTTCCACCTAGATTCAAGCTTTCAAAATTTTACTGGGTCATACCAAATTCTTAAAAATCTCATCTAAAACATGAAATCTTACCCTCTAAAGGGACCCCATCTGTTAGCATCGAGTCCTGGCTTAGAATAACATTACATATATTCAATGTTTTGATCTTTACTATCATTACAAATTCCAATTGGAATTTTAGCTCAACCACTTCATGTTTTCTCGGGCAATGACTTCTTTATCATATATTTCTACCACCTTGCCATGCTTTTGTTTAACTCAATGAACATCATAATCTTCAAGCAAATTTTTCCATGCTACTTCAAGGGCCATTTTAAGTAGTGTTATGTTAGCTTTAGAGGAGAGAGTTGTCAGGGATTGACCCAAAGAGGTATGGGTAGTGTTGTTGCCTCACAATCCAATATGGAACTATTAGGAGGCATCTCAAAATGGTGTTCTTCATCATACATATCCAAGAAGAATGACATCTCACATTGGGTGTGTATAGAGGCATCTTCCAGATCAAAATGGGAATACAAATAAAGCATTTTTTGGGGATTCCTTTATAGTATTGGGAATGTAATTTTGTGGTTGCATTGGTCTTGGGTTCTTAGACCATGGAATTAGTAATCTATTTACCTTTGATTGGATCCTACTTAGGTATATCGACATTCATGTCCTATTCCAAAAAGGTGGTGTTGATGTCCATGTCATTCAATTCTTCCACTTCAAAGCCATCCCTCTCTTCATCGAGTGGATATTCAATGTCCATTTGTGCCTCTAAAAACGTGGTTTCTTCTTACACTATGGATAGTGTTTTATTTGAGTCAATCTCTCCCTATTATTTAGTTATCCCTATGGTCCCCCCTGATAATTCTTCTATCTCTTTCATGTCACCATCTTTAGGATCTTCTACTTCTTCCAATAGAATGGTTTACATTGATGGTGTTGAGCCTCCCAGTTAACTTGCTGGTGGATCTATTTTTTGTAAAGCCTTTGGTGGTGATGCCTTTGGTGATGAAGACCTTAGTGGTGAATCCCTTGGTGGTGGTTCCTAGGTAGTTTTTTACCTTTTTAGTATTTCTAGATGAAAATGTGTGTTGGCATTATACTCGATACACTTCTTTCTATGGAGTGGTGGCACTGGGTAAAGCTTCTCTTTCTTATGCTCTATGCTTCCTAAAGATTTATTTTTAGGCTTCAGCATATAAAATAGATTATCAATTGAATGCCTAACCAAGGTTGGTTGAACCTTGATATTGGTTCTATCTATCTCATACTTTTCTCTATATGGTTTCTTTCCTAGATATCCATGCATTTTGTGGAGTCTAAATATCTGAGTCAATTCATTCTACTTCAAAGGTTATTGGTTGTGCATTATATATGTAGTTTATATAATTTACTAAGTATTGCATCATGAAAGCATAGGTTAACTAAAAATAGAAAGCTCTCCAGATGGGGCCATCTTGATGCAGGCAAGAGAAAAGTGTTTCTTGATAGCAAACTTGGCTTATTCACCAACTTGGGTGGATAAGTCTTTTAGAATGGGCCATTCATTCCCAAATTCTTCCTTCATACCATCATACCATGACTTCATTTTGATCTTAAAAGCCAGAGTAATATAACTAAGACATGTGAATGCCTTGTAGCACTCTATAAGAGATTGGTTCTTAGGTAGGTATAACCACTTCAATTATCTAGAGGTGTAATTAGGTACACCAATTTCACTGAATACCCTTATCAAAAATAATACACCTCATAGGAACCTATATTTAGGTTTCTGATGAGCCTTCTCCATGTCTATTACAATATAATTGGCAAAATACATTGCCTAGTTATACTTTAAAATATTTGGTTACCTAGTGAACAACATATAGGTGGGCCATGTCCACCTCCTTCCTTCTATCACTATCACCAACTTTTATCATGATTATGCACACAACTACTTGGAGGAAGGATCCTATAATTTTTTTTATATACATGGTGTGGCCCTATTTCTACTATTTCAATGTTGTGGTAGTCTTTTCTATTTCTACCAAGTCCTCAAAATGAAATTCAAGGTCTATGCTAGAGCAATATAACCCTGATACCTTACTGATTATTTCAATATTTATTTTCATCTGGCACCCAAAAAAGTAGAAACTTGACTAGCTCTATAGGTTTTCCAAAATAAGGGAGGTTAAAGAGCTGGAAGATACCTACAAAGTCTAAGGCATTGAATATTTTCAAATCATAGACCAATTCACTCTTGGTTTTTTGGTTCTCAACTCTGTAATGATTTTGAAAATCAACCTTGTTTCTAGGTTGGTGGTGGTTATAGTTGAAGATAATACAAGTGGGCACATTTGATACCTAGTTTTCCATGCACAACACCATTTCTAGGTATTGCATCTACTTGATTAGCAAGGGTGGAGGTGCGGGTACTTGGGATTTCTTCTTAGTTTCACACACCATCCATGTTTTATTACCTTTTGCATGTTCACCTTATTCTTCAAGTTTTTTTTCTTTGATTATCAATGTTTCCCCACCAACACTTAGTTCCTATTCTTCTGGAGTAACTGATAGTGGCTCACTTCATTGGGCTTTTTTCTTAAGTTGCATCACCCTTTGTAGAGCCCAAAGGTTAATGCATGGACATCCAATGTTCCTAATGAATATGTTTTTATTTGAAATTATCTTAGATTCCCTACTTCAACAACCACTAATGGCAGATTTGACCTCTACAACCTATAATCTAAGAATGCCTTTTCAGTTTTTTAGTTTATCTATCTTTAGTTTTTAATTTAGACAAAACCACACTCTCAATGATCAATGAATTGGGAAGCGATACTTTGCACTTGTCTTAGAATCACCTTAACTTAGTTGTTCACTCTTCGGCTCTATAAAATCACACTCAAAGAAAAGGTAAAATGTAAAACAAAACCCCCAATGTCTTTTTATAGGTTCAAGGAAGTAACTTGCATTTACTACCCCCCTCTCTTCGACCATCACTTCTCATAATAAATGTGATTAATGGTATTTCCAAGATGTGATGTTGGAATGCTTGCCACTACTACTACCTCCTTATATTAATGACATGTCTTGTCCCACACTTTTCTCAAAGTACATGATATTTGTAGGAACATTTAAATATTCATACCAAGAGAATATTCATACCATACGTAGGAATCAGTATTGATCAAAGCAAGATTATGGTTATGTGCCACATCCTACTTGGTCTTTATCTTTGTACACCTTTACTTGTGTACCTCTATATTCATGTGTATCCCTATGGACCATTTCCTAGCATATGTAACACCCTTCACCTTACACTAATTATTCTTTATGGTCCTTTACAAGAACATAAGTACCAAGTTACAAAAAGAAAACAAAATAATAGAATGGGGTGCATAATTAAGGCAACGCTTTATTAAAAACAATAAATCCTAAACTAATGGCATACACCTTATTAGTATAATTAAAAACAAACTCAAGATAAAAAATATGGCCACAGTCGGTTACCATTGTAATGACTAGGAATAAACTAGCCATCCAATCTTTTCAAACATGTGATGGTATTATGAATATTATAAATAATAAAGGGTCCATCCTAGTGAACACAGAGTTTTCCAGAGTGGCACACGAACTTGGAGCCATAGATTAAGACTTGCATTCAAGGTGTAAATGTCTTATGTTTGAGGTGGAGATCATGCAATGCCTTCTATTTGTGTTTCTCCGCATCTTAACTCCAATGAGTAAGAAAACTTGCTTCATCCAATTGTAACAAGGCATCAAAATATGATTTCAAAGATGGTTCATCATCTAGTCATCCAACATGTGTAATGTGAAGAAAAGTAGCCAAAAAATCAATTGGAACAACTACTTCTATGCCAAACACTAGATTGAATGGTGTACTTTTGTTGAGGCACCTATAAGTTATCCAGTAAACCCAAAGAATTAGACACCTAATTGTCCTAGTCGGTTATCTAATATTATAAATTTTTGTGAGGGTTGTGCCCAAGATTTTTTTGAATGCCTCAGTAGTTCCATTTTTCTAGGGATGATACAACATGGTTTTGTGATGAGTAATCATAAATTCAATTAATAATACGTAGATATTCTCATTGAGGAAATGCATACCTCAATCACTAGTAAAACTTAGGGGATAGCCAAATATTGTGATTATATGTTCCTAAATAAAGCATGTTGTAGTAAAATCCCATGTGGGCGTAACTTCATCCAACATGTGAGATAATCGATTACTATAATGATATAGCATGAACTAGTATATCTTTTGGCTGGGTTGATGGGCCCAACAAAGTCAATGGCCCATTTCTCAAATGGTTTCTATGATATAATAGGATGTAATGGAATTTCATTACAATGATTTGGTTTTCCCACATACTGGAAACTATCACATTGACGTGCATGCATTTTTGCATCTTGTAAAAGTGTAAGACACCATAGACTAGATAAAAAAAACTTTACACATAATAACCTCACTGGTATAGTGTCCTCCAATAATATCTTCATGGAATTCATTAAGCACATCAAGGCACCCATGTTTCATGACACAATATTGAAGGACTTCATCTTGGCCAAGCTTATACAGGTCACCTCCAATGAGATGAAATGGTGAAGTGTGAACATCTAGTTATTTCTTAGCATGTGTACTTAAATGATTTGGAGATGTGCTAGTAGTTAACAAGGTTATTATGTCTTCTAACTCCTTAAGAACATGTGAGACACAAAAAAACTACACATTAGGGAGATCATCTTCAATGGTGTGTGCTAGATCACTAGAATCAATTTTTAAAAGATGGTTAGGAGTACAATTGGTCTTACCTAGGTTGACCATGATAGAGAATTGGAATTATTGAAATAACACAATCTATTAACAAATGCAACCATGTAAAATAGGTTTATCAATGAGGTAATTCAATGCTTTATGGTCTATGTAGAACACAAAAGGAGTCACCATCAGATATTATCAAAACTTTTATAGAGCATAAACCATGGAGAGTGCTTCGCACTCTATGGTGGTATAGTTTCTCTCAACTAAAGTAATTTTTATACTTACAAAGTAAATAGGGTGATCAATGGTTTAGTCCAATCAAAGAACTAGATAATTAGTGTAGTAATGAGCTTGTCTTTTAAGGATATAAAATCTTCTTAGCATGAGCAGGTCCAACAAAAGTGTTCATTATATTTCAAGAGTTCCTCTAATGGTGCATTAATATTTGCATAACCCTAGATGAATTTTTTATAGTACCTAGTATGACATGAAAAGGCTTAAACCTCTCATTGGGTTATTAGCATTAGCAGATAGAGGATGATGGAAACCTTTGTGGGGTCCATTAGAAGTCCATCTCGACATATAATATGACCAAGGAAAATGATAAAAGGAGTAGAAAAAGAAATTTTATTAAGTTGAGAGAGATTTGAAGTGTTTTATAGAGTTCAAGCATAATCTTGAGATTAAACCAGTGATCTTTCACCAAGCCATATGTTATCCAATCATCCAAATAAACTAAAGAAACTTATGGATGAAGTATTTAAAGGCCTTAATAGATATTCAGGAGAATACAATGGGTACATTATTTAACCCAAATGGCATGATGGTATATGCAAAAGACCCCCACTAAGTGGTAAATGTAGTCTTAGTTCTATCCTCCTCAATGATCTGGACCTGATAGTATCTAGAAAACCCATCAGTGATGGTGTAAATTTCACACCCAGCAACATCTTTAATGATTTCTTCGATGAAAGGCATTTGGAAAGGGTTAGTTATGCAAGTTGTATTAAGTATTCTGTAGTCCACACAAATCCTAATACAACAATATTTCTTTATGCTTATCACCATGGGGATGACCCACTCAGACTCATCAATTAGAGTAATAATAACAATGCATAACATACTATCAATTTCTTCTTTAATCCATCCATATAAATTTGGATTCATTTTATATGACCATTTCTTGATTGGGCAAGCAACTTCAACCAATTTGATATGAATTCTCCCGAAGATGGGTGAACACCCTTCATTTCACTATAATTCCTAGGGAAAACATCTTGGTATTCTTTCAACATCTTAAACACTTTATAAATCTTAGTATTAGACCAGTAGTTTCCTATAGTATCCATCTTTGGTGTGTCCTCTGTGCCAATGTTTTGTTGTATGGTTTGAAGTGATTTGAAATACAGATGGTGTGTATCAATAATAGTGTCATAAATAGTTTTAGCACCATAGTTTATGGGGACATCCAAATTATTAGACAATGGGTCAAGTGGTTCAACCCCTTCACCTTCATTGACATGGAACAAAAGTTTTTGCTTTCCTTTTAAAAATTCTATATGTTGTGCATGGTTGATGACAAGTTTTGGTATGGAGGATGATTGCTTAAGTAGGTTATTTAAAATGGCCAATACTTCTTCCAGCACACCATGTGTACTTCTTAGCTAATCCTCAATGGGACTAGGGTCACCAATAACTACTTGATGCATTACTTACAGTGTGAGGTGAAAATCCATCCTTGGGGATGAATAAGATAACATTGAGACCATATGTTATTTTTTAACAAATCCTAAAAATGGGTACCTAAATGGAATTAATCATTAACATACCATTCTCTATCCCATGTGTGTAATGTGCCATAAAATGCATGAACCCATAAATACTTTGGTAAGAAAGATTCATTAGCCAACCACATTGCCTCATAGGCTTCAAGGTGTGGTTCTAGTGCTTAGACTCCACTATAGTTGATTATGCCTCATATGTGGTTATCATGATGGAACATGTGATGTAAGGTAAATCATACTTGGTCCTAATGATGGAGATATTCATGATGAGTTTTCCACTACCTTTCTACAATGCCATCAAAAAGGTGACCCAATTATGTGACTGTAATCTTGGGCACTTTTGAATAAACTACCTAAATATGCAATTTAAACCCAAAATATAGAATACACTTAACATGAGAGATTACATAAGCAAATTAGAAAGGATAGATATGATCTTACCATTTCCTTATCCAAATAGCCTCTCTCCAAGATCTTCACATTGATTATTATATTGTTTATTTTATTGATTGCACTTAGACTTGGAATAGTGATGACATGATCAATGACTTCATGGATTCTTAATATGATTATTGTAATTGTTTTCTAGTTATTCTTGATTGGCATAGATTCATGGATTTTCTATATTCTTGTGATTTCTAAACGGTTTCAATGGAGGAGTGTATTTGTTTATATAAAAGAGAGAGGGAGGATTAATGGCTAGATTTCAAAAGTTGGGTTGTTGAGATCTCTGGTAGAGGATTATCCAAGGAATTAAAAATTCCTTGAAGGGAGGAGAGAAGGTTCTAGAGGTATAAAAATCTATAATCTATTTAAGAGGTTTAATCATGATTAGGGATGGATTATATAGGTGATTAGGGAATAGGGGTGTAGGAGAGCATAGGAATAGGCTAGTGTAGGTGGGTAGATGAGTCATGGCAATTTAAAAATCCCAAATAATGGATAAGTGGGATTAATATGGGATAAGACATGATTTAGGGGGATTAATTGATTGGTGGGATAAAAATAAGGTTAGTGAATGAAAAAATGATGATGGGTTATATTAGATAAATGACTAGGATTAGGATAAAGGGGATACATTAATGAAATTAATTAGAATAATTAAGGCGAGCAAAATTTAGTGTATACATTTTGGCCCTCTTTGAAAAGGCATTGTGAGTAGACAAAGTATAAGGAGTAATGGTCTTTCAAAAAAAAACCATTTCATGGATGAATGTTATTAAATGATGTTAGGAGATATGATACCCCCTTGAGGGGACATGCGATGAAGAATGAGATGGATGTCCACTCAAAATAGGAAATAAGAGGTGGGATGCAATAAATAGACAAGGGGATGGGAGTTGTGAAATAGATGATGAATAAAATGAATTCAACTTGAGTAGTGAGATATAGAGTGATGATGCCCATGATAAATAAATATGCACAAGGAGTGATAATTACTATGTTATGATTGTCGACACATCCCAAGGGGGAATCAACCTTAACATGATGATGATAGGATTAAAAGGCCACAAGAATGTTTCCCAAGTAAGGATGAATGCAAGGAAGAGCTATAGGTCAGGATAGATAATGATTTGTTAATATGAATGATGAGAGGAGCTCAAAGATATAGTCAAGTGATATGATGAAGGAGATGAAAAATAAGAATGATATGATCGAGTGAGCAAAATACACAAGGGAATAATTAGGTTGTAATGCATCAAATCAATGAGCCACCATGTGATTAATAGTGATGATGCCCCTAGTAAAGATACATTCAAGGGAGTGATAGATGATAAATTAACCAATTATTGATGGTGGATGATTAATGTAAGAAAATATGGATAATGTGATGTGTTGGGCCCAATCGATAGGTACAAACAATTGACAAAAAGATTAGGGGTATGACTATGAGGATGGTGATTGATTCATAGACCAATTGATCAATGATTGAGATTATAGCTTAAGGATATGACTGATTTATGTCATGAGGGACACTAAAGATATAATGATGGATGATTAGGAAAGAGGTGAGATTGGTTGAGCTATCTTTGGGCATTGAAAAGTGGCCAAGTGTTGCCTATATAGTCTGAAAAGACCTCGGGGTGATGTAATTCAAACTCAGGGATAAATGACAAATGATGGAGTATAAGATGATAATGAGGATGAGGATTAGTGATTAGAGGATAAAATTTTGAATGTTAGTCCAATGATTCAATAGGATTAGATAAGTGATGATAAATAAGGATGATTAGATGTTCAAATAAATGATGAGGGTGAATATGATCAAGCCATCATAAGTGTCATAAGGCTCATCATAGTCTAAGAAATCTAATAAATATAACACTTTTTAGTAAGCCCCATGATATAAGTATGACCAAGAGGATAATGTGCCACAATGCATGGGAAAATATTAAACTCTACATCATTAAGGGTAATTATAAGCATTAGTGTAGCTTTGGTGACCTCATAGCATCCTCATTCAGTGCCCAATAGACAAAAAAAGACATGAAACAAATAAAACATAAGATAAACAAGATATATACATGATGCAAACAAGTCAAATAACACAAAGCATACAAGAACACACACAAATATCTACATGCAATGTCACAATGTCTTGTCTAATGATGGGATGAGTGACTGGGTGATGGGCTGGACTAGGATGATCATGGTGTACTTAGGATAGACTTGGATTTTTAATATACTAACAATGATGAGTAGTATTAGGAATTTAGTAAGGACATGGATGAGGATCTAGATATATGGACTTGGATTAGGATTAGGCTAAGGATTTAGAGATTTAGTTGAGAGACATAAGACTGATCAGGCAAAAGTGAGAGTAGGTCAATGCTAACTTGATATAGACTAGATTTAACCCTAGCTTAGAATATGAGGATGGATGACATGATTACGAAAGATGAAAAGCATGGAGATGGATGTGACTAGGGAAAAAGCATAAGACAAGACACCATGAACTATTTTTGGCATTTTCAAAATTTATGATTTTTAGGGTTTTTAGAATATTTCAATTTTTAGGGATTTTTAGAATATGTATGTACACTATACAAATGGGTTTACTACTAAAGGGAATACCAAGCCTATAAATTAGGATAAGGATGAATGGATTAAATAATGGATGGGATGACCGAAGGATGATGGTGATGCAAAAAATGGGATGATGACCAAAGAAGAATGGATTAGGGATTGCTAATGACCTTATTGTAAAAGAATCAGATATGTAGTTGCCTGAGTGTCCATTGGAGGATATGCCAAGATGATTTTAGAACATTTCTTAAGACATCTGCCACTCCGTTATGAAGGTTAAGGCTAAAATAAAGGAGGGATACAATAGGATGCATGATATGGACAGAGGGATACGATATGGAAGGGATGGGTTTGATGGATGAAAAGGATGGATTTTGCCCCTAAGTGTTGAAGTAAAATGTGGACAATGAATTATTCTACCATGATGCCAAAAATTGGTTTTCATCATGGTACTTGCCCAAGGTTCTAGAAGATTGGTTTTCACCATTAGATGAATGATTTTTTATTTTATTTTTTACTTTTTTTATTTTTTATATTTATTTTTGACTTTTTGGGCATCTTGATTTATTAGATAAGGGAGAGATATAGGAATGTTGACACTATCTAGATATTCAATTGAAACCTATTCTAGATATATGTGATGCTAGGACCATGTGATGGATTCTATAGTAATTGATATCTTGGTGGCCTTCATTGACTCTTGATTTAATGTCCTTTGAATATCTCAACCAGGTGTCTTTGAAACCCCTATGAGTGATAATGTTTTCTAGGAATTTGATATATGGTAAGGATGGGAGTATGCCATGATTATGAGGATGGGATATAAGATGTGAATGAGGTATGTGATCATTATGGATAATATGATAGGATAGGGAGTGGATATGGGGTGCAATGGTTGCGTACACCATTAGATATGGTAGAGGGGATTATTTAGATTAGTGCCATGAGATTAAGTGATCCAAAACCCTTTGATTTTTTGGTTCTTTGATCCAAACATTAGGAGGATGGTTGGCCATCTGATTAGTTTTTTTGACATTCTTTTGATCTATAATTGGATTTGACTTTGACTACCCCCTGGTGCTTGATTTTGGGTTTCAGCCAAGGATATTGATTTTTGACTGGGTAAATGATTTTGATTTAGATAGACCCCTAAAACTTTAATTATATATATACTAGGGTATGATTCTTTATGAATTGATTGATTATAATACTCATATTAACTTTGATTAATTATATTTGGATCATAGTGGGCTTTAATATTTGATAGGATTAACTGATTATGGGTTTGGACCCTTGTATATTCAACACATGATATTCCATGTAGAGGGGAATCCAATGATGCATGTTCCTATTCATCCACTTCATAGAGTGGGATGTAGGGATTATGGAGGAGATGTGGATGATTAAAAAAATTTGGTGGATTAAGGGTATAGTGGGCAACATAGTCCTCATAAAGGTCACGAGGATCCCTTGTCTCAATGTCAAAAAAATGTCCTCAAGAATCTCAAAAGGATCACTAAAACTATTAGAGGATTTAGTATCTAAAGCTGATTTGTATCCAATTTGATGTTCTTTGACTGATAGATCATCCAAAAATTGTGCTATAGTTTCATCCTCTTGGGATGGATCAAGAGCCACATCATTTTACTTGTCGGTAGTAGAGACATCTTTAACAAGATAGGTGTTAGTATGGCCTTCATAATCTACAAAGGGTGATGATTATGACATGACTTATGATTTAGATGCTATTATCAAACATGATCTTGACCATTCTGATGTAGACTCTAACAGGGTATGTTGAAGAGGTGATGTAGCCCATATATGATTTTCTAGTAGGAACCATATGATTATTTTCAACTACCTATTTCACCTTGGGTTTATGAAGGCATGATTTATGATTAATGGATTTATGAAGATGGGGGATGTGATCTGAATGGATCATAGGAATAAATTGATTGGGGATGTGTGTAGGATGAATGGGACTAATGTCATGACCTTGGTTGAGGAGGGAAGAGTCTTGATTAAATTCATGAAAAAATTCTTGGCATATCCCTTTTGCACACTCCTAGACATGGATGCATTAGACTCTCCCTCAATTTTAATGTCATCATTATCAATTAACTTTTAGATATAATCCCTAAATGGGTGATATTGATTAATATAATGCTCAAATAATTTATGATATATACAAAATTATTCATCTTGATACAATGAGGTCACACACTTAGACAAATCTATAGGTTGTGTTTGAGGGTGGAAAATCATGCCTATGGACCTCAATTTTCAAATTACAACTTCCATAAAGATGGGGAGAGGTTTATATGGCTTGTCCATGACTTTGGATGCAGAACTATAAGATTAATCTCAGGAATAATATGATGGTGGAGTGTCGGATTATTTAAGAGGTGAATGAGAACTAGATGAGGTTGATAATCTATGTTTTCCTTTGCTAATAGGATGGGGGATATGTGATGGACTTTGATTGGTAAATAGAATATTTGACTATGGACAAGTACTAACTAGGGGTAAGGTGAGTTGGATGGGATCAAGACCTTCAAGAAGTTGGGCACCCATCTCAAAGAGACATGAGAGGACTTCCCCCTTGTTTGTAACAATATACTCATTACATAGGGAAATTTTTGGACTGGGAAGGTCATGAGTAGGACTAAGACTAGGATGAGTGGATGGTGGATTAGAATGGGATGGGGATGAGGGTTGATGAGGGACTAGTTTGGTACGTAACTTTAGGCTTAGGGGATCAAAATATTTGAGAAGGAAGGCACCCATCTCCATTAGCCATAAAAGGACCTCATCCCTATTGGTAAAGGTGTACTCATTAAATATGCAACTTTATCACTTGTATAATGAGGACTATGATTATGATGAATTGATGATGGGGTTAATCATGATAGTCTAGTATGTGGGTTAGGTGTAAATGGCTATTGTTGATGGGGAAGGGCATGTAATATTAGTTTAGGTTTGATGGGATCAAGGTCTGAAGGTAGGTAGGCACCCATATCTAAGGCTCATAAAAGGATCTCATTATTATTGGCAAATAGGTATTGTTTTATGAGAACAGGGTCCAAATCCATGGGGATGCATGATGAAATGGGAATGGATGATGTGAATGTAGATTTATGAATTGGATAGGTGTTTGGTCAAAGAAAGGCTAAATGATTGAGCTAGTATGACAAGTGATGGTGAGGATGGGATGGATGAAATGAAATTATGATGATGTAAGACTAGGACTAGATTTTAGACTGATAGTATAATAAGTGCTAATGATCTATCAACAATGCCTAGTTTTCAAGCTAGCATGAGGATTGGGATTCACTAGTGCCTAAATTCAAACTAGTAAGAGGATGATTATATGGGTGCTAGTTTTGAATAGGCAAGATGACTAGATTGATGATTGATTAGATACTAAATTTAAATGGATAAAGTGATAAGATGCTAGTAGGACATCGACTAGGTATGAGATCTAACCAAGTGATGAGTGATAGTGGACTAGAATGATAGGATAATATGGATGGATAACAAAAAGACTAGCTCAAAAGGTTAGGCTGAATTTCTCAAGGTGAGATGGATATGTGATTAGGTGATGGGATAATGGGATTAAGATAAGCATGAGTATATATGGGTGATGATGAAATGATAAGGGGTTATATGAATGAGATGGGGATGGTTTGGATGTATGTATGACTAAAATTCCAACAAAGTAAGATGGCATTGAGATGAAAATGGTTTGATAAGGATGGGATAAGGATGAAATGTACAAAATAGACAAGATTATACAAGATAAAGGATGTACAAGACAAAGGTAAGAATATAAAAGATGGAAATGCATGCAAAAAGACCTATATAGATTTGTATGAGTATGGGGTGAAAGGATAACTTAGTTATCAAATATTAATAGTCTAAAATGACACACACCCAAGTAAGCAAACCATAATCCTGAGATTAGTAAATTGGTGGGTGTGCAACTCAATAATCACACCATCTAATGGCTTCACAGGTGAGTATATAGGTTGGTTACCTATTACGGTATCAACCACACCCTCTCAAACCTATCTACACATGATGGTCACTTGGGAACTAATATCAACTTCGATAGTAGATCATGTATTATGGCTAAAAGGTCTTAAGCTAGGCTAAACAAGCTCTCTAGGGACATCCTCAATATATGCTAGGTATAGTGTGTCCCAAGTCTATGTAGGGTGTTATCTAATGCTTGGTTTAGATCATAAAATCTTCCCCTTCATAGATGACCTATATGGGGTCAATCTCTTAGCCTAGCAACAACTATCCTTGATATTTATACTCTACTAGAACACAAAGTACAGATTAGTGTGTGGTGGTGAAATCCATAGTCATTATCCCCCTAAGACTATGACAAGTGTGTGGGTGTCAATTATATGCCATATTACCCCTAAAAAATAAAATGGGAGGGTTTATGGGTGGTTTTTGATCCTCTACGAATCATCTCAAGGATGCAAGGAGGAGAGCATACACCACAATAGCCCTCAGGTGACAAATAGAGAAATGAAAAAGAGATTAATTAACCAATTAATTATATGTGAGATATATACAAGATGTAATATACAACATGATTTAGACCAAGTGATTAAAATGATTAAAAATCTTAAATAAATGAAATGATTTTTAAGATGCCAAACCATCTTTGATAGGAGACCTACAAGAAAATGATTAGTAGTTTCAAGTGGCAAGTTTGAAAAGGCAACCTAAAAATATAATGTTAGTAGTTTTGACTCTTGATCTTTAATAGTCAACTTGCCAAAACAAACATTATCAGTTTTGATAATTTCAATCTTTATCTTGCATGTATTACTTGTGACTAAGAAAACATGTTAAATCAAATCTAAACTATGTACATATGTTATTAAGACTAACTTTCATGCATATGGAAGCTACATACATACATACATTATTATTATTATTATTATTATTATTATTATTATTATTATAACTAAAAGGGGGTAAGAATTTATTAAAAAAGCCCGTAAACGGGAAAATTACAAGGCCAAGTCCTGCTCAACAAGTTGAGCCAACTTACGGGAAAAATATAGAGGCAACATCTTTTGATCTTGAATATGCCAATTCGGGCCGTGCTCAGAGGCCCATTTGGCCAAAACATCCACAACTCCATTCCATTCCCGAGGAATGTGCTTAAAAGAGACTGAATCCAAGGAAGTACTTAACTAGAAAATTTGCTGGATAACCCTGGCTAGCTGCCAATCCACATTATCAAACACCCTCTTACTCAGCAGGTTAACCACCACCTATGAATCTGATTCACAGCTAATGCTTCTCCATCCCTGTTGACAACAAGTTTACATAGCCTCCAAAATCACCATGGCCTCCATAAGATTGTTAGTATGCTGGCCCATATGAATCAAAAAAATAAAATGAACTTCCCCTGAGCTGTCCCTTCCAACGCCATCGATCCCAACATCACCTGGGTTCCCCCTAGAGGACCCATCAGTATTTACCTTAATGAAGCCATTCTCAGGTGGAGTCTAGTGACCTGCATGATTGACTGGTTACACCTGCTATCTCAGTCCATTCGTGGAGCGCATGGGAGGAGTGAGGAAGGATGTGACAGGCAAAGCAGGGGAGAATAGGTCAAAGATCACGGCATCCTCAGGGCTCAAGTCTATCGTGCTACCACATTTAACCTGGAGGGTCTCTTGGAGAGTAGTAAGTATTTTTGCCCACATAGCCCTGAGCTCCATACAAAAGTTTTGGAAGATTCTCCTGTTCCTTTCAATCCATAAGCTCCAAAGAATAAAGGTCGGGCCAATTGTCCAAGTAGTCTGCAGGATAGAAGCCTTGGAGGGAGGACGTCCCAGGCGCTCCCAAAAATTGATCAAAGAAGAGGCATGCCAACATGAGAAACCCCAAATCACCCACCACAGGTGCCAAAGACATTTGGCAAAAGGACAATCAAAAAATAGGTGGGGACTAGTCTCCCCACTGCTATAACATAAAACACAGATGGATGGGCCCTAAAAACCTCTGCTACATAGATTCTCCCATGTCAAGCACCTATTGTAAGTGAGAGTCCAAAGAAAGAAATTACATTTTAGCCAAGAGAGGGAACTCCAAATCTTCTTTCCCCACTGGAAATTAGTCGCCCCAAAACATCACTTTGACAGCTCAAGATAGCTGGAAGAAACTGAGTATAGGCCCATGGAGGCACCTCCCCAGGCCAAATCATCCTTCCCCTATAGGGAACTGCATCTACGAGTAGCAAGGATCTGAGATAACTCCAGTCTCTCTCCATCAGTCCCTCCCGATGGCCAATCAAAATAATTTTTCCATCGATATCCAATAGATATGCCTAGGTTAAAAGCTTCTTTATAATGCTCCACTGTATCCCATCCTTCTGACAAAAGAGATTCATAGAGAGGCTGCAGATGTGGATGAGAGGATAGGAGGGGAGGAGCACCATCCCAAGAATCTCTCCAGAAAAGCACCTCCCTACCACTGTGGCAAATCCAAAAAAGACTACGCTGCACCAGGTGTGCTCCAAGCTTGAGGGTGTTCCATACCATAGACCCTCTTCCCATGATGGGGAACCTGGGGACCTCAGACAGAGCAACTCCCAAAAAATACTTAGAAGAAAGGATACAGGCCCAGAGGTGGGATTGATTGGAGCACCACCGCCAGTAAAGTTTGGCCACAAGAGCTTGACTAGTCAAGATGGCAGAATGCAAGTCGAGACCTCCATCCCTCTTTGGCTGACACATAGTATTCCAGCTAACAAGGCTCCATTTGGAATTCTGTAAATTGCTGCTCCAAAGGAATTGTTGGGAAAGAGCATCATACTCATTAAGAAAATATTTCGGAGCTACCTAGACCATACTATGGTATATAGGCAGGGCTTGAATCATGGATTGCAAGAGTGTCACCCTGCCAGCAGTAAAAAGCCATCTGTACAACCAGTGATTGACTTTTTGCTTTAACTTATCTAGAACATTTTTCCAGAATAGCCTCAGTTGTCTTCCCACAACTAAGGGGATCCCCAAGTAAGTCACCAAGAGAGATTGAGTTTGGAATCTCAAGGTAGTGGTAATCCTCTACTGGATGGAATTCAGGGTATTAAAAAAGTAGATGGAAGACTTATGCTCATTAATTTTCTACCTTGAAGCAGCCAGGTAAGTATTCAGGGTAGCTCGAAAAGCTTCTACTTCCCTAACCCGGGCTCTCCCAGCCAGGATAGTGTCATCTACAAATTGGAGATGAGTCAATGAAGTTATCCCATTCCCCCACTGCCAACCAAGAATTGTGCTTTGAGATGCCTAATACTTGATAAGTCAACCCAGCCCCTCAGTAAGAATAATAAACAAGTACGATGAAAGTGGGTCTCCCTGACGAAGACCTCTAAAAGTGCCAAAAAGCCTAGATGGCTCCCCGTTGATGAGAACTAAAAAAGATGGCATAGTCACACAACTTAGAACCCAACGGACCCAAGCTTGGTCAAATCCAAAGGCCACCAAGATTTTTTGTAGATATTCCCAATTGACTCTATCATACGGCTTGGCCATATCAAGCTTGATAAACATGGCTCTCTCTTGAGACATACTCATGGAGTGGATTGCCTCTGAGGCAATCACCACCCCATCCAAAATTTGATTTCTAGCCACAAAACTGCCTTACTCTTCAGAGATAATCATGGGCAGCCACACTTTAAGCCGCTCCGCAATAAGCTTAGTAATTATTTTATAGACCACGTTACATAGTGCAATAGGCCTAAAAAGATCCAACTGATTTGCCTGTTCTTTCTTCAGAATTAGCACAAGGAAAGTTGCATTAAAAGCCCTAAGCATCTCTTTATTGGAGAAAGATTCTAGCACCACATCCAAAAGGTCCTAGCTAATAATCTCCCAAAAATCCTAAAAAAATTTAGCTAGGAAGCCATCCGGTCCTGGGGCTTTGCCTCTACGCATGCTAAAAAACAACTTTCTCCACTTCCTCCATGTTGATTGGCCTCACAAGCATCTCATTCATAGTTGTTGTAACCACAGGAGGAATGCAAGACAATACAGTGTTTTCCTCCCTTTTAGCCCAAGGCGCATTACTAGATAGAAGTGCTAAAAAGAAGCGAACAACCTCCTGAGATATAGCAAGGGAAGATGAAAAACAAGTGCCATCTGGGGCAACAAGAGAGGAAATATAGTTCTTGTTGCACCGAGCCTATACAGACTTGTGAAAGAATGCTATATTTTTATCCCCTTCCTAGAGCCAGTCAATTTGGGCCTTTTGTTTCCAAAAGATTTCTTCTCGAAGTTCCCATTTAGCAAGATCCTTCCCCACTTGGAGTTCTGCCCTACGGAACTCCTCTGAAAAACCCAAGTCGTGAATCTGTCTGATAATTGAGTCCAGTCGATCTTGTGCTCTTCTCTTCATAGTATAGAGATTCCTGAAATAGTTTCTATTCCAATCTTACAGCTTCCTTTTCACATACTGAAGTTTCTTAGCAAAAGAGTAGATAGCCATGTCATACTCGGGCCCACCCTGTCTCCACCATTGAGTCATCAATCCATGAAGAGACGGATCTCAAAGCCACATTAGCTAAAATTTAAAAGGAGGCTTTTTGGGCCCCGCAATATAGCTAGTGGTGAGCTTGATGGGCCAGTGGTCAGACCCTCTCCAATCTAGAATTTCAGAGGCTAAAGACATTGCACTAGATTGACAAAAGTAAGACACAAGGAACCAATCTAAGCATTCAGAGATAGCTTCCTTACCTGATCTCCTGTTGTTCCAGGTGAAGAGACCATTAAGAGGTTTGACATCCGACAGGCGAAGCAGGTCCATATTGTGGTGAAGGAGCTCAGACGTGGGTCCAAGGCATGCTACCCCTCCTCTCTTCTCCTCCAAGCAAAGGACAACATTATAATCTCCTACCAGAATCCAAGGCAGGAAAGGGTGACAACTTCTGATCTGTCGTAGATGCTCCCATAGCTTATGCTGCCCTGAGATATCTACTGGTGCATACACTGAGGTGACCAAGATTAACTCCCTGGTCTCTAGAGAGGAGGCGACCATAGAGAGAGCTGAGGAGCTAGCAATCCAGTGAAGTGGCATAACCTTCCCAGGATCCTAGCATATTGCTATGCCCCTAGCACTTCCGAGAGCACCCACACACTGGCATTGGCCATAAAGCCAAAGTTTGGGCAAATAGGTAAACATAGCATCAATAGTGAGTTTAGTCTCTTAGATACATAGAATATCAAGATGGTGATCAGCAACCAACTTATGGATAGCCTTCTATCTAGGGGTGCTACCTAGCCCCATTACATTCCATGACAGCACAATCATTGGGTAGAGGGAGGGAAGTGTTCATCTAGGGTCTTGACCACCCCTGATTCTACTAGCAGATCTCCTGTAAGTTTGATTTTGTCTTGATCCTTCCTGTGCCCCACTCTGGATAGTGTGGTAAAAGATACTTTCTTGAAAGGCCTTTGCATTAGGCCTAGTGTAGACACCGAAGCCTTTTCTTTCCTAGAGAACTCTACCTCCTTTAGAATATCTACCCAACTGATATCCTTGTCCTACTGATTTGTAAAAACAACTAGGGCCCCTTCTTTCGGTTTAGGGGAGGTCTCCCTAGTCGATTGGATCACCATATCCTGAGATTCATTAATAAAATAATCCTTTCCCTCACAATCCGTAGGTCCCCCCTACTTGCTCAAAGGGATACCATCCTCAATGGCCATACTTTCAAGAGTCTCAAAACGGTTGAAGCCCATCTCCACTTGCCAATCCAGATTTCCATGCTTCTGCCCCCAGCCCCTCACCCGACGTCTGACTTGGGTAAATCCATCTTTGTCCCTATTGTTAAAAATAGGTGGTCCTTGCATCGTGGCTCTAGAATTTATAGGAACATTCTCCTTTATGGCACTGCCCTGCTGAACATCTCCAGCTTCCATATGGGTTGGTTGGTCAGATCCTTTGGTACTATTGGCATCCTCGCCATTTACCCTTACTGCCTGGGGGCATTGACGGTGTAGATGTCCATACTCATGATAAATTCTACACCTGAAGGGAATAGATTCATAGTCAATTTGTTGAACCCAAGATGAAGGCCCCAGGCATATCTCCATAGTATCTAGCAGGGGTTATTTAAGTCAATTTCCACACAGATACGGGCATAAGAAATGAGCTTTTTGTCTTACAATTGGTGCGCTATGGTAGTGGGTACACCCAGTATGGCAGCTATTTGATGTAGAATATCCTCATGCCAAAATTCTAGAGGAAGTCTTAGGAGGCACACCCAAACAAGCACGCATGTTGGAAGATCCTCTGCAAAATTATATCCTATATGCCAGGGTTTAAGAAACAGGCCAATCCGGTCAAAGAAGTAGGGTCCTCCCTCGAAGATCTAATTCTGATCAAAGATAGAGGAGAAATTTACCAAAAAATAACTATTCCCAGCTAACATAATGTCAAGGTCGCCCTCCACCTGCCAGGTTTGTCAAATCCAAGCCTCCAAGGCTGACACAGAAATTTTGATGCCCAGAAATTTGCAAATTAGAGTATGAGCTGATAAATATTCAACATCCTCCTTCACAATCTTAGGAGGGATTACCAAAATAGGCTTGTCCTGGCAACGCGAGAGACACCCATTCACTTTATTGATTCTTACACAGTCACTAGCATATACCAGCTCCTTCCCTTTGGCAGACGCCTCAGCCGCAGGTTTCTGTATACCCAAAACTCCACTAGGGTCGTCAATTAATGCCCTACCCCTCGCAACATCCACCGTCGCCTCCATCCTCTAGTCACAACTCATCCCCAACTTTATTATTATTATTATTATTATTATTTATTTTTAATTGAATATTAAAATGATTAAATTTATATAATGTTGTAAAACAATAAAAAGTGATTTCTACAAAATAGACAAAACAAAACTAGACTAAATTATTGTGGTCTTGAAAAAATTGAATACTAGTTTTCATAGGATGCCGCACTAGTCTATATATTGGTAGAAATGGATATTTACATGGCCATGTCTTACTCTACTAATTTTTCCAATGGTCAACATTATTATTGTCAATAGTTTTTTGGTAGCTACAAAGTATGTAGAATCTTGACTCCTACGACTTCACCTTGTAGAAGCAATTTTGACTTCAAGAGGTCATGCCAAATATTAAATGCACTAATAGACATACATGCCAAATGTGGAATCATAACCAAGACATGCAAACATTTCCTTAAATCAAAATATTGAAGTTTATAACACTATTTGACCCAAATGCAAACAAGAAATTTAATCTAATCAGTTTGCTCAAATAGTGGTTTTTAGAATAGGATATGGACATTTATTAAAACATAATTACAAGCAAATTTTTGTCAAATTTTTGTGTGGAAAGTGCCTAATAGACATATAAACAAAATGTGGGAGAGAACAAAAGATGCACCAAAATGTTTGACAAAATACATCAAAGAAGTGTCATTTTTATGGACTGTGATGATTGTTAGATATGCACGAAATGATGTTCTAGATAAGACGTTAATTTTTTTTAAAACAAAGTGGCTCAGAGAAACATGGTTTCATATAATATTATAGTTGAAGTGTATATGCAAGATGGGATTTTCTGGAAAGTCATGGATATAGGTGTCATGCATTATAAAAAGGGCATTTTTGTCAGATGCTTGCGATAGGTGTATGCATGAAATGTGGAAATGTACCCAATGACCTATTTTTCAAAATGCCTCAAAGAAATGAAAATTTATGATTGTAGAATAGGTGTAAGAGGTGTTAAGACACAAATAGATATTTGCTAAATGTTTGCATATAGATGAGTATCATAATAGGTTTGAACTATTTGACAAAATGCATAGCTAAACTATTTGATAGAATGTCTCAAAAGAACAGTGGCATATGGGATTTAATATGAAAAATAAAAACACAAAGTGCCATGCAAGATAATTGATGTTTACTTAAAAGAGATAAACTTATTGACTAATGCCTTCCTAAATGACCTACACAGACCAAAAAAGGTAATGGTAAAAGGATAAAATTGTGGCATGGATGGGTCCATATCAAAATGTAGATAAGTTAAAAAATTTCCAAGGATGATTTAGCCTTAAAAGACCAGTCAAAATCAAAAATAGCATTGAGCACATTTATAAGTTTGGAAAAAGTGATAGATGAAGATTTGTTAAGTTGTGCCATTACAAAAAAACCCTTATGATTTATTAGATTTGACTAAAAATAAATAAATAAGAACAGAGTTAGTGGATTAAACTAATGTTAGTTATAAGGAAAAAAAGACAATATAGACTATGTTCATGTTATTGTATATACAATTACAAACTCGAATCTTAGAAATCATTGTGAATGGGATATTGAAATATTTAAGCACACCAAATATTATTCAAAATAGAACCTATAAGACTATTTAAGCACACAAAATCTCAAAAATCAAAAATTAAGGGATTGCCCCCCTCCCACTATGGTCACCAAATGTGTGACTATAATTTTTGGGCACTTAGAATAAACTACATCAATATGCAATTTAAACCCAAAATGTACAATACACTTAACATGAGATATTACGTAAGTAAATCATAAAGGATAAAGATGATCTTACCAATTCCTTGCTCTAACTAGCCTATCTCCAAGATCTTCAAACAGGTTATTGGATTGTTGATTTTGTTGATTGTACTTAGACTCATAATAGTGATGACATGGTCAATGACTATGGATTCTTGATATGATTCTTTTAGTTGATTTCTAGTTGTTCTTGATTGGCATAGATTCATGGATTCATTCATGAATTTAATAGATGCTTGTGATTGTTATTTAGTTGTAATTGTTATTTAGTTTCAAAAGGAGTGTATTTGCTTATATAGAAGAGAGAGGGATGATCAATGGCTAGATTTCAAAAGTTGGGTTGTTGAGATCTATGGCAGAGGATCATCCAAAGAATTAAAAATTCATTTGAGGGTTTTAGAGGGGAGAAGGTTCTAGAGGTAAAAACCTATAGAATCTCTTTGATAGGTTTAAACATGATTGGGGATGGATTATATAGGTTGTTAGGGACTAGGGGTGTAGGAGTGCCTAGGAATAGGCTAGTGTAGGTGGGTAGGTAGGTCATGGGAATTTACAATTCCCAAATAATGGATAAGTGGGTTAGGATGAGATAAGACATGATTTAAGAGGATTAATTAATTAGTGGGAAATAAATAAGGTTAATGAATGAATAAATGATGATGGGGGATATTAGATAAATGACTAGGATTAGGATAAAGGGGATAAATTAGAAAGATTAATTAGAATAATTAAGGTGAGCATAATTTAGTGTATACACCAATAAATGCATACAATCAATATCAAAGTTGTAGAAGGCCTTTAAGCACTAGATGAAGTCACAAACTTCTACTTCCACATGAAAATATAGAGCTTCATCAAGACTTTCAAGTAGTGTATCCACAATTGGTCCTTACATGACTTGTCTGGTGACAAGATGAAAAAAAGTATGGTGCTTGTGGTACTAGGGTAGAATGTATTAATAACTGACAATGGAACCATACACTCTCCTAATAAGGTCATAGTCACCTTGGGCCTGACAATTACAAGCATTACTCTTAGTATCAGAAAGGGATTGTGTGTCCATCCATCAGAGAATGCCATCAAGAGTAGGATCATGATGCTCACTGCCTTGATCTTTAACATTGTAGATGTGATTAATATCTTAATCTACACTAACAATTTATACATATGGGGGCCCATGTATTTGGACAAATAGGATGATAACTTATTAATTATTATTTTCAAAGCTGATATATCTCTTTTTGAATATTAAATCAACATTATTAGCATAGCACCAAAGACAAACCAATATGGTTGGAAAGTCATTAGCCTCAGACAATTCTATAACTTCAAAGTCAGCATTAAAAGGTACCCTAAGGATATCGACAATTTCATTTTTAATAATTCCATTTGGTAGAGCATGGGTTTTATTGGCCATAAACAATACATGAGGTGATGGTTGTAAAACCAAGCTAGCCATATTTCACCATGCTCTTTTTTGAAGACATTGACCTTAGTGCCAGTGTCAAATAAAATGTCTCAGATCATCCATCCATCAATGAAAACATTCATAAATATTTACTTGTCCTCTTGAGGGATAGGATGAATAAGAGTATCTTATCATTGAGCACAGTTTAATCGATAGTCTTCAATTGGCCTTGGTGCCTGATGTCTAAGCTAATTACTTAATTATGGAATAATATCTTATTCTAACAGTGCTTACAAAGTTCTTGAAATTCATCTTGTGCCACATATTGATGTTCAGTAGCCTTATGCATACCAACACATTGGGAAAAATCATGATCCTTAAGGAATTGAATTTCCTCTTACAATTCCCATATCAAGGTCATAGTATCTTAGAGCACTTATTTTTTTTGTTGAGCATTAGGATACCTAGTTAGACAAGGCTCTTCATATTGTACCTTCTCAATGGGTGGAATAGATGTAGATTGGGATTGTCTACCACTATATGTTGTGATATAAACCTATTAGGCCATTAGAATGATAGAGCACAATTACCAGTGTGAATTCTCAATGCATATATTAATATCACCCTTTTTATTTCTTTTTTTTATGATGGTTGTGTACAAATTAAGAATTCCTACAACTAGTGCTCTTTTTTATGAAAAATACATGTTGGATAGACCAAACAATATGAATGGTAGTGATACATAGACCCATATTTATATCATGTTCATGGTGGGAAACATCCACCTCTTCATCTTTGTCCTTATCCTCATCCATGATACCCACCATTATCTTGATTATTTTAAATACAAGTTTGATGCTTACCATGCACGTGCACCTCATGTATATCACTGATATGATGATAGTCATTAATGTCATGGGTATATGCATCACATATCTTGTAGTAGTCAGATACTTTAGATTGTGTATCCCTTTGTAATAGAGGACAAGAGCGTACATCATGCTCTTCATGGAAAATTTCACAAGACTACTTTAGTACAGTAAAAATGTTCTTTCATGGATAATTGTTTATGTTATGACCCTCAAACTCAAAATTGGTATACCATAAACCACTACGAGTTCCATGAGCATTATTTTCAATCATCTTTTCTAACTATGATGCCATTTAATCTATTTGATCTTGCATAAAGGGGTTGTTTCCAGTATCGATGCTACCAATAGCTTCAATTTAGAAGGTGGCTTTCAAGGCCTTATACAAGCTAGTGAAGTTTTTTGAGACAACATTCATCTAAAGGGAATCAACAAGCCTCCCATGAAGCACTACGCCTATTAAGTAGAATTAATCTTGAATGATAGATTATAAAAGAGTGTCTTGAATCATACATCATACTCATACACACTTTTGGTTAGCTCTTGTTTTATATCCTTTAGCATAACAATACTTTATTGTTCAAATTATGGAATGTCAAACTCTTAAAGAAATGCTATCTTGAGCTGGTCATAATCAACTACTGCTTTTTGAGGGTCATACTTCCTATACCACATATGTGTTCTTTCTAAAAGTGTGGTTGTAAATTATGTTACTTTCCACTCAGAGGAAGTTATGTCTCACACTCTCCAAATGAGTTCACACTTATGAACATGCTCCATGACATTCTTTATGCCTTAATATTCTAGAAAATGAAGCATAATTTCATAGTACATAGTAGGTGGATGAGGTACTTATAATGGTGGTTGTTGAGTACTTTCAAGTCCTATTCTTAAGGGAATCCCACCACTTCCTCCTACTCCACCTCCTAGTCCACCAGTCATTCTGCCACCTAATCCACCTCATGTGCCTCTGATAGTAGTAGAAATACCCAAGACATTAGGTGTAATAGTAGGTTGATTTATTATGTTTGGACTAGTAATCTAACCATTACTAATTCTAGATCTACTAGGCATACCAAGTTGGGCCATAAAATTATCTTGAAGAGAAAAAGAAACCATCAATTCACTATGGTGTAAAACTTTCTCAATGAAAGGTTCTCTTAAGGGGTCATTCTCTGACTCTACACTATCTGTATCCTAATTATGTATAATTAATTCATCTAGCTCAAAATCATGAGCTCACACTATGGTTGGGGAACTGAGTTGGTTTATTTTAGGTTCTTCAGTCTCCAGTGCCTAGCTAGTTTCTAATACATATAACAAAGTTGGCATTGGTTGTGGTTTGAAAGTTTTTGAGTCATCCTTGCACTCTTTCGCTTTCTTATAAATCCTAACAACACTTATTGAGTCTTCATGTCTGCTTCCTACTCCACTTCCATCTATAACCCTTTACCAAGATTCATCATATTTATGCTTTCACAACTCTTTCTAACTAACTACCATCCCAAACCAATAATCCATCATAAACATCCCTACATTCCCTTCCCAACCATGTGGCTCATGCAAGGATGAGTTTATCCCTCCATGGGCAAAGTTTTAGGCCAAAATTCAATAAAAAACATATTCACTTTTAAAGGGAAATGCCTAATATATCGACCATGTGGTTCTAGGAGAAATTAGAACTTTAATTTTTCTAGATATGAGTAAGTAGTTAGACATACTCCAAAATGTAACTATTCAACACCCATCTCCACCAAATATTAATAGCTCATGTCCATGATATTCCCAAGAATGCTAAGGCCCTCTAATGCTCTATCTCCAAGATATCCTTCATCTAAAATTTATTGACTAGTCTTGAGCATAGGCTGAGAGCTAATCATGTAAATGAATAGGGACTTCTACAAAGAAACTTTCATATAAAAAGCTATAGAGATTTTGTTCAACCCATGCATGTGCATAAACTCTTGGTTAAATATATAGATCTGATTAGTTGTCTTTGACCCTAATAAGGCATCATTCAATATTTTTGAGAGATAGCCACTCAAGCATTTTCCATTACTATGCAACAAGTGTTATGGGTCCTGGCAATGGAACCAAAATGTTGGGTTTTATTTTCTATCTAGACCTTTTCCTAGGAACATTGTAGTAGATAGTTACAAACAAGCTAATGCACTAGCATTTCATGTAAGACTGAGTTCTTGAATACTCACCCAAAGCATGCAATAAAAAACTAGTTCTCATGGGTTGTGTCATGTATTAATATACTTTTTGTGTATTGGTACATGATCGTATACCTTAATCAATGACTAAATAGAAAAAGAAACATGAAGTGGTGGACTTAGCTTCAACTATGTAAACAAACATGATTACGAAGATAATTTCCATGAGATTCAACATATGTATTTCACATATTTAGATAATATAGATTCTATTCATTATATCTAAATACAAACCATAAGTTACATAATATGTGTATTAGTAACTTAATGATGCAACTTAACTATCAACTATAGTGCAATATCAAGATTACAATGATTTCTATAATTTTGCTAGCTACCACAATCAACCATTATACAATACCAATGTTTAACAACCTTACACATCTCTACATAGGGATATTTATACTTGGTTCTCCCTTACCACGTTGTTACATTAATTATGACACTTTTAGTGACTAGTTAATGATCTCTAGTGGACTAAGAGTCATGGCAGTCATTTAATTGTTTTTCCTATGGACCCAAGCCTTTGTGCCCTTATATTTCCATTCGATGCTAGATCTTTATTTCCAAGTTCCCTCCTTCATGCATGATGGTGCTCAACTCATGTGTGATTAGAGTTTGCTCTATCCTTGAGAATTGTTCCTCACTCATTTCTTACTTCCTTCATGTTCCCGAAGTCTTTCACTAATATACCTAGTCCTCCATTCTTGGGTTCTCTTTTTTTAATTCCTCCCCTATGATTGGGTCTTCTCATGATGTGATCTATTACACCATGGTGATTTTCACCATGGTATTCTTGTGTCATGCTTGTTATGTGCCATTACCAAAATACTTAGCCAAAATTTGGGGTCCAATAAACTCAAATTAGACATTAGGTTTGGAGTAAAATTTGAATGTCATTTTGGATTGGTTTCAAATTAGAATTGAAATTTTATTAGAATTAGGGTTGGTTCAAAAAAAGTAGTATAATAACATGGTTTAGATAAGAATTTAGACCTTGGTTTTGAAACAAAAATTAGAATTTAAACATAAAAATGTGATTTAGATAAGAGGGGTGTGTATTTGGATATTTTTTTACATGATATCTAGAAGAGGGTTTGAAAAAATGTTGGGTTTTGAATTTTGAAACATAATAGGTATAAGAGAGTGATTGTTGACTTGGAATATGGATAGAGTAACACCTTATCACATTAGTGTGTATATGGACTATGTTTTAGACTTGGTTTTGAACATAATAAATTTTGACACAACATCTAAGCAAATAACTTTCAAGTACATGACCTTATTTTAGTGGTAAATTATGAGTGAATCATAATCACTAAGCCTTTAATATACTTGTTTTGAGAGGATAAATTTAAAGAATAATTTTAATAAATTATTTAAATGTAGGTGAAAGACCCACTCTCTCTCAAAATTTATATGTGATAGATAATTTTTGGCAGTTGTTTCCTTTACACCCCTGAATCAATGAAATTGTTATGGCCAATAGATCTTAATATAAAGTTTTCATTAAATTATTAGATGGTTCTAATATGTGTACAAAATCCATCAAAAAAAATATCCAAGTGCCAAACTATTCATAGGGGGATACATCCCCTATCTAAGAGGCTCTTAATTCTTTGATGGTGATGTCTAATGGCTTAGCATTGGGAGTTAATATGTTACTTTCATAAAACCCTTTATGGAGAATTTTACTAGGCCTTAATGACACCTACCAATAATTTGTATCATCATCAGATGTATAGAGCTAGTACAATTGGTGGGATATCAACCCCCAATCACCAATCCCTAAAGATCTATGAGAAGGAAATAACACCCTAATCATGTAGCCTAAAATAAAAATGGGAAGGTATCACCATTTTTAATTCATAGGAATCCCACTACAGGAAAGTGAAGAGCATACTTTGATGATCTCCTAAGATAAAAAAAATAGTTACCTTCATGTTTTTGAGTCACCCAAATAAGGGGAGAGCATACGTATGAAGGAACCACACAAGACATAATTAATAAGAAAAATTAGACAAATGCGAGAAAGGAAGTGACTTGGAAGTAAAATTAGGTTTCTATAACCCAAATTGAAAGCATGTATTCATTTTAATCCCAAATATAAATGTTGGTTTCTTTTAATCCCAAATTGAAATATTTATAAAAAGAAATGCTTTTATTTTGGTTTATGAATTCACTTCTTTGACTAAGGTCTTACAAGAGAGTGGTTAGAAGTTTCTAATGTGATCTAAAATTTGTATATCTTGGGTTTTTACAACATGACATTTTCACCATTTTGAAGGGTAATTTCATTATTGTGTAGTGCAATTTCACCATCTAAAGTGCAATTTTACCATTCTAAAGTGCAATTTCACTATTTGGAAATGTTCTTTCACTGATTTTAAGTGTGATTTCATCGATTACAATGACCTATAAAAATATTTTTACATAAAACATAGGCAAATTCATTATTTTACAATATGATTTTGCTATTGTGTAGGACAAATTTGTTGTTTTGTAACATGAATTCAATGTTATGTGTGATTTTGATGATTATGATGGCCTATAAAAAACATAGTTAAATAGAAAACAAAGGTGAAATTGTTGTTTTGTAGGTCAAATTTTTTGTTGAGTAGGATGAATTCACTATTGTGTAAGATGAATCCATTATTTTATAGGATAAATTTGTTGATAAGTATGATTTCTCTAATTATAATAGCTTACAAAAAACATAGTTAAACATAAAACAGAGGCAAATTCACTATTTACAGGATGAATTCATTTTTGTGTAGGATGAATATGCATTCTATAAGATGAATTCACTAATAAGTGTGATTTTTTTAATTACGATGGACTATAAAAAAACACAGTTAAATAAAAAATAGAGGCAAATTCACTATTTTTGTAGGATGAATTTGCTATTGTGTAAGATGATTTTATTATTTTGTAGGATGAATTCATTGTTTTGTATAATGAATTTGTTGATTATGATGGCCTAAAAAAATATAATTAAATAGAAAATAGAGGTGATTGTTAGGTGTGAAGTTACTATTCACACAAACACTATTCTCTTTGCACTATTCATTTTTACTATTCATAGGTGATGTGGATGTGTGATTGGGCAGTGAGGTGGCTCCAAAAGTGATGTGGCATGACCCACATGTTAAGCATGAAATATAATGAGAGGGGGGGTGAATCAGTATATTATATATCTTTTACTTGATCTAATTTCTTTTTTTAAACCACTTAATCACACATTCAAGATATGCAATAAAATTAAAATAATAACATGCACCACACAAGAGAGAGAGAGAGAGAGAGAGCAGATTTTTATGTGGAAACTCAAAGTGGAAAAAACCATGAAGAACAATCTCAAGTATATGAATGAGCACCAACTCAAATTACAAAGTTTTCAAGCACCAACCCCTTTGCTTAGCACCAATATAATAACTATTTGTGAGCACTAACCCCTTGCAAAGATTTGTGAGCACCAACCCACAAGAGCACCAACCCCTCTTGTGTATAAAACACAACTATCTCTCAATGTTGCTTACTTAATAAATGATATAACTCTACAATATCTCTTGCTTTTCTCTCCTCTTTTCTTATATAAAACAATTACAAAACCATGCACTCTCTTATATATACAAATGACTTCTCAAGCCTTTATTTATAGCTTTCCAAATGACCTTTGGCATTCACCCTTTATGACCCTTCAATCTTCATGGAAAATAGCACCAAACTTGTATGACCTTTCATATCTTTGCATTTAAAAATTCACATGGTGACTCTTCATAAGTAAATGCATCCTTTCCTCTTTTATCTTTATCTTAGTGACTTTTCATATTCCTCAAAGTATCTCTTCATAGAAAAATGTGTCATCCTCTTTTTTCTTCACATGGTGACTCTTAAAATTCCTCAAGATAACTCTTCATGAGAAAATGCATCCCATTCCTCTTTTTTTTTTACTCCATAACTCTTTGACTTCTCCATGGGCCCTTTTTTGACTTATATGCAACCAAAAATATATTCATTAATATTAAATAAATATTAACACACATTATTGAAAATATGAATATTAAAAATACTATTAAATGTAATGAGGCCTTTATCACCAATGTTAGAGCTTTGACATCAATGACAATATTTTTAACAATCTCCCTCTTTGTCATTGATGGTAACCTCAAACTGAAACTACCACATCCTGAAACATATACTGCACATGTCAACCTACACATATTGTCATCTAAAAAACATACAGTAGCTCTTTTTTACTATAAAAACCTATACCTATTCCCTATACTTATTTTTGTACCTATACTTTTACCTATTTTTCTCTTCTTTTGACATCAATGGCAAAGGGCCTATCCTAGAGCTAACACTTAGCTCCCCCTCAACTAATGTTGATCCTCAATGGTGAGAAGTAAAAAAAATTACTCCCAACTTCTCCCATAGATACTCAAAAGTGTATTTTGGTAATGCCTTTGTAACAATATCTGCAATTTGCTCTATAGTAATGATATATTTTATTTTAACCTATTAATCTATAACTTACTCTCAAAAAGTGATATCTGATGGGAATATGTTTTGTTCTTGAATGCATCACTAGATTCTTCAAAATATTAATAGCATTTATATTGTCACAAAAAATAGAAATAGGTTCATCATATTTTACCTTGATATCTTCTAAAGTTTGTTTCATCCAAAGCACTTAAGTACAACATAATATCACTGTAATATATTCTACTTCAGCTGTAAAAAGTGATACTAAATTTGACTTTTTTCTTAGCCATGATACTAAGCTATCATTGAGAAATAAAGTTCCTCCACTTGTATTATTTCTATCATCCAAATAACCTACCTAATCTAAATCTATATAAGTAACCAAAGTGAAATCTCTACCTATGGGATACCACAATCCATAATCCAATGTCCCCTTGATATATCTAAATATTCTCTTCACCAACTAAACATGACTATCTTTTGAGCTGACTAATATCTTTCAATCATACATATTACATGCATAATTTCTAGCCTTGATGTTGTCAAATATAAAAGACTACCAATCATAGATACATACAAAGATTGATCTACAATAGCTGAATCTTCATCCTTTCTCACCTTATTTCTTGTACTCGTTGGTGTGCCAATTGGTGCACAATCCTCAAAACTAAATTTATTCAAAATTTTCTTGGCATATTTATTTTGAGATATGAAAATTCCTTTATCTAACTGAAATATGTGCAACCCTAAGAAAAATGACAATTCTCCAAGCATAGACATCTTAAATTCTTTCTACATATTATCAAAATATTCTTATCATCTTTTCAATGTTTCTTCTAAAAATGATGTCATCAACATATACCACAATAATCAATTGATGATCACCTTCTATTTTGATGTAGAGATTACTATTAGTAAATATATTTTTAAAACCTTGATCTTATAGGTACTTATCAAGTCTTGCATACCAAGCTCTAAGAGCTTATTTCAATTTATATAGTGCTTTATTCAATCTACATACATGGCTACTAATATTTGAGAGAATAAATCCTTCAAGCTACTCAATGTAGACCTCTTCTTCTATATTCCTATTTAGGAAATCAGATTTGACATCCATCTAAAACACTTTAAAATTTTTAAACACTGTATATGCAAGAAACATTCTAATAGCCTCTAGCCTTGCCACTGGTGCAAAATTTTCTTCAAAATCTATTCCCTCAATCTAAGGATATCATTTACATACTAATCTTGCTTTATTCCTGGTCACTTCTCCATTTTCATTCAACTTATTTCTGTAAACCCATTTTGATTCTATCACATTGTGATCTTTTAGTCTAGGCACTAATTCCCAAGTATCATGCTTTTTAATCTAATTTAATTCTTCATCTATTTCCTTAACCCAATGCTTATCATGTATATCTTCTGAAAAAGTTCTAGGCTAAATTTTGGATAACAAAAAAATTAACTTGCTTAGATTCACTTAATACCATTCTTTTGGTGCAAATTCCCTCATTTATGTCCCTGATGATGTCACTTTTATTATGATTTTTATAGACATATTTGGATGGAGTTTTGGTGTCTTTTGTCTCCTTTTCATCCTCATTTGATTCTTTAAAATCTTCCTCTTTAATAATTTCAAGAATGTCTATTAGATCATTGATTCTTTGTACTCTATCTTCTTCTATCGTGATGCTTGTACTTTTAAATATTTTTTCAGTTCTTTTGTTATAACATTTATAAGCTTTAATTTTGAAAGAATAATTAATAAATATACCTTTATCTACTCTAGATTCAAACTTACCTATTTTTTTATCAATTCTCTTTATGAAGCATCTACTACTGAAAACTCTAAAACAATCAACTGTAGTTGGTTTGTCTTTCCATATCTCATAAGGAGTCTTATCACTATTGACTCTCAATAATGCTCTATTCTAAATATGAACTACTATACCAAATGCCTCTCTCTAATAATTATCTATTATCTTAGACTCATTTAGCATTGTCCTCACCATCTCCTAAACTATTTTATTTCTCTATTCAAAAACTCAATTTTATTGTAGAGTTTTAGCTACTAAATAATGTCTCTTTATTCCATGATCTTTATAAAACTAAATAAACTAATCTAAGATGAATTATCCTCTTCGATCTGATTTTAGGCACTTAATCTTTAAACCAATTTCATTCTCTACTAATGCTTTGAAATGTCTAAAAGCTTTTGTTTTTTTCTTTAAAAATATTACCCGAGTCATACGTGAAAAATTATCAATAAGAAACATGAAATATTTTTCACCTTGATTACTTCGAGTTCTCATATGTCCACAAAAATTAATATGAACAAGCTCTAACATTTGATTGGTTGAGTAGTTTTTTATTTTGAACCACCTTTTGGCTTGCTTCCCATGCTGATAAGGTTCACAAAGCATGTTGGATGGCTTTATAATTTTTGAAATATTTTTAACTGCTTACTTCTTGCTAATGTTGATAAGATTGTTAAAATTTATGTGTTCTATTATCTTGAGCCATAGCCAACCTTTTTCAATCTGACTCAAACAATATCATTGAACTTTGATGTCTGATAACATATACAAATTATTGCATGTTCTTTGAGCATATGTAACCAACACATTTGAATCTTTTCTCCTAATTTTACAACTTTCTACATAAAAATTTAGTGTGTGTCCCTGATCACACATTTGACTTACACTCAAAATATTATGCTTAAGACCTTCTACATACAAAAAAAATTTAATTTTAGTTCTACCATTTTTAAAACTTAGTGTACCTTTTTCGATGATTCTAGTAATAGTATTATCTTCAAATTTCACTATGCCACCATTGATCTTCTTCAAGGTTATGAACTTGTTCTTATCTCTTGTCATGTACCTCAAACATCCACTATCAATGAACCATGGCTTTTCTTCATTTCTTGCATGCAAAGCTATTTGTACCAACATAGACTTTTCAAGTTGTTTCTTTTGTCATGAACCTGTCTAAACTTTCTTCTTGATGAATGGAGCCTTAAAACTATTATCCTTCTTGACTAACTTAAACATGTTTCTATAATATCGATCTATGTGTCTGATTACACTTGTAATATATTATGGCCTTTTCATTAAAGCTTGATAGAGGAGTAAAATAGTTGTGGCTTCTGCTTGATTCTACATGAGTTTTCTTCTCTTTATTTTTAAAAAATTTAGCCTTTTTTCAACATTATATTTTCTTATGAATATATCCATTACAATAAAAATAGTAACCATAAAAATATGACCTACTTGTGTATTTATTACATTATTGTTTTTTGTAGCTCTATTCCTTCTAGCCTTCTTTTTTTGAGATGTCCTCTGTATTCTTAACTTCTTCCTTTTTTATTTCCTCTTTTGTAAGTGCTTCATCATATCTCTTTTATTTTTTCATGTTAACCTTATATGTGAAATTAGTGGCCTCCCCTTTCTCTTTTTCAAATCTAATACCTATCTTATCCGACATTGATCTTTGACTTTCTAATATCTTATTCAACATATTAGTGATATTCTCAAATTTTGAATCATTAACTTCTCTATCATTGATTTCTTTATTTATTTTCTTAAGATCTACTTTTAAAGAGGAAATTTCAATAACATACCTTTCATATTCTTCACTTACTTTTTGCAAATTTTTCATTAGATCTTTTTCATTCTTCTTGACTTCTTCAAAATATATTTGTATATCTTCAATTGTTTTCTTTGACTCTTTTTCATTTTTTTTGATCTAGAGATTCAATCTTTGATTCTTCTTCTTAAGATCTTTTAACTCTTATAAGGCACAAATGAGTTCTCCTTCCAGATTCATTTTGACTTTATCATGTTCTTCTTCTTGATCATTTATACTTTTACTTGCAGAGGCATCTTCATGTATGGACATGAATAGAATCTATTCTTTTGAATCACTAATTTCACTATTTTTGACTGAGCTAGGATCTTTAGAATACAAACTCTTTTTCTCAAATCCCTTCTTGAATTTTTCTTTAAAAATCTTTTTGTATGTAGACTTTTCTTTTTCATTGTCACTATTACCCTTATCTGGGCACTTAATTACAAAATGTCCAATCTTTTTACAATTAAATAATTTAAAAGATAATTTTCCTCCATATTTATCTATACCTTTTTTGACTTATGAATAAATAAAGCTCCATTGTCATCTTCATCATTGCTAGAACTGTCACTTGATTCTCGAATCTTAGCCTTCTCTTTCTTTGATGTTTTGAAAGTAGCTTCTCTCTTTGAGGGTTTCTCTTGTTCGGTCTATATCTCATATGCCATAAAAATATCATGTAGCTCATCCATCTTTAGCTTGGCTAAATTCTTCATCTCTTCAATTTCTAAAAAAATTGCATCATATCTCAATGGTAGAGATCTCAAAACTTTTTGTACCATGATTGATTCTTTTAACTTTTCTCCAAGACATTGAATCTGATTAACTATTTGATCAACCCACAAAAGATAATCTGTTATATTTTATTCCTCTTCCATCTTCAAACTCTCAAACTATCTTTTGAAAGTCTGAAGCTTAGCTTGTTGAACCTTTCCATCACCTTTGTAAATATTCTCAAGTTTTACCCAAGTTTTTTGAGAAAATTTACATTACATAAATTTAACAAATTCTGATTCACATAAACCACATAAAATAGCATTTAAAACTTTATCATTATTTTCACTTGTCTTCTCTTTCATTAGAGTAGTTACAAGTATATGTGGCTCTTTATATTCCTCCATCATTACTTGTCAAATGTCAAATCCAAGAGCCATCAAATAAGTCCTCATCCTTATGCTTCAAAAAGTATAATTTGTCCCATCAAACAAAGGTGCCTTATTAATAGAAAAACCTTCATGTGATCCAGTCATCGTGTTTTCCCCAATCTACCTTCAAGCTATAAAACTCTTTCCAAAGGAACCTACTCTGATACCAATTATTAAGCATGAAATATATTGAGAGGGAGGGATGAAGCAATATATTATATATCTTTTAATTAATCTAATTTATTTTCTTTAACCACTTAATCACACATTTAAGATATGCAATAAAACTAAAATAATAACATGCACCACAAGAGAGAGAGAGAGAGAGAGACCAAATTTTTATGTGAAAACTCAAAGTGAAAAAAACCACAAAGAACAATCTTAAATATATGAATGAGCACCAACTCAAATTACAAAATTCACAAGCACCAACTTGTAGGAGCACTAACCCCTTTGCCAAGTACCAACATAGAAACTATTTGTGATCACCAACCCACAGGAGCACCAACCCTTCTTGTGTATAAAATACAACTATCTCTCAATGTTGCTTACTCAATGAATAATAGAACTCTATAATATCTCTTTTTATATATATAAAATAACTACAAAATCATGCATTCTTTTGCATATACAAATAGCTTTTCAAGCCTTTATTTATAGCTTTTCAAATGACCTTTGGCATTCACCCTTTATGACCCTTCAATCCTCATGAAAAATGGTGCCAAACTTGCATGACCTTTCGTATCCTTGCATTTGAAAAGTCACATGGTGACCCTTCATAAGCAAATGCATCCTTCCCTCTTTTGTATTTATCTTGGTAACTTTATTCCTTAAAATGTCCCTTGATGGAAAAATGTACCATACCCTCTTTTGTCTTCACATGGTAACTCTTGGAATTACTCAAGATGACTCTTCATGAAAAAATGCATCCCATTCCTCTTTTGTCTTTACCCCGTGACTCTTTGACTTCTCCATGGGCCCTCTTTTGAATTATATACAACCAAAAATATATCTGTTAATATTAAATAAATATTAACACACATTAGCCAAGATATGAATATTAAAAACACTATCAAATGCAATGAGGCCTTTATCACATATGTTAGACCTTTGACATCAATGAAAATATTTTCAAATGTGAGAAAGAAAGTAATTTGGAGGTCAAAGTAGGTTTCTATAACCCAAATTGAAAGCGTGTATTAATTTTAAGCCTAAATAGAAATGTTGGTTTCTTTTAATCCCAAATTGAAATATTTATAAAAATAAATGTTTTTGTTTTGGTTTATGAATTCACTTCTTTGACTAAGGTCTTACAAGAAAGTGGTTAGAAGTTTGTAATGCGATCTAAAATTTATATATCTTGGGTTTTTACAACATGACATTTTCACCATTTTGAAGGGTAATTTCATTATTGTGTAGTGCAATTTCACCATTCTAAAGTGCAATTTCACTATTTGGAAATGTTATTTCACTGATTTGAAGTGTGATTTCATCGATTACAATGACCTATGAAAATATTTTTACATAAAACATAGGGAAATTCATTATTTTACAATATGATTTTGTTATTGTGTAGGATAAATTTGTTGTTTTGTAAGATGAATTCAGTGATAAGTGTGATTTTGATGATTATAATGGCCTATAAAAAACATAGTTAAATAGAAAATAAAGGTGAATTTGTTATTTTTAAGGTTAAATTTTTTATTGAGTAGGATGAATTCACTATTGTGTAAGATGAATTCATTATTTTATAGGATAAATTTGTTGATAAGTACCATTTCTCTAATTACAATAGCTTACAAAAAATAGAGGCAAATTCACTATTTACAGGATGAATTTATTTTTGTGTAGGATGAATTTACATTTTATAGGATGAATTCACTAAGTGTGATTTTTTTTATTACGATGGCCTGTAAAAGACATAGTTAAATAGAAAATAGAGGCAAATTCATTATTGTGTAGGATGAATTTGCTATTATGTAGGATGATTTTATTGTTTTGTAGGATTAATTAGCTATTTTGTATAATGAATTTATTGATTATGATGGCCTACAAAAAATATGATCAAATAAAAAATAGAGGTGATTGTTAGGTGTGAAGTTACTATTCACACAAAAACTATTCTCTTGGCACTATTCACAGGTGATGTGGATGTGTGACTGGGCAGTGAGGTGGCTCCAAAAGTGATGTGACATGACCCACAAAGGCACATTCATTTAGAGTGGGACATTATTCTCAATTATGAGGAATTTTTCAATTAAAAATTCATTTGCTTTTCATATGGGATGTTGAATTTGATGGTGCCATGATTATGTCCAAAGGGAGAAAGTCAAAAGTCATTTGGAATCTTCAAAAGTTGATTGGAGAAATGTGGGTTAGTGGGGCTAAGCACTATTCCTAATTGGGTATCTTTTGAACCTTTGAATTTACACATGGAGAGTGGGGCGTGCCACTTATGAGCACATGGTAAGAAGTCAACAAAGCATCATGAGATGCTCTTTGAAATAAGGACTAGAAATGATGATCCCACCTTTTCTACTATTGATCAATAGTTTTTACACATGGAGTGGGTTAAAATTTTCCCTCTCTCTATTTTTTTCTCTTTAGTTTTTTCTTTCTTCTCATTTGGATTGGGCTTTATGTATGGGATTGTACTTAGCCATTTGGTAAGGTTCATTTTTATGCATGTTATTGCATTGTAAGCTTGGTTTTAAGCTTGGAATATTGAAGGAAGAAGAAAGAGGTGTAAGAGAGTGTGAGGATAGTGTGAGTGATAGGTTTATGTCATGGTTATAATTCTCTAGGATTATGATGTAATAGAGAGAGCTGCAAACTTCTTCGTAGATGTAGTCTAAATTGGGTGAACCACGTTATCTTTGTGTTGTGGTTTGCATTTCCATTTCCATTTTTAGTTTTGATTTACAAGTTTTAATTTATGTTTCATAGTCTCCACATTTAATTTCAACTTAGGAAGGATAAATTTTGCATTTATTTAAGTTCTTTGATACCACTTCTTGGGGATCAACAAGGCTCATAGGTACCAAAATCTAAATCAAATCCCAACTTTGATACTAGTGTTAGGAAAATAAAACATTCCTACATGTGTAAGTAATATAAATGTGAAAATATAAACATGACTTATGTGGACACCTAAAACTAGCCATCAATAACCTCCAACTAGGATTTTGACCAATTTCCACCCAAAATAAATAATTTGGCCTAAAAACACTAAAATGCATTAAATAATGTGAAACTGACATATTCAAGTGCTGATTTTGGCTAAATTATCATTAAATGGGGTAATATAATTTATACACTAGCTAACTTTGATCAGATCATTTCAAGTCAAAATGTTTATTTTGCACCTAGGTGCTCTGGATTGCTCATTCTTATCAAATATTCTGCACAAGATACATGTCTTTATTATTTTTTGTTGATAACATCCTAAATGGGGTAACAATTCCAACGCATCTAACATTAACTTCCAATTCCAATCTAGTTAAATTTTAGACCAATAACAAGGCATTCTAATCAATTTGGGTAATTTATGCACAAAGTGGTTAATCATGCTTAAGAGCTAATTAAACTAAATTAGAGCCTAATCAATAAATCCAAGAAAAATTATTGAAAACTTATTTTTAAAAATGAATATTAAATATATGCATCATCAAGTGACTTCATTTCTTGGGAAGACATCTCTAGGTCATAAATGCCATAAATATCAAGATTCATGCCCTCCATGCTTCATCAATGCCTTTCATGATGCCCTCCATGCCTCTTAATTACTCCTCTATCCCAACTATTTATGAGCCTATTTATCAATTTTAATTCTAAAATTGAATTAATCTTCAACCACACATCTCAATATCAAGATGGATGGTTTAGGTTGATTCTAGACATTCTCAAAAATCTATAAATAGGAGCCCTTACCACATGAATTTTAACACATGATTATGAAAATTTATAATGCATAATTGATTACAAAGCTTCAAGAAAATAGTGTTACCATGCTAAATTAATTTCAAGCCAAGCCAAGCCATAAGCCAAAGGTGCCAAAGAGATATGGAGGTAGCCAAGCTTCCTTTGATGAAGACTTCATGAGCACAATCTGAGCAAGCCATTACAACAAGCATTTTGGAGCATCCACAAAAGGTAAAAAAAGATTTCTTTTGCATTTTAGTTGTGTGTTTTATTCATGTTTGTTAAGTAAGCTCTCCCTAATGTCTAGGCCTAGAGATGTTATGCTAGTTAGTGTGTTTCTTTCATTTTATTTTCATTTTGGAACTAACACCATACTAACCATCCTCTCTTGAGTCAAATTCCTCATATTCATATATGGCACACCTGGTGGGACTAGACGCATCTCACACATGAATAAAATAATTTTTCAACTTTAAAATCTTCATTTGGATCATTAAAACTCTTGTAAATTGATTTTTTAACTTTTTTTGTCATTTTTGTTTGCCATGGATTTACACAATAACTGATGTCAATTAGTAAAACTAACATTAGTTAGATATTTGACATCAATCACATTGGTATAACTAATTTTGGTTAGATAACCATCATCGGTTAGCAAATGTAACTATCGTCGATTATATAACCAATGTTGGTCACTATGTTTTTCTTAAAATACAGACCTGAGAGCTCTTTTTTTAAGTTCATTATTTCAAACCTAAAAGAGCTGCAAGGGTAAAGGACATGCTAACATTTTTATTGTAGGACCAACCTTGGCATTTGATAAAAATATGTTTAGATCACCTTTTACATGCTTAAAATTAATTAGAAACATTATTTTGGGTGCTTAAAGTAATATTTAGGTGTTTAAGTGAGTTTTTAGTATTATTTTTCAAAGTTACAACTATGACCAAGGGGTCAAATAAACACCACCTCATTTTCCATTTGGGCTTAAAAATGAACTCACCTTTCCATGTTTTTGTATTTACTTAGTTGTTTACATTAAATATTTGTTTGAAAAAAAGAGGGGTGTTGCATGTATGCTCTTCCATTTGTCCCCTTTAGGGAACCCTTGGAATCGAAAGTGTCATTCCTATTGAAAGTAGCCTAGTCCAAGGCTTAGAAATAAAGTCATCTAAAGCACTCCCCAAAAACTCATCAAAATTTGGGTGACCTTGAAAATGACCCTAAAGTCTTTCTACTTTCATGCTTTCTTTATTTTTATGTAAACTTGGCTTACAAGGGGGACTTCATCACCTCCCATGAGTTCTTTAATGAAGCTTTGACTTGAAGTTTCACCTCCTGGCATTAAATTTATTTGGCTCTTAATTGGAGTTGCACACGGGATGTAATGGCACTTTGGACATCGCACTACACTGAGCAAATATTAGAATATAGTGGTTGCAAAAAGGACTAGACTTTTCTATAATAAACCAAGTGATACAGACCCAAAATCCATAATTTTCTTTTACATTGTTTGGAATGAAAGTTATTATACAATTAATTTTCCTAGAATGTTCAGAAACTTGTTAGATCTTAGACAAATCCCCACTTGCCGTAGAAGTATTATTGGTGCAAGCTGCACCTCAAGGTCCATGTCACATTACTATCATTTGAGAGAAGGTGGTGTAAAAACTCTACTATATCATGTGTATTTACTTTTGGATGAACACTTAAAATCTTCTCAAATGACTATATTGATAGATTCCAACAATACCAAGTAACCTTGTTAGTTTAGAGTCTAAGAGTAATTAATCAGTGGAGTCTTATCCTAGATTAAAGTCTTATTTAGAGTCAAAACTTAGTGTAAACAAACAATTCAAACCAAAACATATGGTCTTCATTTTCCTTTTAAAAAAAAGGCATTATGTTGCTCGTATAAGATCATCAATTTGCCTTTTTCAAAGTTTATCAAAAGCTTGGGAGTCATATCATCCACTTTGGCATAGTTATGTTGCCTAATTGAGTCTATATCTTTACCAAAATTGTTTAAGTCCTTCACTTATAATTTAAATTCAAAATTTCACCTTTATAAGTTAATAGGGTTGATGTGTTAAGTGGGTTCACCATTTGCACTAAACTTGAGGGAACTTAGGTTCAATTTCTATTTTGGGTCGACGGTTGTTTTAGACTCAAGATCATTATCACCACTTGATAGACTTAAGCCATTTTGTGCTAAACACTTTCACTTTGAGTCTATACACCACAATATTTTGAGTCAAGAAAAGTAGTGTTATGTTGTCAAAATTATGGTAAATTATCTTTGCCTTAGAGAGTTTTTTAAATAAACTTTTTTATCACACCTTTTTGGGTAGTGTAGCATTGTTACACTACCCAAAACATTTAAAATATTATTTCATATACCCTCTTGCATAGAGTTCAAATTTGTTCCTACATTTTTTAGATCAATCCAAGTGTAATTTTATGATCTTTTGCCTAGCACAATTATATTGTTCACTTTTGTCTAGCTTATTTGTCAAAAGAACTAAGTTTTATATCATTATTTATGAGAAAATAAACTATCTCTGACATGCCTTTTGTTTCATACCTTATACCGAGTTGATCAAGTTCATGACCAAGAATCAAATTCCTAGTGTTTGTTATAAGTGTTTCAAATCTATTAGATTAAAACTTGCATCTATTTCAAAGTCTAGCTTTTGACACCATTTGGCCAAGAGTCATAGTGCATGCCTTATTTGATCCTAGCTTTTGATGCCACATTTGGCCAAAAGACCTAGCAATTTTTGAATTTCTAGATTATACTAATTTGAAACACTTCAACCTTAGAGTTTGGAATTTCAATTTTTGATCCATTTACTTGCTTATCTTTGTGTGAATAGTGAAACATTAGATACTACATGCTAGATTATTTCCTCACAAATCTTTGCATAAACTTTTTGATCTTTTTGATGAATCTAGACCAAGTTGGAGCATCATCTATTTTAGATTTTGTCCTTTTTAGATTTTTTAGAACTCTTTGACCTTTTATTGTAAAGCATTGAATATGGATCCCAACATGTATTCTTACACTCGTAGTGGACTCATGTACAATCCAAGGATTAGTAATGTGGTGGTGTAGTAAAAAATGGTGCAATACCCCTATGTGAATAATATTACTTATGAGATGGATTATTATCCCTCTTATAATACTTAATCAGGGGAATAAAACCAAGATCCCTTGGCTAACTATTTAGTTAACACACCACATTATTTAGAACAAGACCAAGAACAAACCACACAATACCTAGCTACAATACCTACAATGGAAAATCTAGTTCTTTAATAGTCATATTCTACTAATACAGCTTTCACGTATGATCCATTTTTGTTTGAGAAATATTTTTTAGAGAAAAAAATGAGATTTTGGTTAGAGCTACAGAGGTAGGGACCAAATTTATAGCAGACTTCTCCCATGAAAATTTACCAAGTCTATTAAGAGTGCCCAAAAATATTATTTATGATCAACGGGCTTCTTCTAGCAATCCTATGGCTCTAGTCCAAACAATGTGTCAATACCTTAATATATCTAATCAAGGCAAAAACATCATGGAAGATCATTTCAACTAAATGTAGATATCATATCAAACCTACTTGAATCTAGCACATAATTTCAATCAGATAAACATGGTGAGTAAGCCTCATATAGTCCTAGTTTCTTCAATATGAGTGTTGATAGAGTTAACTAGACAAAAGAATCTGAGTTCTGACCCATTCATATAAACTTCTTCGATATATAACTTGATGCATATGCCTATTATTGAAGAAGTGTTTTTAGCCTCTACATAGAATAGTGAGCCAAATATAGTAGATAATGTGCAAACAATATCCAATCTCGATCAAAGTGGTACTAATGCATAATTAACTAGCCAACAACATGTGCCTATAGTTAATCCCATTAGTAGATCATCATATTAGGGAATAGGAGTTTCTACATCCCAAACTCAACCAATTACTTCCTCAAGTGTATAACCTATGGGATAAGGTAATTAAACAATGGCCAATGTCACACCTCAATGACAGAATGTGATTAATCCTACTCTTCTTCAATAAGTAATGAGTAGTATTGCACAATAGTAGGCACAATCTAGTGTATCAATGTAACAAAGGACAAATATATTACCACCTCAATCAAGGGCAATTAATGTTCTACTTTGTGAGGTAATGATAAACATACCTCTTCAATCACAGACTAATATGCCAATTCAAAACCAAGCAATGACTAGTCAACAACGTGCAAATATTAGTCAGTGACAGATACCAAATCTGTAACTTATTTTCACTTATCCATAGGGATTTGTGTAATAATGAGGTTCCCATGTTTCTCAAATACCTACTGGATAACCATTGGTTCAAAATATGTCATAAATTCAGAGATAAGGTCTTGGTCCACAAGTTCCTACTCAACAACAAGGTTTGATTAGTCAGTAGCATTTCCCTTTTCAACCATAGTAGGCACAGTATAGTTATATCCCTCCATTCTAACCACAAAATTCTCCAATTCAAACCTTTATCACCAAACCAAACTAGATTATCACATAACCAAATGTGCAATTTCAAGTACATCCTAATCTATGTATGCATATTCCTAGTCCATTCCCCAACCAAACTAATATACCCCAACAGGTATTTCCATCATACCCTGGTCAAAGTGTCCCACTTGTGACTTCCCAACCATTTACCCAAACCAATATTCTCCCTCAAACTAATGTTCCTTCTAGTTTCCTATCCCAAGAATTGTAATAGATGAAGGATGCAATTGCTACCATTCAACTTGGAAATAGACCAAAAGGTTCAAATTAGATGGCATGTGTTTCTATCCATTCAACATGGAGTATTTACAGATACCATTTCCTCCAAAATATGAACCACCAAAATTTGACAAATATAAAGAAAAAGGTGTCCCTAAGGCTCATTTGACTGAATTGTTTGTCACATGTCAACCAGTGGCATATAGTGACATATACCTTTTGTTGTTGTTTCCAATGAGCTTGGCTAGACAAGCTTTAGAGTGGTTTTTAAAATTGCCCAAAAATTTAGTAATAGATTTTGATGATCTTTTTGATAAGTTTGTGTAGCACTTTTCCTATAATGTCAAGCATGAGATTTCATTAGTGGACTTAATGCAAGAAAAGTAAAAAGCTGGTGAGAGTTTTGTAAGTTATTTACAGTGATGGAGAGCCTTACAAGCCATTTCACCCATAGTTTATCAGATAAACAATTAGCCACTGTGTTTAACAAAAAATTCATAGTGAGATAGCTTATCATTTGAAACTATAATGTGTACATACTTTCAAAGAGATCATTGATAAAAGTTTGTTGATCAAGTGAGTTCTTATCAATAAAGGAGTCATCAAGCTTAATTCAACTAATCAAAATCAAGGTACCAATAAAGGAAATATCTAACATCAACATTCCATTCCAAGTGCAAGTATCACAACTGATATAGGTCAATAACCAAAAAAGATCGAAGAAATTCAACCATAATAGGAATGTTGTGGGAAATAGAGTAACCAAATCTTATCATGTCCTGTAAACATCATTTATACCATATTTTTAGCTTACTCCCACCTAGCAACCTCTCCAACCAATGCCGCAAGCACAACAACCAAGACCTGCACAATAAATACAATAGCCTTTACCATTGCAAACCCCTCCTCCTAAGAGAACCATGCTTGCACGTCATGTCTTTAGTGACCTATGAGAACCTATTGAGTTTGTATTTTACAAGATTTCTATTACTAATCTAATTATTTGGCCTATATCAAAGCTTTATTTGTAAGGCATTCCTTATCTTGATTGGTACTATGAAAATAAATTATGTGACTGTTATCAGGTCAACGGGTATAATATTTGAAAATGTGTCCAAATCAAGAATTTAATTGAGAATATGTTGGAGAATGGGGGGATAATATTGGATAATGGTGCTTCCATTTCTAATCAAACTCTTAGGATTTATCAAAACCCCTTTCTCTGACATAACAATCAGTAGCAGCAAAATGATTAACAATAACAACAACATCTAGTGTAGTAGTAAAATCAAAGGCCAAACCAATAGAATAAACAAAATCAACAACAAAATCTACAACAACAAAAAAATAGACAAAACCAAGGTCAGAACGGTAACAACCAATAAACCTACCATGCAGTTTCACATGACTACAATAGGGTTGTAGGTCATACTGTAGGGGGTAGGGTTAATACCATCTCCATTAATCCTAGATCATTGCTAAATAATAACATTTAACCAAATTACATGGATAATCCTTCTTTGACTTGGGAGTTCATATAGTAAAACCAAAAAATTTGTTTCTTCCCCCTTTCGACCTCATATCGACAACCCGTCCTTACCACATGACCACATATGAGTGCATCAATAACTAAACTTGTCTTATCTGGTCCCACACCATTCCCAACATTGGTTAGCAATAATGGGCTAGTATTTAATCTTGATTATGCAATCACAAATTAGAGGTTGAAGATTACTATCTCAAGCCCATAAATATCTACGACTTTGCCTATCATCTAACCAATCATTCAACCTCAGAATAAACCATTCACTCCTGACCAAGATAAAAAGTTTGATATTGTGTAAAAACTATAGAAGACACCATCACAAATTTATATTTTAGATTTGTTGTGAAGATTAATAATCCACAAGAACATCTTAAATGAGTTTTTGACCTAATCCACTATTGCTAGTGACATGTCCCTTGATAAATTCCAAGCTTTGGTTGGCCACCTAGCTCCAGCCTAACAAGTCACATTCAACCAAAGCGATATGTCTTCCCTTGGCCCGATCCATAATAACCCATTGTACATATAAGTTTATATAAAGTGACATAAAGTGAATCATGTCCTTATAGATAATGGATTAGGCCTCAACATAGTATCTCTAAAGCTCATCAAGCTTATTGGGTACACAATGTTAGATCTCTAACCAAAAATGATAACCATCAAAGCCTATGATAATAAAGAAAGAGAATCATAAAGCACCATTTATTTGCCAATTATCATTGGGAATTTGACCCATGATACACTTTACCATGTGCTTGATCTTGAGTTATCATACAATATGCTTCTAAGTAGGCCTTGGTTACATGAGATTCATGTTGTCCCGTTAATACTACACCAATGCATCAATTTTTCTCACTTAGAGATGGAAGTGAATATTCTAGGAGATTTACACCTATATGAACACTAAAAACATATTGAGGCTGAATTTCAAAGCTATAATTATTAGTATGACATGAATCTAAGTTCCAAAAAGGATAAATAAAAGGCTATACTTATTGATCTTTCACCAGATAATTGCATAGATCTTAATACCTTGGATCCCCTTTCCCATATGTTGTCTCCTAAAGCTTCTAATCATTTCACCATTTTAGATAATGGATCAAGAGAGTATGTGATCCATGATACGTTTCATATTACCAATCTTCCTCAAAATCCAAAAACCTTTAGGTGACTTAAAGTCACTCCACATATGCATTGGCAACAAAAGAACGAAGATAAGGGAGTTGTCACATTTGTACCAACATCTAGCCTAGAACCATACCCTCTTTAAGGGGATGAATCATGGTTATAAAATGATAACCAAGTTTACTATTATAAAAGTTCCAAGTATCATATTCCCAACAGGATCATGGAGTGTCACAATTATGAAGGAAGAGGCCTTAGACTAAATCAGCAAGGAACCATCAAGCCAATTTCCATGACTAAGTATAAAAAACCTTATGAACTTGGATTTAAACCACCTGGGGGTGACCCCACATCTTATTCAAGCTCTATCACTAATGACTAGTGATGATGATGTTGATAGTGAAGTAGAGTCCGATCATAGCCTCACCTCTTATGACCTAGCTAAAACTAACCTATTTGATAATAATTCCATTTATACCCTTACCCTAGCCATTCATCACAACCCATTGCCATTATATTATCCCCAACTGATAGATTGGGACCAACAAGAATCCAGTCTATCAATTGATGAGTTCTAGAATGATGAGGCATTATGTGACTTCTTAGGCCTTAGAGATATTATTCTGTTAGGAGATCACAAGTCAAGATTCTCAATTACATTAGATCCTATAGCCTATTTTAGAGAGCAAGTGAACACCCTTAGCCAAAAAAAAATAAGTAAAACATTGAGGTCCCAAATTGAAAACCTCTTTGAGCAACTTTCTGACTAGAGAAAAAGTAAAGATAAAGGCTAGTCTACTGGTGAAAACATGTTTTAGGCACCATTAGATGGGGGTGTTCGTTTTTCTTTGAATTTAGACTAAGAGGCCACCAATGATAAACATGCCTATGGAGTCAAGTTCAGCATTGAGCAATAACAAGTATTTGATCAAATTCTTCAAGAATTTTTAACTATTTTTGTCACATGGCTAGATCTCCCATTAAGGGACTCAAATTCCTCATGCCTAAGATAAGTTGAAGGGCAAGTCCTAACACAAAAGCCTGACATAATCCAATAGTTCAATTCATTGCCTACTATCCTAGAAGATAGTTTGACCCTTCTAGTCAAAGATACAATAGAGGTAAATATTAGGACCCCATCATACCTGAAATAGATAAAATTAGGCACATCCCTCACTAAGGAGAATATGAAGTCTTTACAGCTATATTGAGAGAATTTATAGATATCTTTGTATGGGCCTATTCTGACATGCTAGGTTTAGACCCTGCCTTGGTTCTACATCACCTTGTGGTTAATCTTGATGTTAAACTGGTAAAATAAAATATACGTAAGTTGCATCCTCACATTGTTGTATTTGTAAAAAAAGAGTTGGAAAAACTCTTAGAAGTAGGATGCATTTGATCTATTGACTACTTAGAATAGATCTCTAATGTGGTACCTATTAGTAAAAACCCTGAAGGGATCAAAAATTTTACTGATTTTCAAGACATCAACAAAGCTTATCTTAAAGATGATTTTCCATTACCTAGTATCGACATGATTATCGACTCTATGGTAGGTTATGAAATGATTTCACTCATGGATGGTTTTTTAAGATACAACCAAATTAGAATATCACTAGAGGACCAACATAAAATAGCGTTCACCACTCCATGTTTCTTATTCGGTAATGTTATTTAGCCTTAAGAATGCTAGAGATACATATCAAAGGGCCATGACTGTCATATTCCATGATATGATGCATGATATTATTGAAGACTATGTCGATGACATATTAGGAAAATTCAAAACTAGGGCTGACCATCTAGTAGTGCTACGTAAGATATTTGAAAGATTACGGGAGTACAAAGTTAGACTCAATCTAAATAAATATGTGTTCAGTATAACTTTAGGTAAATTACTTGGCTTCATCATGTCTCTTAGAGGTATTGAAATTGATTTGGCTAAAATCCATGCTATAATCAAGATGTCACCACCAACAAATTTGAAGCAACTTTATAGTTTGAAAGGTAAGATCCAATCAATTTGATGTTTCATCTCTCAGTTAGCAGACAAGTGACATCCATTTACATGAATTTTGAAAAAGGGAGTTGCATTTCACTAGGATGATCACTGCCAAATAGCTTTTCAATAACTCAAAGACTATCTTGTTAATCAACTTATTTTATTACCTCTTATGCTAGAAAAACCATTCTTGATATACCTATCAGTTACTGACCATGCTCTAGGGGCACTCTTGGCTCAACATGATGACAATGAAAAAGAGCATGCTATATAATATCTAAGCCATACCTTAGTTACATACATAACTATGCACCTATTTAAAAAGCTTGTCTAGCCATGGTCTTCACAGCTCAGAAACTATGCCATTACATGTTGAATAATAAGAGCATGGTCATTTAAAAAGTAGATCTACTCAAGTATCTACTATCTAAAATAGATTTGTAAGGAAGAATGGCTAAATGGATCATTCTTCTCAGTGAGTTTGACATAGAGTATATCAATTAGAAGGCAATCAAGGGACAAGTTCTTGTAGATCAACTTGTTGAAGCAGCTCTCATAGATACATAGCCACTCACATTTCAATTTTTTGATGAATCCATAATGACCATCATTGACACACCCTTTGAGGAGTAACCCTAGAAGATTTATTTTGATGGTTCATTTACTACACACGGGTTGGGGGTAGGCCTATTATTTATTACACCATAGGGGGATCTAATCCCTAAATCATTCAAAATTAGTTTTTCTTGTACAAACAACATGGTTGAGTATGAAGCACTTGTTGCAGGACTTTGATAGGTAGTGCATTAGAACATATCTCATCTCCAATTTTATGGTGATTCTCAGTTAATCATCAATTAGGTCATAGATCATTTTTAGACTAAAGATGACATGTTGGTTCTACATAAAGCCATGGTTGACACTCTTAAGCAAAAAATTGCCAACATTCAGTTTGAGCACATACCAAGGGTTAGTAATAGAATTTTAGATGTTATGGCTACTATTGGTTCTCTAATTTAACAAACAAATAAAGATAGAGAGTATCAGTTTCTCATTGAAAATTTGTTAGCACCAGCTCATGAACCTTCAATCATTGCAATGATTTATGATATTTTTGGTCCTAATTCTATCTGATACTTAGACCTTTATAAATACCTTCATGACCAATTTCTACCACCTAACCTATCTCAAAAATAGACCAAATATTTCATTCATCATTCCACTCATTATACTCTACTTGGATCCACCCTTTATCATCACAGTTTTGATGGAACTCTGCTTCATTTTTTAACTTCAACAGAGTCTACACTAGCGTTAAGATAGGTTCATGAAGGAGTATGTGGTGTTCATTCTAGCAGGGCAATCCTATCCAAAAGGCTCTTGCATACTAGTTATTATTGGCCCATAATAGATTCAAATGCCATTGTATATGTAAAAAAGTGTGATAAATGTTAGTGACATGCTAATCTGATTCATGCCCTAGCCAAAACTCTGAAATCAATGTTGACACCATGGCCATTGTCTACATGGGGACTTGACCTCATTAGGAAGATCAACCCCACTTTATCCAACAACCATAAACATATCCTTATCACCATCAAATATTTCACTAGGTGGGTTGAACTTATACCCCTCATTTACGTGATTGAAAAGTAAATTTTCAAATTCATCTCCAACCATCTCATTTATCGATATGATATCCCCTCTGACATTATATTTGATAATGGAGGATCATTCAAGAACAAGGATGTAGATCAGTTATGTATTGAATATAACATCATATAACATTTTTCTACAGCATATTACCCTCAAGGTAATGGACAAGTTGAGGCATCTAAGAAAACCATTGTCAATATTCTCAAAAAGATTGTCAATGATGTCAGTCATGATTGGCACCTCTAGATATTTTTTACCCTTTGAACATACCATACCTATCATCGTACCCCCATAGGAGCCACTCCATACTCACTTGTTTATGGTACTGAAGCCATCCTTCCTATTGAGGTCAGATTTCCTTCACTGTGCATCTCTTTTAAGCATGTCCTAGATGATCATGACTATCGAGTAGCTCACTTACAAGAGCTAAACCTACTTGATGAGAAACGCACAACTACGCTCAATGATCTTTAAGCATATCAGAATCAACTCAAAGGCCACTATAATTGGCATGTTAAGTATTAAACATTTGAATTTGGTGATCTTATTCTTAAAGAAAACCAAAAGAATACCATGACTGAGAAGAAGCATAAATGGAAATTCAAACCAAACTAGATAGGGCCTTTCATCATTACTACAAATTATGGATTAGGAGCATATAGGCTTGCCACACTAGATAGAGATGAACTTCCTGAGCTGATGAATATTATTCATCTTAAGTGGTACTATGCTTGAGCACTAAGGTGTATTGTCTATAAGGATCATTTTAGTTATGTCATTTTATCACTATTCTTCATTGTACAAATATCATCCTTATTCATCCTCTTATCCATATCCATTTTTTACTTCTGACCTACCAACCTAGTGTGTTTTAAAGCCTAGTCTATTTGACCTTGGTTTTTGTTATTCATTACATATTTTTAGCATCAAGATATTTGATCAGTTTCATCAGTTGGTTCAAGTACTTCTAGATAAATATCATATGTTAGAAAAGTATGATAAAAGTTTCAATAGCTTCATCCTTCATTTATTATTCCTTTCTTACCGCCGATCTTGCTACTAATTATAATTGCCTTTGGGAAAATTAGTACCATTGATCTATGCCATTATGTCTTGGTTATAACCACCTATGGATAAACTAGGGGCAACATTAAGCCTTGGCATCCCAACTTGCCACTTCTTATGTCATATTATGCCTTTTTACCAAATGTGCCTATTTTTTTTGAATTGATTGCTACACTAGTCGAATTCCTCTATTGTAAGGGTGGAAATACAGTGACTTGAGGTCCTAATCTGGGACTATATAGGTAGTGCTCAATACTTGTTGAGTTCAACTTAGTCACCCTTTCCACCATGCTCTCACCATTTTGTGAGCAACCTAAGCCATGCTCTCACCATTTTGTGAGTAACCTAAGCCACACTCTTGCCATTTTACAAGCAACCTTAGTTAAAATGCTCTCATCATTTCATGAGCTTGAACCATTTAGTGTCTCATCATTCTTGATTGAGTTGAGACACTCCAAAATAATTCGAAAAACATTTGAAAAATTATTAGAAAAGAATAAAAACATTGACCACTTCTTTTCCTTAAAAATTATAGGAACCCTTACTAGGTTACCAGTAAATCACTTGTCACTTAGTTTCCTCATCCTTTTTGGATTTTTGTCTCATGCACTTGATATTTTACAAGACCATTCCTCTTCTTCTATCACATCCATTCTATTTGTTTTCCTCAGTTATCACATTCTTCCCATTCCCTAGGAGAACTAAATTTGACCTGAAGTTTTTTATTGGATATTACATCCATAGAACTATGTAGGCAACGTCCACTTACCTAATGCATATGGATATAGCTCGGCCACCCCCTTCATTTTTTTTATTCCCCCATTTTATTCATTTTCTAAGTTGTCACCTATTTTCTAGGGGAAATGTTCATATGGTTTCTATTGAGTGTTTCTTTGTTTGCTTCTTTGTTATTTTGTTTGTGTGCTTGTTTGTTTATTTTTAGCATTATTGCCTTGATTCAGTTTATGTACGTTTATTGGGTGATTCCTTATACACACCTATACTTTAATCCATCCATATTCATATGTTTACATTATCATCATGGCTTCTATCATTGGTGCATTGTTTTCTATTAAGAATCAAATTATGGGATTCAGTCCTCATGCATATTTCAGTCAATTTCTCATGATGTCTACCAACACGTGCTACAATAAACTTAAGCTTCAAGAAATCTATTCAGCAATGGTGGCATCTCTTTAGCATTGACATCTTGATTCCATTCTAATCATATCCCAAACAGAGTAATTAACCACAAAAGAATTTCAACCTTTATTAGTTCAGATGAGCATCTCCCTACTAGTAGGTTGTTCCAATTCATCATTACCCTCTATGTTATGTTATCATCATCCTCAACCAAGTTTATCATGTTTTCCATAATCAGGGCCCAATGATTATAACCACCTTTGGGCAAACCCTTGAACACCATCCCACCTACATTTATCAATGATTATAGCTGCCTTTGGGAAAATCAATGTGTTGTCACCACTTTATTTTTTCTACCCATACAAAGGCAGGTTGTTATCTTATTTGTCTTCCCTAATTGGGGAAGCTCCATCTTGTCAATGATTATAACTGTCTTTGGACAAATTATTATGTTATCATACCACGTTGCCACTAACGATGTACAATGCTTATAACCACCTTTGGGAAAACCATTATACACCATCCCACTTGCATTCTCAGTGATTTTGAATAATTTTTCAATATCATTATGTTTTCACCCCCTCATCTTTCCTTTATTTGGTCCCCTCATTTTGCTTCTTATCGAGGGTTTATTTGTCAAACTGCTTATGTCAATTGTTCCTCGAGGGGGCATCATACAGTTAGTTTATCATCATTGTAGTTGTAGGCATATAGGACCTTTTCATTCTTTGATAAGATGTTACTCTACTTATATCTTTCAATGCCTTCCCAAATAAGGGAAAACTTTAGACAGCTAAAACTGGCCATCGATATCCTCTAACCAGGGTTTTGACCAATTTCCACCTAAAATGCATAATTTAGCCTAAAAACACTAAAACACACCAAATGATTTGAAACTAACATATTCAAGTGCTGATTTTATTTAAAGTATTATTAAATAATGCAATGCAATTTATGGGCCAACTAACTTTGATCAAATCATTTTGAGTCAAAATGCCAATTTTGCACTTGGGTGCTCTAGATTACTCTTTCCTATCAAATCTTCTACACAAGATGCATGCCTTTGTTATTTGTTGTTGATAAAATCCTAAATGGGATAATGATTCTAATGCATCTGACATTAACTTCCAATTTCAATCCAATCAAATTTTGGACCAATAACAAGACATTCTAATCAATTTAGGCAATTTGTGCACAAAGTGCTTAATCATGCTTAAGATCTAATTAAACTAAATTAGAGCCTAATTAATAAATTCATGAAAACTTGTTGAAAACTTGTTTTTATAAATGAATATTGACTATTTTCATCATCAGGTGACCTTATTTCTTAGGAAGACATCCCTAGGTCATAAATGCCATAAATATCAAGATTCATGCCCTCCATGCTTCATCAATGCCTTCCATGATGCCCTCTATGCCTCTTAATTGCTCATTTATCTCAAGTATTGATGAGCCTATTTATCCATTTTAATTGAAAAATTGAATTAATCCTCAACCACATATCTCAATCTCAAGATGGATGGTTTAGGTTGATTCTAGACATTCTCAAAAATCTATAAATAGGAGGCCTTACCACACGAATTTTAACACATGATTATGCAAAGTTATAATGCATAATTGATTACAAAGCTTCAAGAAACTAATGTTAGCATGCCAAATTGATTCTAATCCAAGCCAAGCCACAAGCCAAAGGTGCCAAGGAGAGAAAGAGGTAGTCAAGCTTCCTTTGATGAAGACTTCATGAACACAAGCACAACAAGCATTTTAGACCATCCAAAGAAGGTAAAATAAGGTTTATTTTGAATTTTAGTTATGTGTTTTATTCATGTTTATTAACTAAGCTCTCCCTAGTGTATAGGCCTAGAGATGTTATGATATTTGGTGTGTTTCTTTCATTTTGTTTTCATTTTGGAACTAACACCATACTAACCATCCTCTCTTGAGTCAAATTCCTTAGATTCACAAGATACAAATAAAAACATAAACAAGAGAGATAAACCATAACACCAAATATACATGAAAACCTTGTTAAACCAGTTAGGAAAAAATCATGAGGCAAAGGTAGCATTCAGACTTCATATCTACATCAGCAAATCTCTCTCTACAACACAACTCCTCATAGCAACTCTCTTCAGGTGAACCAAGCACACAACCATGCCTTCCAGGTTCAAACCAACAAGATCCAACATGAATCTTAACAATGATAATACCATAAAATCTAAAGGAGATTCTAACTTCTACCTCTATGAATCCATCGTGCATCTAGGTGAGCAAAGCGATCTATCTTTCCATGCTTCAACCTATAACCTGCATCTAATGCTTACAACCCAAGCTTCTAGATGAGCTAAGTTAATATTGAGCCTTACAAGCTCTAACTTCTAACTATGGATCCAAAAATGGATAATTTCCAAGGGATCTTCCATGAGCCACTAAATGGATGGATAAAATACAAAGAAGAAATAATGCTTTTATAACATTTTACAACATGTAAGAGAGAGAGGAGAGAGAATGTAATAGTGGTCCAAAGAATTTTGACCCACACATGAGTGTGGTGTAATGTGATCTCCATAAAGTTTGTCACCATGTGAAAAATCATCTCCACTTGAGACAAGACCATGTGCCACCTCCATGTGGCTCCAAAACTTGCTCCCCACTTCCACAAGTGAGTCCAAACACTAAACAGTGTTATTCTTATCTTCATCTCCAAGGGTCAACAAAGTGGATGCTCCACTTTAGAAAATATCCAATCCACCCTATGTGACTCCAATAATTATGCCCCACTCACATATTTGAGTCTAATCACCAATATTGATTTCTTGTCTTCTTCTTTCATGTGCTCACACAAGTTCAAAAGATGCTTGCAATCACCTTTTGACTCTTTCCATACATGGGAATCATGGGTTCCATTAAAAATTCAACCCACACCAACCCTTTTATCTTTTTCACCATGTGACACCACCTTGACCACACCATAGGGCCCTCTTTCCACTTCACCATCATGTTGCATCATCGACCACATCACCTGCATGTCATGTCACCTGCATGCCACATCACTGCACACCACTTGGGACCCTCCATGAGGCCCAAATATTAGGACCCACTATGGGACCTATTATGGGAGCCACTTCCATGTTACCATGAATAGTTATCAATGAATAGTGCCCACAAATAGTACTCTATGAATAGTACTTCATACCCAATAGTGAATTTATTGTATTGTAATATGATTTTGCTATTATGCAAGACAAATTTGTTGGTTTTCAAGATGAATCTAATGTTGTGTAGGATGAATTCACTATTTTATAAGATGAGTTCATTGATAAGTGAAATTTCATTGATTATGATAGTCTAAAAAAAAAATAGTTAAATAAAAAACAAAGACAAATTCATTGTTTTGAAGTGATAAATTGCTACTTTGCATGACTAATTCACCATTTTACATGACAAATTTGATGTCTTACAAGATGGATACATTGATAAGTGTGATTTCATTGATTATGATGGCCTATAAAAAAATATATAGTTAAATAAAAAACAAAGGTGAATTCATTGTTTTGAAGTGCAAATTTATTGTTGTGTAGGACAAATTCTTTGTTTCATAGGACAAATTCGTTGTTTGTACTTGAAATATTTTTTAACAAATTTTTGAAAAAAAAAGATATGAATTAACTTAACAATTATGTCAATTCAAGTAATTATAAGAATAATAAGGGTTTATAAGAGTTCATGAACTATGTTGTGTCCCACCAGATGTGCCATTATGTAGATCAAGAATCCAAAGAAGATTGAATCATTGTTAGCAAATGAAATAAAAAATAATTGAAAAACCATAACATTCTAAGCCTAATCCATATGATTGAACAAGACTAAACAAAATATGAATCAAATAGAAGACAAATCATACACATTTTATACCTTTCTTAAAAGACTCCATTTTCTTGTTGGTCTGAAGAGGTATGTGCTCAGCTCATACAACTAGAGGTCTTTGGCAATATTGAATCTACATGCAAGTAACATCCCCCTTGTCTACACTTGGTTTAGCTTGTAAATTGGTATGAGAATGGCAAAGCTCCTTATGTATTTTGGTAGAGTAAGTTTAAGTTCAAGAAACTTGTCTATAATAGAAGGGATACCTTCAATTTATAGACTTGTTTAATCAATGAGGATCATCCAACTTGATCTCCAAATGGAGGGCTAAGAAAGAGCCCTCACCCTCATCAATGTTGGAGGTTGGAAATGTAAGAGGTTCCATTTAAGAAAATTTGAAGTGTGGAAAAGATTTGAAATAAAAGTACAATCATGACCCCTTTTGGAGTGTGTAAGAGGATGTAAGGAGTGTGTAAGAAGGTGTAAGAGAGTGTAAGATCTTGCTTTCACTCCTCTCCTTTTCCATTGACTTTGCCCATGTGATGTCATTAAGATGAGGTAATCAAAGGATTTTTTATTTTAAATAATAGAACTTTCCAAAAAACTATAGAATTTTGCATTAGTAAATATATAGGTTAATCAATCATATAATTAATTAACAATTAGAGAGGAATATAATATTTTTAATGTTATTTGTCCAATTAAATATTCTCTTAATTGTATCAGAATAACACTTGTAAAGGGTTAGGTTCATTTAGAATGTGATTGATAAAATCGTTGTGACATTATGGTGCATCACCCAATTAAAAATGTGTCATCACCAATTTCTAATTAAATTGATAGTTGCAAAAATAAATTGAATCAATTGAAAAATTCTAATCAAATTTATGTGTGATTACAAAAAATCACTCTGATTTGATTTTAAACATGAAAATAGTGAAAACAGAATATTTACAACTAAAATATAACATCTAAAATTATCTTTACCATTGAAGTTATACAATAAAAACTCCTTTAAAAAAATAACATACTTACATAACAACCCTTTTATAAAGTTATACCAAAAATACCGACAAAAGAAAAGAAGAGATTGAAATCTTTTAAATTTAGACAATAAAAAAAAGGTCAAAAAATAGTTTTTTTTAAATATAATTTTAGTAAGCTCACTTTTTTAAACCCTCATCAAATTGGACTTGGTTTTGTTGTATTTTAAATGTTAGTGGTGTTTTTAATAGAAATTCAAATACAGTGAAATCTTATTTTTACTATAATCTCTTTTCTTCCTTTCAATCTCAGGAACATATTAAGAATAAACTTTGTTTTTAAGTGAAGACTACTTATTATATATGAAAGTTTATTTTAGGAATTAGATTTGATGGTTAATCTTGTTTGTCATCATTTATTTTTATGGCAGATATTTATTCAACATTATCTTTTAAATATAAATATAATTTATAATTAAATAAAAATATTAAATATAATTTCTATTTTATCATAATCTTATAAAATTTCTTAATAAATAAAATATTATATAATAAAAACTAAATATATTATAGTTTGAAACAATTTATTTAAAACAATTGTCGCAAGAATTAAGATTGTAAAATTATTAAAAAACAAAGTATGAATGAAAGTAAAATATAAACAAGTTTTGTTAAACTTTTAAAAGTTAAAAATAACATTTTTATTTATTTATTTACATTTTTTAATTAAAAATTTTAATATTTCAGGGTAAAAATAAAGTTATGAAATATTATAACTATAATTTCTCTATTTTTTCATAAAAGAAATATAAATACCAATTGTATCCCCCAAAAAAAACAATCAATTGTTTTTATTAATAAATTATAAAAATATTCTGTGAGAGTTAGGCATCCCAAAATGTTTGAGATAATAACATAATATTATTCTTTTACAAAGAAGAACATGCACAGTAAGCATTCATATTTTTAACTCCGCATTGCCAAAGTATGTCAGGTTAAATATCAGACACTTTACTTCAAATATATAATATAAAGGAAGACCTAAGTTGGACCACCCAAATATAGACATAATACATTATTATTAATATTTGGCAATGGAGATCTTTCTGCGAAAAATGTCTGTATTCCCAAGGCGTCTCACAAAATACTTCCTACAAATCTCCTTTCATGGAATGTATTGTTTAAAGCTTATAGGGTATGGATTTCAAAATTTATCTTCCGTCTTTTTTATTTTTTTATCTATATTTGAAGCATAGTAAGGTGTCCTTTACATACTATATATTAGGAGTATGAGATAGTTTTGTGTATTTTAAATTATTTTAGAGACTATAATTAAATATTGTTGGATGATATTATAAACTTTATAAATATATGATTATTATTAATTATTTTCTTTTTTTTTTTTTAATATTTTTATTTTGTTTTGTTACTTATTTTATTATATTTATTGTTGTTATTAATACATGTATTTTAAATATATTTATTTGAAATTTATTAAAATATATATTTATTTCAAAAGTGATTATTTTAGAATTTTCATATATTACATTGATTAATAATTTTATTACCATTTTTCCTAATTTTTTATAGTTTTAAAATAAATTTTATCAATTTAATTGTATCATTACATTGTATAATAAAAACTCTATTGAAAATTTAGGATAATACAATTTTGGTCATTTATCCAAACAAAAGGAGACAATTAAAATCACATTATAATAATTAATAGATAACATTACATCCACACAGAACAAGCACACAACATATCAAATATATAGATCCAATTAAAATCGACACATATCAAATACATCGATCCAACTAAAATTGACAAAAAAAATGATGCATAACAAAAAGCATTATAACAAAGGGAAGAATTTCAACTTAATATTGATTCTTCTCTCAATAATATATTTTTTTTCTGATTTTTATGTTATAATAAAATAATACCAAGGCAACCACACTTTTCATTTTGTATAAATCTACATTATTTATTCCCTCTTGGCAAGTTTGATAGTTATGTGTTTTATGTACTCTTTTTTTTAAGAATATTTTTTCTATGAAATATTTATATCTCTCATTGTATACCTAAGAAGGTAAACAAAAATTTTATGGTTATTTACGGGATTTTTGTATTATTTTTCATTCTTCCTTTCATTAACTTTATGACAACATAATTTGAAAGTTCAAAATGTTTGCATATTGGGTATGTATGCTTGGTTTTGCAAGTTTAGTAGTGGTTTTAAAGTGTAAGTTATATTATAAAGGATGGTGTAATTTTAGTTTTTGATAATGGGGAGTTTTGTAAAGTGAAAGTGGTAGTTGTATTTTATTTGAAATTTATGGATACTTACTTTCTATCATATTTTGTGAATAAAATTTCAAATAATAGTAATTCAGTATTTTTTAATAGAGGTTATAGTAGAAAATGAGATTGTGTATTCCTTTATAAGGTAATGAACTATCTAGAGAGGAGATGTTTTATTTCATATTGAGTATGAACAATGATGAAGCACTGGAAAAGAGCAAGAACATACAAAACATGAAATCGATTAAATATTTCAAGGTACACTAGACAATGATGGTAAAAGACAATGAGAAGGTATTTCAACACATGGACACAAAAAATCCTAAACAAATACACATACAAACCTCTATAACATATCACAATTATAATATATAATATAATCTATTTTATATAATAAACTATTTTATATATATATATGTATGTATGTATGTATGTATGTATGTATGTATGTATGTATGTATGTATGTATGTACACACACACACACACACACACACAATATTACTTACTAGTAGTGGTCTTCAACTTGCAAGTTATATCAAAAGGGATGGTGTAATTTTAGTTTTTGATAAAGGAGAGTTTTGTAAAGTGAAAGAGCATAAATTAGTAGTCACACCTCACTTGAAATCCATGCATTCTTACCTTGTATCATCTTTTGTGAATGAAGTTTCAAACAACAATAATCTGATATTTTTAAAGGAGATAATAGTAGAAAATGAGGTGTATTCCTTCATAAGGTAATGAGCTATCTAGGGAAGAGATGTTATATTTTGCATTGAGTATGAGTGATGATGAAGCATTGGGAAAGAACAAGGACATACAAAGCATGAAATTGATTAAATATTTTAAGATGGTAAAGGATAATGTCAAAGTATTTTAGTACATGACTCAAAAAATCTTGAGCAGATACACATACAAACCTTTGTAACGTGTCACTATTATAATGTGTGTGTGTGTGTGTGTGTGTGTGTGTGTGTGTGTGTGTGTGTGTGTGTGTGTGCGCGCGCGTGCGTGCGTGTGTGTGTGTGTGTGTGTGTAGTATTACTTACTAGTAGTGGTCCTATATGTATGCATGTATGTATGTATGTATATGTGTGTATATATTTATGTATGTATGTATGTACACACACACACACACACACACACACACACACACACACACACACACACACACACACACACACACACACACACACACACGCGCGCGCGCACGCGCGCGCGCGCGCGCGCGCAATATTACTTACTAGTAGTGGTCTTCAACTTGCAAGTTATATCAAAAGGGATGGTGTAATTTTAGTTTTTGATAAAGGAGAGTTTTGTAAAGTGAAAGAGCATAAATTAGTAGTCACACCTCGCTTGAAATCCATGAATTCTTACCTTGTATCATCTTTTGTGAATGAAGTTTCAAACAATAATAATCTGATATTTTTAAAGGAGATAATAGTAGAAAATGAGGTGTATACCTTCATAAGGTAATGAGCTATCCAGAGAAGAGATGTTATATTTGCATTGAGTATGAGTGATGATGAAGCATTGGGAAAGAACAAGGACATACAAAGCATGAAATTGATTAAATATTTTAAGATGGTAAAGGATAATGTCAAAGTATTTTAGCACATGACTCAAAAAATCTTGAGCAGATACACATACAAACCTTTGTAACATGTCACTATATATATATATATATATATATATATATATATATATATATATATATATATATATATATATATATATATATATATATATATATATATATATATATATATATATATATATATATAGTATTACTTACTAGTAGTGGTCCTAAAGGTGCAAGTTATGTTAGAAGGGATGGTGTAATTTTAGTTTTTAGTAAAGGAGAGTTTTGTAAAGTGAAAGTGTGTAAATTAGTAGTCACACCTCACTTTAAATCCATGGATGCTTATCTCGTATCATCTTTTGTGAATGATGTTTCAAACAACAATAATTTGATATTTTTAAAGGAGGTGATTATCAATAGAAAATGAGGTTGTGTATTCTTCATGAGGTGATGAGCTATCTAGGGAGGAGATGTTCTCTTTCACATTGATTATTAGTGGTGATGAAGTGTTGGGAAAGAGCAAGGGCATACAAATCATAAAATCAATTAAATATTTCAAGGTGTGCTAGGCAGTGATGGTAAGGGACAATTTCAAAGTATTTCCACACATGGACTCGAAGAAGCCTAAATAGATACACATACAAACCTCTGTAACATATCACTATTATAATGTATAATATAATATATTTTATATAATAAACTATAAAATATTATAATAAATATTAGATATTTATGTATTTTATAAATACATACATACATATATGTACACAAACACATAACTATAATACATATATTAGATAAATCTATGTAAAATACAGCAATAAATATCATTTTCGAGGCACCTATTTTACTAATGTCAAAATTTAATATGGTATAGGTTCCTCAAGAATGATATCTATCAGCATATTTTACATAGATTTATCTAAGATATGTATACTAGTATCACTTGTTGCCACAAAATGTAAAGGTAAATATTTATGGTTCATACAAATACATTTAATATAAATATTTAATACAATATGGGAAATAGAGAGTAACACACACACACACACACACACACACACACACACACACACACACACATATATATAAGATTATGATATTCAAACTATATGCATTTGATATTAAAATAGGAAATAGAGAGCAGTACATATATGATATATATAGGTATTATAACAATAAGTTTATGATATTAATCTATATACATGTGATCCTCTAACAATTTAAGTCTCTCTTCTTCCTCTTTTCTTTTCTCTGCTTTTTTTCTATTCTTCAATCTCTCAAACTAGTCATATGTGAAAGTCAATGTGATCCTCAATCCATGTAATGACTTGACACATGATATAATAACAAATGTTAGACCTTATCTTTATGTAATTCCTATATCAATTGTGAATTTTTCAAGTGTTAAACACTATGATTTTTGGATTATCAATCCCCATGCTAAATTCAAAGGTAACTGATACATATGACCCCTTTATATAGGGGTGATTAGAATTGAAGTTGGAGTTACATCAACAAAAGGAATCCATGTGAATTTATCAAATTGAACCATTACATATATAGGTAATTCAAGGGATGTCAACCTTAGTTTGTATAAATACTTTAAACATATCCAAGTGCACCATTAACAAGCCTTGATTTTTTTCATATGTTTGTAGTGAGCAACATCCTTGTACCAATAGCAATAATTAATTTAACTTTCAACTGTTAATCATCCAATCCCACAACATATTAATTTATCCTGTAGTTATAATGCTTTGATAAATAGGTTTATTCAATGCATATAATTTTATCTTATTATGTTGATACACATTTTCATTTATTGCAAATAAATGCTAATGTTCATTAAAATCCTCGTTTTCAATTGTTTTAAGTGAAGTATATATTATAGTCATCAACAACTACCAATATTTAATGGTTAGATTGACATCACTTAGATTTGTTAGAAGTTCCTGAAATGGTTTTTGTTATCTAATTTGAACTTATTTTATAAAAACCTTATTGAGTGTAATAACAATTCTAAACATTTTCCATAATAACTTTGCTTGTCTTGCACCTTTATATGGAGGTTTATCCATTACTAGAGGCAATTATCCCAAATCCCCAACAAAAATCATAGACCTTCCTCCAAAACACATATCAATATTTTTTTTAAAATGCTTGGTGTAGTTGAGAATCTATATGTTCAAGCATCCTTCGACCTATAAACTTCATCTCATCAATCAAAATATACCTAACATGTCTAATTTATTCTTGAAAGCTTGTTAACCTTTTTCTTTCTAATTTTTCAAATTCTTTAATATGCATTTGTAAGGTGGTATGTTTTATTGATGCACCAATATTAAATGTTGTAATTCTACTTGGAGAAATTAGTAAAATGGGACAATTTCATTTTAACATTAACACCTAATTATTTCTAATGACATGCTAAACATATAATAATAAATTATACTTATCATAATATGTGTAAGATACCCTATACTATATAATACCATATATTAAAATCTAAAGATAAAGAATAATCATATGAAAAATGATAAAGTGAGAATGAAAAATCTGATTCAACATTATTTCCATATGAGACCGTAAAAATCTTTGAGAAAAGCTAAGTAGGAAATGGTAAATGATTTTACCTTTTTAAATCCTATTGTGTTTTTTCTTTGTACGAAAATTTTAAATACACATAAATACATAGATATGTAAGTATAAATAATATTAAATAAAGACATAATATTAGAGAAATACTTGATTTTTGGTAACATGATTTATGGTATGTATGTATGTATGTATGTATGTATGTATAAGTAAATTATTTATATATATTACTAGTAAATTTATAATTATTATGCCTATTATTATATCTAAATTATTTAGATAATTGTTGTTGTTATTCATTTTGACCTTATTTTTAAAAAAAAACTTTATCGATTGTAAAAAATTCTAAAGTTTTATCATAATAACTTTGTTTGTTTTGTACTTTCATATGGAGGTTTATCCATTAGTGGAGGAAATTGTCTTAAATCCCCAACAAAAATCATATACCTTCCACCAAAGCACATATCAACATTTTTTGGAAATGCTTGGTGTACTTGAGAATAATATATATTTTCAATCATATTTTGACCTATAAACTTCATCTCAACAATTAAAATATACCTAACATGTCTAAATTCTTCTTGGAAGCTTATTAACATTTTTCCTTCTAATTATTCAAAATCAGATTAGGCACTTGCAAGGTTGTATGTATTATTGACGCACTAATATTAAATGTTGTAACTCTAGTTGGAGAAATTAGTAAAAAGTGACAACTTCATTTTAACATTAACACCTAATTATTTATAATTTAATTATATATAATTATGACGTACTTAATATATAATAATAAATTATTTTTATCATAATATGTGTAAAACACCCTATATTGAAGCTGAAAAGTGATAACTTCATTTTAACATTAACACCTAGTTATTTATAATTTAATTATATATAATTATGATATGCTTAATATATAATAATAAATTATACTTATCATAATATGTGTAAAACACCCTATATTATATAATACCATACATTAGATATCTAAAGATAAAGAATAATCCTATGAATGATGATAAAGTGAGAACGAAAAATATGATTCAACATTTTTGTCAAATGAGACCGTAAAAAACTCTAATAAAAACTAAGTAGGAAATAATAATTAATTTTACCTTTTTAAATCCTCATGTATTTTTTCTTTGTATAGAAATTTCAAATATACATAAATACATAGATATGTAGGTATAAATAATATTAAATAAAGAGATAATATAAGAGTATTACATGATTTACGGTAAAGGTAAATAGTTATGATACATACATATATATGGTTAATTATTCTAACCTTTTAGGATTTTTCTATGTAAAACCTAAGTTTGATTAAAGGGTTGAGTGTCTAAATTAGTGAAATAATATGCAATAAATAACCGTTGATTTGTTATAAAATTTGACTTGCTTTGACTTTCTAAAAATAATAATAAATATGTGCAAATAGAGACTTATCTAGAAAACATTTGATGTTAAATATTTGAGTGCTAAAAACTAGGATACAACAGGGCTGATTGTCATCCACAGGATCCCTAAGTCAAATCCTCTCTTGGACAATAGCACCACACTTGTAAATGAGCACCATGTGGCTTTAGTGTCATGAAAATGGTGCTAGTGTCCTCTATGCAGGATTATTCTTAAATTTTGGGTACACATTTACTTGTGTTTTTGGGTTCTATTCCTGCACACATGAAGTCTGAAACTCTATATTGTGCATGTAACAACTAATTTATGATGCAAACCCTAATCTTTCCTATAAGTATGGCATGAGTTAAAAATGTGTGTTCATTAGTACGATAGGTTGAACATCCTAAACACCCCAATGTGAAGAGAGTTGCCTACATACCAATATTTTGAGGAGGGATCAATCCTAATGTAGTTCTTCCACCTAAGTATTTGGTACAAGTGCAAGTGAATGTTAGAATGATAGTGGTCTTGAATGCCTTAAGTGTGCTTGATATTTGAAATCTTGAAAATCTTGGCTTAGGGTAGTTATAAATAGTAGTTTATAGAAGCATCATAGAATAGGGATTAATAACCTTGATTTTACTGAACACTTATTAGCCCATTTTCTCTCTCCAATTAGGCCTCCATTAGCCCTCTAGGCCTAAAAATAGATATTTTGACCTAGAGGCCTCCCACACATGTGAAACCTCCCAAAATAATTTGATTCACTTTACCTATACTCTCACCTTAGTCTATGCCAAATTTCAAACTCTGGGACCTTGTACGGATGGGTGAACCATGAAATGGCCAAAAATCCTAATCTAAGCACTTGTGCATGCTTGAGAGGCATTTGAAGTGTTTTTCATGAAATTTTTAGGTTTTTAGGATTTAAATAGGTCTTTTTAGGTTATAAACACCCTTTCAAATTCAATCTCATGGGGTTAGTCTTTTTGAATAACTTTATAGACCTGTAATTTATCATTTTGGCTTGTAAAACTAAGTTTTCTTCACATTTTGGATAAGTTACTAACTTGTATAGCTAGTATAACTCCTTATGAGGCCTAAAGTGGTGTTTATAAGGTTTATTAACCTTTATCTAGTCTTAATTGACCTATGTGCCTATTTTGGAAGCTAACTCATATCTTGTTTCTTTACATAGACACCTACAACCATACATTTCTATGTAATTCCATACATTTGTACCTTCTCACATGACAACTATTTCTTGATAAGATTAATAAGATACATTATAAGGTTACTAAAATGACTTATAGGTCATTTTAATTCATTATAAGACATTACTAAGTCTTTTTCTCCAATCGGGTCACTTGCAAGGTTTAAGACAGGTTTAGAGAGGTTAAGGTCTTAACAATGATTCATAAAGGAAATAGATCCATTCCAAGAATAAATTCCAGAATATGGAATTAAATATACCTATATAACACCTCCAATGTCCATCTATCACCATTCAAATTCTCCAAGAAGTTTTGAGCTCTACAAATTAGCTTCTTGGGCAGGATGGACTATGTGAGAGACTGAGAGAATGGTCTTAGGATTTAAAACCTTCATAGGATTCACCATTGGTTAGAGTTACCTTTAATAGGTCTTATAAAACCTATATCAATCATTTAAATGGAATTAAAATATTAATGTCCTTTTAAAATGTTCCACAACTTAGATTACTTGTCATGAGGGCTTAAGAACAAACTAGCTAAATTGACCCTAAAGGCCCTGTTTGATTAATTTACTCACAATTACTCTAGGTTTGAAATTTGTGAAAGTATTTTTATATGCCCTATAAACTTATCATGACACTTTTTCCTTAAATTCCAAGTCCCATTTGTACAAAATTTTAATCTTCCATAAAGAGGCTTGGACATACTTATTAGGCTTGAAGGTGTAATTGGGACATCTTGACTGAGTTTTGAGTTTCTCCAAGGATAGAGAACCTATATTTTATTCACTATGACTCTTGAAAACTCCTCAATACTTTACTCTAGACTTAAATTCATCTCAAACCTATCTGTGATAAACAACCTTCACATCTTCCCTACATATGCCTATATGTGTTATTTTGAGTTTTATCTTCTCTTCAAGATGTTTTGGTACTTGAATGGTCTTATCCAAGTGTTGAGAACTTGTTTTTATTTTTTTATTCTCTTATAACTCTTCCAATACTTCTCATCTTTTAAAACATACCCCTTCTCTCTTATGTCTATTGAAGACATGGATGTAGGTGATGATGAATGAGAATTTGAACATTTAAGCTTTGAAAACTGATCTTCTTCAACTATTAAACTATGATAATGGAGAGCTTTATACACAATTGAGACTCATTAAGGCTCCTTTTACACTGAATCCTCTTACAATAATGTACACATTATATTTTACATGCATACTTGAAGGTGAATTCTACTCTCTCTAAATGGTCAGTAGGTATGTATTTGTTATCTTGAGTATTAGGCTCTAAGCCACATTTTATCAGTTGGTCTTGCAACCTCAAGGTCATATAGGTCATACATTTCTTTATTTACCCTACCAACCCCTCAAAAACCACTTTCAAAATATAATCATACATTTTTTTTCCTTTAAAATAACAAACTACGTGTATATAGTCATTTAGGTATGGTGATTATAAGGTTGAGATAGAAACCTCTTCATATTGATCCTATGGTGCTTTTGTATGGTGTCAAAGGATGTTTCATGCTTCACTATAACTCTCTTCAACCTCATGCTTGGAACAAATCTTGTCTAGGACCTTTCTATCATATTGTGCTAAGACTACCCTTGGTTGTAGGAGCATACTTGATCTTTTGACTATAATGAAACATTCCACTTATCTTTTAGTACCTTGGTGACTTAATATAATGTTAGATGGTTATCCTCATGTTCCTCTTGACCTTTGTGACCTATTAGGTCCTCAAACCATCTCATAAAACTAGTTTTTTCTCCCTTTAAGCTCATAGTAGACTTGTAATTACTCATTTAGGCCTATTGACTATCACCTTGAGACCTAAAACTTCCTTCTAGGCCTATTATCCACTTTGATGGTGTTTGGCAATGTCAAAAGGTTGACTCATGTTATTTCTTCATTCTATACAATCCTTATAGTACATCTATCTATAATAATCATTTCCTTTTTCTCATCTAGGCCTTGGTAGGCCTCTAGGTGGCTATTTAGGCCTTCTTGAGTGTATACTTTGATAATGAGTTTGAGTTAATCTTAGCATTCTAAATGATCTTTAAAAGGTATGGGTAATTTTCTCATGACATTATTTTTTCAACCAGCTCCTTTGACTCTCTTTAAAATCTTCTTAGTATCTTTTTTTACCATAAGCATTAGTGTTGTTGATCATGGTCATTGATGTCTTAGGTTGTCATTAATTTCAAAGAGAGCATGTGGTACTAGTGCATGAGTGACAAATAAGTTATGTTTGATAGCTTGGAGAGATATAAAACATGTACAGGTCTGTAAGGACAAATAAGAAGTTGTGAGGCATCCATAGATGTCTTAGTGAAGTTCTGGTATGTCTTTTAATCATTTAGAAAGAGAAATATGCATCTTATAGCTTAATAAAAGCCATACCATCACTTCACATCATGCAGATATGAGTGATCTAGCAAGTTTGTGTATTTTATGTAGGTATTAAAAAAAATTAACATTGGTCAAATATTTTCATGGAGATTTTGTCTGTAGTGCCATGAAGGTACTTTGAAGATTTGGAGTCTTGAAGTGATTTCTAGTTCAATATATAAACCTTTAAAGTTGCTCTAGTAGACTGTGATGGACTAAAAACCATCAAGTTTAACTACATTGAATTCTAGCATCAAATAGTCAAGACAGATCTATGATGAACATTTAATCAGGCAATAAATATCTAATATGAGTATGAAACCTATCAGATAGAGATCAATAGTGACAATGTGATCATGCAGATTATGATCCAATGGAGCATATTGAGTCAATAAGTCAATAGAGTGCTTAGAAGATGTGTGGGGATGATAAGTGGTGAAATTTTATTGGAGATTGACTGTAAGGTATGTAGAGGGCATGCAGGACTACCAAGTGGTTTGATCTTGAAAGTAAGGATCGAAGATCAACGGGAAGTATTAAATATTTAAAGATAGGAAGCTCATGAGGATATCAATGGAGTATATTTTTTCAAATTTTTTAGGGGACACAAGATGAAGACATGTGTTTTAAGCTTTCTACTTTACACAGTGACTATTGGAATGTAAATATTCAAATTTATGAAAGAAAACTAGTGATGTGTTTTTATCTATATATTGATCATATGGTAGAATTTGATGGTGGTGTAAAAGTCAAAGTTTTGGAGGATTTTAAGAGCTATCTAGAAAAATTGGTTTGGAGGATTGACTATCCATACAAATGCATTTATTGTAGTTATAATTTGACTATTTTTTCATTCATAGTAAAGAATATTGTTTAAACAATTTATGCTTTAGCAAAAGAGTGTTTTGGTAGGAGTAATCACCTAAATATGTCATAAGGGTCATGTGAAGTGGACCCATGTATTTAAAAGTAATCTTATGTTCTTAATTTGCTTGATGAAGTGTTAAATGGGTAATAGGTCTCCATGAGACGTATAAGGGCTACAAAGGCCTAATTAAAAAGTGTAGTTGCTTAAGTGTGACCCATGGATGCTATGGTCAACCTGTGACAATGAATTTGAGATATGTCTTATCATGATATAATTTTTAAGGATTAAGGTAAGCATTATGACTGACCTATAAGTTGATATTCATGAAGACCGTATAAAGAGTGAAAGCTAAAGTAATGGTTTTAGACTAGAAGTGGATGTGTTGAGAGAGTATATGGAGTGTGCTCTTAAGATGGACTAAAGTACATAGTAGATTGAGGATGAACAAAAAATCTTAGAGTGATCCAAAAGGGGTGTTTGGATGCATTGATTGTATGATCATGTTTGATTGTCTATTAAGAGTTGAAAGAGAGGTGTTATACATTATTTCTCCATCAGATTTAAAGGTAATCAAAGTTTTGGAGATGTTGATTTCATAGGTGTTGTGTGGGTTCTCAACATCTAGAACAAGTTGGTGTTTATTCATACTTAGGGGAGGGTGTTCCTTCTAAAGTAAGTGATTCACTAAAAGGTCTCATTTTTTTTATCATCTTATAGGACAAGTAGTCCATGTTTTTACAGTCTTGAGAGTGGGTTTTATTTCCTATGAAGGATTCTCACAAAATTCATGATTTGTGTGTTTGATATTGCATCATATTTCTTATTCATTATTATGAATATCTTGTATTCTTTATGAATGCTTTTGGTCATTGAGTAAGCATTTGAAAGGATTACAATTTAAGTTTTAAATATCTTACATCATTTATTCAACCCCCCTCTTAATGATTGTACCTCTAATAATTGGTATCAGATCAAGACCTTCATTGTAAGCTTAACCACCTGAAGGTGATCTAAGGTATAATATGACATGTCAACAGAAGTAGATTTTCTCTAAAAATAAATCACCATTATTCAATGGGTCAAATTATGCTTTTTAGAGTGCAAGGATGAGGACACACATCATGTCTCTAGGGTTTGATACTTAGCAATCTATCATAGATGGTTATACTACACTAGCTACTCCAACTAGTATTTCTAACAAGAAGTTGAGTGAGAATAATTCTAAAGCTATGAATGTTATCATTTGCGGTCTATCTAAGGCTAAGTTCACCAAAGTGATCCATTGCAAGTGTGCTAAGGAAATTTGGGATAATTTACAAACTATCTATGAAGGAAAGTTAAAATTGGCTAAATTATAGACCTACCGAAGGAAATTTGAAGGTCTCAAAATGAAGGAAGAAGATATTATGGCATCCTATCTTCTAAGGGTTGATGAGGTAGTAAACATGATCGGAGGTTTTGGAGAGGTGATTGATAAATCAAATGTAGTAGAGAAGGTATTGAGGACTCTTAAACTTAAGTTTGATTCAAAAAATTATTATTATAGAATAAAGTCATGATCTCACTCATTGAAGATGGATGAACTTCATGGCATCCTTACTACCTATGAGATGAGATTTTATGAGGACATACCTCCTAAGAAGGAAGCAACCTTCAAGGTGATCAAGGAGAAAAAAGCTAAGAAAAACAATTTGAGTCTTGAAGATTTTGATCTTAATGAATATCAACTTAAATCCATGATTACAAGAAGATTGAATGTAGGATCAGGTAAGTATGAAGGAAATCTTCATTTTAAATGTTTTTCATGTGGTAATGTTGTTCATTTTTCAACTAAATGTCCAAACAAGTTTAAACTCAAAGAAGCTTATAAAGAATCTCATGAGGATGAACAGAAGAAATATAAGGGTCCTAACAAGTATAGAAAGTCCTTCATTAAGAAAAATGGAAATAAGGAATCATACAAAGGCAGTAAGAGATTTTACCATGAAGAAGATAGTAACTCATCTGTAGAAGAAGTAAACCTTTTGACAGTGATGACTCTTTTCATAATGAGGACAAGGAGAGATTATTCATGGCTTTCAATGATGATGAAGGTGAATGTTATTTAAGTAGAGATTTCTTTGGTAGAGATAGCTCAGAGGAAGAAGATGAGAATTCACTCTTGAAGATAAATATCTAGATACTATGGAAGAAATAAAGATACTACAAAGAAAGAATAGAAAACAAGATTTCTTGATCAAATCTGATGAGGATCAAATTATATTTTTTTAAGGAAGGCTGATTAATGAAGTCAAGGAGCATGATGAGATCACATAATAGCTTGAAACTTAGGTTTGTACTCTTAATGAAGAAGTAAAGATTAAAGATGAAGAGTGTATCAATATCAATTAGAGATAGAGTCTTTACAGATGAAACTAAATCAAGATATGAGCAAAGATACAATTTATGATTTAGATAATAAGGATGAATTGATGAATTCTCTTGAAGATCTGAAGATTGAGAAGAAAAAGTACAAAAAGATGATGTCATAAATCAAGGACTATGAAGAGCAATCTAGTGTGTTTGAGCTAAGAATGAATGATGACACTAGGTAACATGAAGATACTATCAGTCATCTCAATAGTCAATTATAAATTATGTCTACAAGCTTAAAATCCAAATAAGATGAGTTATTAAGGTATGTTATTGAAATTGAGTCATTAAAAGCTAAGTTAGTCAAGACATCTTGTAAGGTGAAGTCATTTGTGAAGTATGAAAAGAGCACAAATGATCTTGATAATATTTTGAGTATTCAAAAGCATGTAACTCAAGACAAAATAAAGGCTATGAAGATCAATAATCAATCAAGGAATGAAGGTATTGATAGAATGAAGACAAATTAAATTAGTAAAAAATGCTATGAGGTATGCAAAATTTAATGGTCATTATTACTCTTGAAATCAGTTTGGTCATAGGTTAAAAGATTGTAAAATATCTTCAAAAAATGAAATTGAATGGAATTATGAGCAAGACAATGGAAAGCATTAATAACATCATAACTCAATATAGTCAATAGGTTCACAAGGAAAGAATGAAATATTTTGCTACAAGTGTCAAGGGGGTTTTATCATATTTCAAAGTTTTGTAATATCTTCATCAAGAGACCAAATGATCAAGTACATGAACAAATTCATGAAACTTCAAGGAATTATCATATATCTCAATCACAAGGTATGCATAATATAAGAAACCTAATTTATTTCAAATGTCATGAGAGAGGTCACATAGTAAGGTTCTGCAAGAATGATCAGTATTCTACTTCAAAAGATATCAATCCTATCATGAAGAAAAGGAGCCATAGTGAATGGAGGCCTAAGGAAGTAAATGAAAAATAGGCTCAAAGTGGATTATTTGTAATAATAGAATAGAGAACAAATTCAAGTATCAAATAACAATCCTTATCTACCCAAATGGAAAAGGAAATCAAGCAAGATCCTGAGATAAAAGAAAAGACTAAGGTTGAGAACTCTTCAAAGTCAATCTGAAGATGAGCAAGGACTACAAGTCAAGTAAGACCATGGAGATATGGAAGTCTCTTGAGTTTTAGGATCTTTAGTCCCTCTATGATAATTGGGTATCTCTACATATGCTTCTTAGGAGACATATTTCATGTGTGGAAGTAAGTGTGTGTGTTCTAGGTAATGATCAAAATGCCAATCAGTACAAATGTATGTTCTCTTCAATTTTATAATATGAAATATGTGTTTAGATAATGGGGAGATAACTCTATTAGCTTGAGTGACTTGAAGAATATGTGCATGATGTGATGGGGAGCATATGTGAAGATGCTTCAAGTCATGATAGAAGTGTGAATATATCTACTACAGTTGTGAATTCAAGAAGATTGATATGATGACTTTATCAAACAAAGTCATGTGTTTTGATAAGGTATTGAATTTTCATGCATGAATAAAAAGAGCTTGTGAGTTTTGTAGGTAGACAGGTCTAAGTATCAGAGAAGTCCAAGTTCATATTGGTGCATGTTAAAGGGGGGATCAATTGATTCATATGCTTAAAAGTATGTAAGTATCCTGAGCATCTTAAATAGTATTTCAATTCATACATGATGTTAATGAATAATTGTTGGTATGTTGAGGAAGAGACCCTTTGTCATTAATGTCAAAGGGGGATAAAGATTAGAATGAATAATTTCAAATGAGTAATAAGTCATTCTGAGGGTGTTTTGTCATTAATGACAAAGGGGGAGATTGTTGAGCATGGTCATTAATGTCTTACGTTGTCATTGATGTCAAAGAGAGCATGTGGTACTAGTGCATGAATGACAAAGAAGTTATGTTTGATAGCTTTGATAAATATGGCACATGTGTAGGTCTGTAAGGAAAAATAAGTTATGAGGAATATATACATGTCTTGGTGAAGTTTTGGTGTGTCATTTGATCATTTGGAAAGAGAAACATGCATATTCTAGCTTAAGAGAAGCCAGACTGTCACTTCATGTCATGTAAATATGAGTTATCCAGAAAGTTTGTGCATTTTGTTCAGGTATTTAGAAAGTCAAAATTGGTTAAATATTTTCATGGAGATGTTGTCTAGAGTTCCATGAAGGTACTCTGAGGATTTGGATTTTTTAAGTGTTTTTAGTCTAGTATATAAACCTTCAAAGTTTCTCTAGCAGATTATGATGTATTAGAGATCATCAAGTTTAACTACATTGAATTTTGGGGTCAAATAGTCAAGAAATATCTATGGTAAGCATTTAATCGAATGATAAATATATAATGGTGAGCATGAAACCTATCAGATAGATATCAAAAATGAGCATGTGATCATGTAGATTATGATCCAATGGAGTATATTGAGTCAATAAGTCAACAGAGTACTCAGAAGATGCATGGGGATGCCAAGTGGTATAAGTTCATTAGAGACTAACTGCAGGGTATGTAGAGGTCATGCAGGACTACCAAGTGGCTTGATATCAGAAGAAAAGATCAAATATCAATGGGGATCATTAAAGATATAAAGACAATAAGCTCACAAGGAAATCAACAAAGCATATTTGTTTAAATTTTCCAAGGGACACGAGATGAAGACATGTGTCTGAAGCTTTCTGCTTTACACAGTGACCATTGGAATTTAAATATTCAAATTTGTGAGAGAAAACTAGTGATGGGTTTTTGATTTATATCTTGATCATATTGTAGAAATTGATGAGGTGTAAAAGGCAAAAGTTGTATAAGATTTCAAAGGCTATCCAAAAAGATTGGTTTAGAGACTTGATTATCCATACAGATGCATTTATTATAGTTGGAAGCTAACTATTTATTTTTTCATAGTATAAAATATTGTTTAAATAATTTATACTTTAGCAAAAGAGTGTTTTGGTGGTAGTAATCACCTGAATATGTCATAAGGGTCATGTGAAGTGGACTCATGTATTTAAAAGTGATCTTATGTTCTTAATTTACTTGATGAAGTGTTAAAGGGCTAATAGGTCTCCATAAGACCTATAAGGGCTACTAAGTCCTAATTGAAAGGTGTAACTACTTAAGTGTGAGCCATGGATGCTATGGTCAACCTGTGACAATGCATTTGAGCTATGTCTTAGCATGATAGAATTCTTAAGGGTTAAGGCAAGTATTATGGCTGATCTAGAAGTTGATATTCATGAAGACTTTATAAAGAGTGAAAGATAAGGTAATTGTTTTGGACTAGAAGTGGATATGTTGAGAGAGTAGAAGATAAAGATGAAGGAAAGAGATCAGAGGGAGTGTGCTCGGTGAATAGACTGAAGTACAGAGCAGATTGAAGATGAGCAAAGAAGCCTAGAGTGATCCAAAATGGGTATTTGGATGCATTGCTTGTATGAGCATATTTGAGTGTGTATAAAGTGTTGAAAGAGAGGTGTTATACATTGTTTATCCATAAGATTTAAAGGAAATAAAATTTTTGGAGCTATTGATTTCATAGGTGTTATGTGGGTGCTCAACATCTAAAATAATTTGTGTTTGTTCATACTTAGGGGTGGGTGCTCCTTTTGAAGTGGGTGCTTCACTAAAAGGTCTCATGTTTGTGATCATATTATAATACAAGTAGTCCATGTGTTTTTAAGCTTGAGAGTGGGTTTTATTCTCCATGAGGGTTTCCCATAGAATTCATGTGTTATGTGTTTGATCTTGCATCATCTTTCTTATTCATTATTATGAATATCTTGTATGCTTTATAAATTATTATGGTCATTGATTAAGAGTTTTAAAGGATTAAAATTGAAGTTTGAAATATATTGCATCATTGATTCACCACCCCCCCCTCAGTGATTGTACCTCCAACAATTAGTAACTTTCTTCATCAAGGCCTATGATAGGCCTAAAGGTAGCATTAGGTCCAAATTCCCTTCTCTTATTAGTACCTTACCCCCTCTGATCTTATTTTAATAATCATGACATGGGGATCAATGTCCCTCTATAATAAATGGTATTTATCATTCATGTCATATAGACTTTATTATGGAATTGAGGTATATTAGGCCTAATCTGATCTTTTATCCTTATGAGTATCATTAATCACCTTGAAGACTCTTAGAGAGGGTTGTGAAATAAATCCATGTTGGGTTAAAATTTTGATATGATTATATACCATTCAAACAAAAATATAAGTTTATATCAATCTTGAACAATACAACAACAAATAATTTTATTTGCATTTAATACTCATAATTGCATGCTTAGTAAACCATTTCATTTTAGAGTTTTGCATTCAATCTATTTTCTGAAATAGCACAAAAAAAAGGCATCTAAATCATTATAATTTTCATTTTTCCATTCATCCAAAAATCTAAAAATACAAATCATAAAACCATTTAGCTAATTTACTTTCATCTTTGCATTCTTTATTTAGAATAATATAAAAAAAGAGATTATTTTGTTTTGCATTCCAATTGTTTCATTTCAATCAATTGTATAATTTCATTTATGCATAGATATTAAAAAAATAAAAATGATTGATTGATCATTTGAATTATTATCATTATACTTTCAATTATTTTCATACATAAACATTTAAAATATGAAAATAAAGTAAATATAGTTTTACTTTCATTTATCTTGTATATGATTATATAATTAAAGAACCAAAAATACGTTGATTGAAGAAAAAAATAATAATTCATTTTTGCTTGATTTCATGTAAAGGTTGTTTTTTTAATTTTCATTTGAACATGTATTAGTTATTTTATTTAATTTAATTTCCCATTTTGTAAAAAATTCACTATAATTCTACACAAACATTTAAAACTCAAAAAATAGCTTTTATTTTAATCAACTTTCAACAAATCCATTCTAAAATCCTTGGATGAAGATCCCAAAATAAGTGCATCCACATAGGATAGGATATTTTCCATGTGTTCTTACACCCCCATTCATCTATAAATCACACAAAGCAATATTGATTTCAAATTTTGGCTAGAATTTTTTTCCAAACCACCATATTTAATAATCATATAATTTTAGGCTCTATATGAATAAACTTGATTGGTAGAAGCTCAAATAGATAGGTAGATCCATTTATTATATATCCAATTAGGTTTAAAATATATTTTATTTTATTTTCCTTCCTTCGTTCTAGCCTCATCCCACTTATCCATATTTTCATATGACACTACCTTGTCAATATCAACTTGATGGAGTCAGCCAAATACTGATATTAATCCAACCTAACTTTTGTTTATTTAAAGAAAGAAATAATGACAAACAGATACATTATCTATTCCTCATAGAATTTGGTCATTATAGAGCCCTTATCACTAGACAATTCATTGCATCCAATAGATACTATGAAGTAAAAAATGATACTAGTATAGGAGAGCTCAACCCTTTGTACGCATAGATTGTAATCCTACAAGGTGTTTAACAATTTTTGGTAATTAAGGGTTAGGATGAATAGGATATGTTAAGGAGAAGTAAACTATTACTAAAATCATGGCCAATTAAATAATTTATTTTTTTATATTTAATTTTAGTTTTGAAAAATGAAAAATACTCAATGTAGAAAGTACAATGCCAAAAATATTTTGATTGCATAATCATGAAGAAGAAACCATAATTAGATTATTTAATGATGCACAAATAGATATTAAATGTACATGTGTATAATTAGGTTTTTTGATGTTCATAAATAAGTCATCATAGTCTATAAATATTCTTTCTAGTTACCTAGACACTCGTGTTGAGATGTGGACACTTATGTTGATGTTACTGTCTAAATCATGATGCATGTATTAGGTACATAATGTTTTTTATATCAATATTCAACCACATTGGTATTTTTGGTTTTTTTATCATCTTTTGTGATCTATCTATATCTTGCACATAGGCTTTGTATCACTATTTATATCTCAAACCATAGTTCTCCACCTTAAGCTAGATTATATTACAAAAAAATGGGTTAGTGGGCTCATGGTGTCGAGCTAACCTCAAAAATCCCTTTGTCAATGAGCATTGCCTACATATACAATACTCTAAGGATCACCTCAGACTCATGTATTTATCCCTTATTTATGGGAATGTGTGTACAAAATGGTTCAATATGTATACACACAATATTTTAAAACTTTATCATTTACTGATGCTTTCTCTCTTGTAAGAACCTATCAAGTTTCAATATCTCTAAGTGCTTGACACAAAGGGTGCATCGAGAAAGGGGTGGGAAAAATTTTAGTACTTTTAAATATTGTTGGTCCCTATACCATTACCTAAAACCACTAAAAGTTACTTTTATCTAATTCCCTAAGTAATTAAAACCTACTTATACACTCTTTTAAAAAATCACCTTTCAAAATATCCCCTAACTAAGCATACACCCCTTTTTCTTAATTTTACTACTATGTTATCCTGGTTGATCTTATTGCTAAATAAGTGCTCATTACAAAACTACATCAACCTAGTCGACCTAATTTGAGGCCTAATAGTTATATTTCCTTCAAAACAAGATTGACATGGTTGATCTTATCAGCAAAATTCCTTGGAGGGTTTAGGTCTAATCCTTGGAAATAGATACCCCCTACACTTCATTTATAAATAGATGAACATTCATTTTCACATTTCTATATCTCATAATTCTACTATTTCTACATTAGAGGAGTCATTTCTTAGGATTTTATCTTGGAGGGAAAGAAGTTTATCTTGTGGGAAAGTCTTAGATTCAAAGTAGGAGTATTTTAGACTAGAGATGATTTCTATAGTTTGATCCTTACAAAGCCATAACCACTTCTTGTAAAGAACCATTGGCTAATGGAGAGACTAAGGCATGATAGATTCAATTCAAGGTAAGTATTCCTAACTTTTACTCTTTCATTTAGTAGATTAGATATTGTACAAAGTAGTAAGATGAATGTTGTACTCCTTACTCATTTTACCTGTACATTGACTTGAGTATAATTCTATTTGCATCTTTTATTTTATTTATCATTAACTTTCCCCCTTTATGCCATAAGAGTTAGTGAGCACTAGATTAGATTCATTTCATGTATTATAGGCCTAGTTATGGTTATTATAAAATGTCATTTGTGTAGAGGATTTGGAACCCTCTCCTTTGGTATTGTGTGGTAAGAGATCCCTTAGTTAGGTTTAGTAGATCTGAATTGGTCATGTCCCAATATAAATAGTTCTACAAGGAATTATTTCAGTAAGATTACCTTCTCCAAGATTTAAATCCACTAAGTAGGACAAGTTATAGATCCATCCTAATTTGTTGCATACATTTTTGTGAACCTGGCATGAATCTAACCCTTGCATTCTTAAATTTTTTAGTCACAGTCAACTAGATCAAATTGGTTGATCAAGTTTTATTTTATCAATATAATTTTCTTTTTTACCTAAATAAATTGAACTAGTTAATCTAGTCTTAACCTATGTCTGCAGATTCAAGTTCAAAAGTCAACTAGGTCATATTAGTTGATCTTGTTTTGTCCTTTATTTGTAAGTTTTCATTTCAACAAACTAGATCGAGTTGGTCGATCTAATATTATTCTACTGTTGTCTAAATTTTTACATATAGTCAACTAGATCAAGCTGGTTGATCTTATTTAATTTAGTAATTTTTTATTTTTCAATTTTTAACAAACAAGATCGAGCTGGTCAATCTTGTCTTATTTTATTTTTTTCCAATTTTTTACATTTTTTAGACTAAATCAACCTGATTGATTCCACTTAACCATTGTATTTATAATATTTTTACTTTTTTAAGATCAAATCTTGCTTGGATGACCTAATCAATAGAACTTCAACACTCTCATCTATACAACTAAATTGACTTGGTCAATTTTGTTTAATTTTCAAGGTTTACTCTTACCAACTTAGTAATTTAATTTTATCAATTATCTCAACTTGTCATTTCTATTTATTAGTAAAATTAATCAATTATTAAAATTTTCATTCTCTTGTTAGTTTTTAATTATGTTAAAAATATACACATAATCAACAAGATTGAGTTGGTCGATCTAGTTTATTTTGGCCTTTTCTCAAAATTCAACTAGATTGAGTTGGTTGATCTAGTTTGTTCTAGCCTTTTTTTATACTACTATTTTCCTTCCCAAAAATCAATTAGATCGACCTGGTTGACTCTATAGGTTTTGGCTGACTTAGTTTAATAGGTGGCTGACCTAGTTTATTTTGCCTCTATTTTAGACACAATTTAGTAGGTGGTTGACTTATTTCAGTAGGTGGATGACCTAGTTTAGTAACCTAATAAATTCATAATTATGTATTATTTTCAACTTCCAATTAGTCAATAATACTACATAATCAAGTATTTAGATTATAACCTCACTTATATTATCACTTTAGATGAAACTATTCAATTTATTCCTTCATGTCTCCCTAATACCAAACTAATTATTGCATCATGCAACTTAAATTTTTCATCTTCAAGGCAAACATAATGTAATACAATTTAGGTTACTCACCATTATCTTCCTCTTGCTACCAATATTGGGAATAATCCACCTAATAATCCCTCCCATAATACCAATGTTGGGAATCCTCCTACCAACACTGACATTCCACCAAAAATCCTATTCCTCCCATTGATACAACTCAAATGATTCAATAAATGAATATTGTGTAAATAATTAACAATTCCCTAATAATACAAATACAATCTCATATATTAAAAATGACTAGTCAACCACCTAAAGTCATCATGACTCAACCAAATCAGAATTTTGTCCCTCATCCTCTTAGAGATGCCAATGGGCATCTCATCCATCAATGTACTTTGCATAAAAAAATTATTCAACATATGAAAAATGAATCGTTAAATCCTTTTATTGTGTCCATAAACATTGGAAACATCTCTCCAACTATAAAATATGATAGGACTAAAGATCATGTTATCTTTCTCAAAATATTTTACAATATCTATATAGAATGGGTCCAACTAAAAACTTTTCTACCACAAATATCCAAGCCAAAATCCTTTTTGGTGATGCACTCGAATGGTACAATCAACTTCCTAGACATTTCATTGTGTAGCTATAGTATTTAGTCAAAGCTCTAGTGAAGTAATTCCAACATAATGACCTTCTTAAAAAATTCCTTAGCCATTTCATCAATGCAAAGAAACTTCATAACCAATTTACTCACACTTTCATAAAAAAATGTAAGTCTCTAGCTCACAAAGTGGATCATAACATGAATGATTATAATCTTTTAAAACTATTTTTTATAGCTCTTAAAGTTCCTCTTCAATACAAATTTTGGATGTTTTCCCCTAAAACTTTAGAATAAGCCTTAGACCAAGCAAAAAGGCAAGACTTTCGTATGAGTTAATTTAAATCACCTCAAACAATTAGTAAGGAATATTTATAGTCACTTTATCATAACATTGATTCATATAAGCCTCCCCAACCTCAAACGGGAGTATCCAATTCAAACAATTTTAACCTAACCCACCCCCTTAAGTCTAGAAGAACTTAAGAATAAATTGCCACCCTCTAAACCCATGAGATTTGATCCTTACAAACCATCTCCAAAATGGTAAAATCCTAATAAATTTTATTGGTGGCATGCTACAATAGGTCATTCTCATGATACTTATCATGATATTCATTGATTTATTATTACTTCCTTGCTTGGTCCACATTTCAATCTTGATACTCTTACACAAAAACATTATCAAGACTAACTTCAAGCCTCACGAGCCCAATCTAAAGAATCATAATCACATCACCATCACTTACCTAATGATCAAAAACAATTACCCCATACTTCCACCTCATCTACTAATGTTGTCCAGACCACAATTGATCCTTATTCCTACACCAATAAGGAAAGGATAGCTAACATGAACAATTTCAAATAGGTGGTTGCATCCATCAAACCTCAACCTCTTACGTCACATGAACCCAAAGAGCACTTTGTTCAAATTCCTACCCCAAAGGACATCATAAATGGTCCTAAATTACCTTATAGACCTATTCATACCTCTCCTATATGTCCTATCAATTTTAACATCCATAAAATCCAACATATCAACACATTTACCTATCTCAAACTACATTAGAAATTCCAATTCAGTTAAGTTTATTTATTCCATTTTACCTCATTCCATATCACATGTTGGGGCATCTTACGATGCCCATCCACATATCACTTCAGAATTTAGGGCATCATGTGATGCCCATCTCTACATAATTTCACCCCTCGTGGCATCCTATGATTCCCACTCTTCTTCTACATTACATAATAATAAACAAATTCAACTTTAAGAAACCTTGAGAGACACATAAGCTTGTATTTCACATGCTTATCTTTGATATAGACATTAGCATAGATTTTTCTTATTTTTTGTCTCATGTTTATTTGTTTTTTGGTGTTTTATTTCATTTAGTTTCATCTTACTTACACCATTTTTTCCTTTGGGTTATTTTGTTTCATTTCACTTTACTTACACCATTATTTCCTTTTTGGTTCATTGGCTTTTATTTCATTTTTCATTTGGCCTTTGTTTCTGTTCTGGTTCCTAGGTAGCACCTTCAAGTTTTTCATTGATTTTCAATTTAATTATTTGTCATTTTTTGTCTTAATATATTTATGGTTATTTTACACTTATTTACTTTCAACCTATTTTTGAATGACTACTGCTTTCATTGGTGCTTATTCTAGATCCCTTATAGGTTAGTATGGATTCTCTAATGACATGACTATCATAGCTTCACCTCATCCCTTTCATAGTAATATTTTACCTCCTTGTGATAAGCCATGAGCATATTCATCATTGTATCACTTATTACGTGGATGCATCTCTCATGATCCCTATATTCCCCTTATTTCATTTCATTTTAGGCACACATAGGTTGATTTTTAACATAGTCTTTTGTGATTGGCAATAGCATTGAATCTTTTGCCATTGGATAGCATTGAGTCTTCTACCAATACCAATAGGTGTTAGTTAATGAAATTTAGTAATAGAACTAGGGGCTTCAAGTGTGATATTTTATGTGATTTTATAGGTAGATATTTCAAATGTTAATGATAAAAAACCTATGGGTTTCTGTGGGAAAGTCATTATGAAGCATGTTGTTTTGAAAATATTACTATTAGATCACTCTTAACAAGGATATACTACATGATAATGATGTAGTGCATATTTTTCTGATAGTGCACTTTTGTCCAAAAGGAACAAAGGATTTTGGAACCAAAGTGATAGTGAAGTATATGTTGAGTATGGATATAGTGTGGAATTCTTATAAATATGCATAGTAATTATAAGACTTTTAAGGATTCCTTAGATGTTTTGGTTTATCAAAATGGTGGATTGACAAAGAAATTTAAAGGTTTAGATGAAAACCATTGTTAGGAATTTATTGAATAAATTTCAGTGCCTATAGATGGAAAGAGATTCATAAGAGGTTATATTGATAGTAATTAAGGTACTATTGACCATTTTAACCACAAGTTAAAATAAGTCAACCCCTTATAGATAAAAACTTGATATATGGGCATTTTATAATTTCATATGGTGTGATATAATTTATTTTATATGATTTAATGTCATTTTAGCCTTGGTCATGGTCTAATTAAGTCCTTATGTCATTTAGGGGTCATTTTAGAGTCATCTATGAAAGTGGCATAGTTTTTAAGGTGTCCAAGTGTTTTAATTTTATTTATAACATCAAATATGTTAAATTACATATTATTTATGTTAGTCTCATTTTAAACTTGTAGGTTCCCTAATTGAAAATCAAGAAAATAACTGGAAAAAAAAGTTTTGGCACTTGTACGGCCTATGGAAGAGAGTGTCATGTGGGATAAGGTTTTGGGATGGATATTCAACTTCCTCAAAATAATTTCCATGATTTAAATACTTTTAAAGTTCCAAAAATGACCTAAAACCATTCTTTTCCTTCATCATCTTTATAGACATGCAAAACTAGTCAATATGTTTATGCTTAGTATGGCCAGTAGAAGAAGTTTTTTGGTCAAACGTCTTTGGGGGGTGATATTACACTTATTTAAATTAATTTTAATATATAAATTTCAAGGATTTGTCACTTTTTCTTTATGAACCATCCTTAACAAGTTGACTATACTTTTTTACTTATTATTTCCCACACTCTATAGGTTTTCCTCTTGTATGAGTAGGTCCAAACAATATAATTGCTAAGATTATTTATAGATTATTTTTACTCCATAATATCATGTATATAATTCTTTTTTTCATGTTTTAAGGTGTTTTTATAGGCCAATCATCTCAAGTTGTAGGTAAATATGTCTTTCTATGTTGTAGGCAGGTTTCCACCACTTCTAATGTTTTCATGTCTTGGTAGTGGTTTAAAATGATGGTTATAGGTTTTTTTCATGCTTAAAATATCCTTATAATCCCTTATCCATTAAAACTCATACTCAAGGGAGATTACCATGGAGTGGCAATCAAGACATATACCATATAGTTAAGTTGTTCCATGACTATCATACACAATCAAATAAGTGAGCTATGCAAGGTCTTGAAACACATCCATGGGGATATAATTATGGTCTTAAGGTGTGTAACACATTATATTATACATTTAAATTCAATTCAATTTCCCCAATGGTATCAGATTGAGTATGATGATCAATTCAAGCTATATATATAGTCTTTTGCCATTGGTACGCACCCACAAGTGCCTCAAAATAAGGATAACACATCAATATGAGGTATTTGATCTTATTTGAAGTTTTAATAGGATTTAATAATTCATATGATAGCTTTAAAGGGTATAATACTTATTTAATGCTAACACAGCATGCAGTTATTTATGCCTTACCCTCACTACCAGGTCTGCAACATGAAAGTGCACCTACAAGTGCCATACAGGAGATAGCCATGTGAAGTGAGAGTATTTTGTCTTATTTAAAGTATCATAATGTGGAGAATATCTACTTAGATAATTTTATAAGTTCTAAGAGGAGATATAATATATTTCACCATACATACGGCCATATCTCACTCTCACTACCAATGACACACCTTTATATGCATTCACATAGGTTTGTAGCTTGTAAGGCAAATATTTGAACTAGTCTATGAGATTCACCAAGGTTTGGAAGACATGGAGAAGATCCATAACATCATTAATGGAAGTCTCATTTCAATTTTTAAACCAATTCATTATACATACACCTCTCACCATATCTTTATAATCCTATCTGCAGATGTTCACCTATAGGTGACACTAACAAAGATCTGAAAGTGTGCCTAGAAGTGTATGGGAATGAGAAGAATTTTATTAAGGTTTACAAGGATTTATGGCTCCATTAAAATATTTTTTAAGTTCAAAAATGGTAGGCAGGTTGAAAGAAGCTATGTCCAATATGAAGGACTATGTTGTGGAGACAGTTTCCTTAAAGCTCCAAAATAGAGCACCAATCACTTTTGAGGTTGTCATTTGATGAGGTGAAAAATAACTTAGGTGAGATAAAATTATTTAATCCCTCATTAAGGGTAAGTACCTTTAAAAAAATAAGGTATGTGTGACTAGAGTAAAGGAGTGGTTGAAAGCCTTCAATATGGACATTTGTTCATTAAAAACATTTAGTGATGTCTATAGGATTTCAAGTTTCAAGTGAATTCTACCCCTCAAGTGGTAGTATGAAGTCATATATTATTTTTAGGTGATATTTTTGGGTTTAGGGCACACTAATGAGCATAAAAAATATCAAAATATTTTGGAGAGAAAGATGTTGAACTTCATTAGCACCTATAGGTGCTTTTGTCCTCAAAACTCACCTACAACTAACTATAAATGCTTATTTGCATATTTATATGTGAACTTGATGGAGACATGATAATAGGAACATATATAGGTTACAAATTTTATTAATACCTATAAGGTAATAATATACCCTCTATTATTAATTCCAAAGCTAATGCTCATTTATTAGACCCATATTTTTCCATCAGTAGGGCAGTTACAGTCACTGTAGTTGACAGTGAACTAAAATATCATGGTCTTGTTATGATATGGCTTCAGTTCATTATGAATGGACTCAAGTGAATTTTAAAATGGTTTATAGACTAAAAATACCCTTTATTAATATCATAATTCCTATACCATGCAAAACCACCTACAAGGGTCACCTTTGAAGGAGAAACATAGAAAACACAGTTAGCAAAAGGAGTCATATTACCAGTCTTGATGATGGTCTAACCTCAAAGCATAAGATGAATAATTTAAAAGATAAAATGAGATTTTTAAAATTAAAGGAGATAAATTCTATTAAATACAATGAACAAGATCTAGAACATATAGATACACCTACAAGTAGGCCCCATTTTCAAGGTATAACATAGTTTGTCATACATACCTAGTTAAGATGTGGGTTAAGAATGAAAATATGGATGATAGATGGTTTGTAATCATATTTAAAACCTATTTAATGATAGTTACCATAATTTTACACTCTTATAATGTGGAAATAAGGGAGGAGAGATTCAAAAAAGACATACAGTCAACATATCCATACCCTATACAATCAACTCTTTTAAGTTTGCCTTGCATTTTAGAGAGTTTGAAGGTGTTAGGGGTGTCAGATATACATGAAAATTGGTATATAAATTAATTACCAATTTATTAATATATTCATATAATTATTTTCCTTGAGATAGTATGGGGAGTGCCCTTTGTTCTATCTTAGATAGAGGGCATTCCTAGGGTGTTAAAACCCTGCAGGCCTCGTAGGTAGGGTCAAGAGAATGACTTGAAAGGTATTTAAATATTGAAGGGGTATGTATTAATATTTTTTTATCATGATAAAACATATAATAATCATTAAATTCATAACAAGATGCTTAAAAGAGATGGTGATTGGTCATATACAGGCTAATTCCACTAGGTTTCAGTTAGGCTTAAAGGCTAAAGGGATACCAATACCATTTCTAAGGCCATATGAACATTAAAATGATTTGATAAATTTTTTTAGGGAGGTATAAGGTGTTTCCAATATTTTTTAATGCATGAGAGATCACAAGGAAACCTCACTTTATCTCAAAGCCATTTCAGGCCTATGTAAGCAAAAAAAAGAGCTTGAGTACATAGATTTGGAAGCTCACATCTATTTAGACAATTTTAATGAGAGCCTAAGGAGAAATGATATGTTAGATAGGGTCCTTATCTTTATTTTTAAATAATTTTTTTAGGGTTTGAATGTTGGACCTTTATAAATAATCACTAAAGGTCAAAACTACTATAAACCCTCACAAACCTTTGCCAGTGACCCGATTGGGAAGATGAGGTAGAATATGCATCTAGATGGACCATAATGAGCATGAAAGTGATTTAAACCTATAGAGGACTCACCATAACTACTTCCAATACATTTGATGTGTTTCCTACTTGTAGAGATAGGGGAAATGAGCTTTTCTTGACTATTTTTGGTGTTTTTCAGGTTCTAGGAAGAGTCAAAGGATGAAATCAACTTTGGGAAAGATATTATGACTTAAAATAACTCATAATTACCATTTAATGATCTATAAAAACTAATAAGTACTTTTTTAAGTGCCTTCACTCCATCCAGTTTAGGATGGCATAATAAGCAAGTTAGTGAGAGAGTGAAATATTCAAGTGGATGGCCTTTTAAGGTCTACCTAAGGAATCTAAGGCCAAGAGGGGTTTTCCCAAGTGTATTTCACTCCATTGTATGGATCATATTGTAAAATTTAATGTAACTTTGGTGCCAAGTGTGAGGGGTGAGTGAAAGAGGAATTATTTAGACTGTAAGCAATGATAACTCATGTGCAGAAGAATATCGGTGATTAGGGATGCAGTCAATGCATGTTGGGGCTTGTATATAGACTCTCCCTCTTATTTCAATCATCACACCTATTCCTAGTTAGTTTTGGGACATTTCAAGAAAGCTAAATGATGAAGGTAGTTTTATTGTGTAGAATGAGGAATCCTATGCCACATTTTTGGTGTTTTATACATTTCAAGAGCATTTATCCTAAGATACCTTGCATGGACTATCTCATAATTTATTATCCTAAATTTTTAACTACTCCTATTGGAATGATAAGTGCTCTTATGACTCTTTTACTTCTCTTTTCTCACTTCTCTCTCAAGTTATATAAGTAGTGGCCTTTTTTCTTGTATTGGAATTCCACTCCATGTATGGCAAAGCCCTAATGGATTGACATTGTATTTTGACTTAGAAAAATTAATGCAAGTTTGGTTTTGAGTTCATGAACATTTCTCTAAGTGTTCAAAGTGATGTATGGTGAGGCAAAGTGATAATCTTCTATCCTTTCTTCCCTTATCCTCCCATGTTTATGCAAGAGTTCATATTCTAGGTCATATGAAGTATGGTCAAGTGTATGGTTCTATCTTTTAAGTGTACAATGAGCCTTAGTGTCTATAACTATCCTATGTTTCACTTACCTTGGATATCCTTCATACATCTCATCTCCATAGTGAAACACTCATGTTAGAATCTCTTAGGACTTGGAAGATTAGCTTGTATGCCTTGTTTCTTAGTGCATGAAGTATAATGGTCATATGGAAATCATTTTGGTGAATCACCCCCTTAGATCAGTTTCATTTCATGTAACTTTTATCCCTCTTCCCCACAAGAAATCAACTAGTTTAGGTGATAATCACTTCAAGATACATTTAGGGAGCTACCCCTTAAACCTAGAGGCTCACTTCCAGTATAGGTACACTCACATAACTAGAAGTGTTCCCATATTACCCAAATATATAAAAGGCTTGAACACCCTCTTATAGATTGAAATCTTTGGTGATAATAATTATGGAATGCTTGGTGGGACCATGGTCCAAGAGAGTGGAAATATTGTTGGTGTGTCTTTCCTCTAATTAACTTTTGGAAACAATCAAGCTAGAACCAATGGTGACTCCAAATGAAAACTTTTGGTTGTAATCAGCCCAAGTATCTTTTACTGAAGATTTTGATTAGTACCTGTATCCCATTAAACATATTAGGTTGATATGAACATCTATGGTGAATACCCCTACCGTGAACCTCCCTATCAGCCTTATTATGAACCACATTTTACTCCTCAATAGCCCTATCAAAATGTCTATCAATCCTATAATAGGGAATGACAGCCCTATGGTATTCCATTTCCCTTTCCATAAATACATCATGTTGTTAGATATCCTTATGAGGAAGTTTATCAAGATAAATATCAATAAATGCCTTCCTATCAATTCCAATGTGGCCCTTACCGACTATTTCATGATGCCTATCAATCTCAAGAGGATCCTTATGAGTCTTGTCATGAGGAATTCAAAAATTCCATTGATTGTACACAAATGTACTATAAGACAAAGTATGAATTATTAGAGCTTAAAATCTAACAACATAGAGTTGGCCTCAATCTCTATCATTACCCTCCTCCTCTTCCATCATCCTCACCTCATGCCAAACACTTCTTAGCACTCCTACCAGAGTTGCTAGTTAATGAAGAGAATATGGGGACATGGGATAATGAATTTGATGTGCTTCCTATTCATCACATGGAAATTTTAAGAGGCATTTCTCAAAGTTATATGTGTGTGATAGAGGTAGTTGGAGGAAAATAAGGAAATAATGGAGATATCAAAGATAACTTGGCTTGGCAAAGAAGTGCCTTTAATGCTCAATAGATAAGCTAAGTATGTGGGAAGATAAAGAGATAAATAATGAACATGTTGTTATTGAAGATCCTCAAGGAGGATATTAGCAAGGTTTAACTCCTACTTATGTAGGTATTATTCATTTTAATTATCCCAATAAATCACTTCCCCATGAGATTACTAGTGCATTCCTCTTCCTTAAATCCACCCACAAGCCCTCTACTACCCCTCACATTCCATCTCCTTCACATGAGCCTATCCATCAACCTTTCACCTTACACCTTCTTAAGAAAGAACCTATATTGAGGGAATAAAATTAAGTAGAAAGAGCTCAAGTCATAGCTAATCAAGAAGATCTCATGAGTGATTATGAGGAATAAATCATCATAGGGACTCCCCTTAGTGAATAGAAGGACAATTCTACCTTCTTGAATGAAGAGAAACATATTAAAGATTATTTTTTAGTTATTCATGAGGAATGTGGCTAAGACTTGAAGAAAGAGGTATTTGAAGAAGACTTCATATCTGATCATGAAGCTGTGGATGACCATATCAAGCATGAAGACGAGTATGATATTAAGGATGAACATGAACTTCAAGTCATCCTGCAAGAAGTTATAGTCCTAGAAGAGCCTCATGAGACTAGGGTAGAAAAAGTTGTTATCCTTGAAAATGACTCAATATCTTAGCAAAATTTTGAACCACCCTAGGATGCATTAGATCATGAATAACATTAGCTTGATGACTTTAGACATCAAGAAGAGAAAGTTGAAGAAGTGGTGGTCCTAGATAACAAGGAGGACAAAGATGATTGGTAGCATCAAATGGAACTCTTTTAAGAGCTTGAAGACATTTTCCAAGTTAAATTACAAGTACATAACAAGATTGATAAAGTTTTTTCCATGGAGGAAAATGATGAAGATTGGGTGGACTATGCAAAGCTCCTTGATGTTCTCAAAAAGGTTGCAGTTGAGAAGAAACCCAATCTTATTAAGAGCACCATGGAAACTACAAAGGTATGCCTTGTTAAACTACCATTATAGGTTATATTTGTGTATCCATATGATAAATTTGAGGCTATTTGTATGTAATAAGAGTTCATTTCCATATCTAACCTGGTTGGCACTACTTGGTTCTCATTGAACATCATGCCAATAAAGTTGGAAAATACCATGAAGAAGATCGAGGTATCAATGCTAAGGGTAAAAAGGCTACATGCCTCATTAATTCCTTCTTGTCATGAAGAAAGAGAGGGTCAAAACTTTCCCTTTTATCCTAGAGGGAGTGTTCATTTCAATTTAGGTAGTTTTTTAGTCAGTTTGTGTGTGTGTGTTTCATAAGTGCTCATGAAGCACAAGTATGTGTTTGCTTAGTTTCTTGTCTTGTGTGTTGTATTTTTTTGTATTTCCTTTATTTTTGGTGTGTTTTGAAAGTAAAATTGTGTGTAAAAATGGTATATAGGTGACTCTAATTCCTAATGGATAAGATTAGGCAACTGGTCTTGTCATAATAAGCATACCACCATTGGGAAATCACTAAGAATATTGACAATTTTGACCAAAAGTCAAAATGAGTCAACCCCATATAGCCAAAAACTTGATATAGGGTCATGTTATAATGTCATAGGGTGTGTTATAGTTTATTTGATGTGATTCAATGTAATTTTAGCCTTGGTCATGGTCTAATTAAGTCCTTATGTCATTTTGAGTCATTTAGGAGTCATTTTAGAGTCATATATGGAATTGGCATGGTTTTAAAGGTGTAAAAGTGTTATATTTTTATTTCCAACATCAAATATTTCATATTCCCAGTTAGTAATTTCAGTCCCATCTGAAACTTGTTGGTTCCCTAACTGAAAATCAAGATTAAAACTGAAAAGAAAGAGTTTTGGCACTTGTATAGCCTATGGAAGAGAGTGTCACATGGGAGAAGGTTTTGGGATGGATATTAAAATTCATTAGAATCATTTACATGTTTTAAATTCTTTTTAAGTTATAAAAATGAGCCAAAACCATTATACTCCATCACCTTTTTAGACATGCAAAACCAGTCAACAAATTTATGCTTAGTATGGCCAGTAGAAGAAGTTTCAAGTCAAACTCATTTTTGGATTGATAGTACACTAATTTAAATTAATTTTAATATTAATATTTCAATTATTTTTCACTTTTTATTTATGAACCATCCTTAACAATTGATTTTACTTTTTTACTTGTTGTTTCCCACACCTTATAGGTTTTCCTCTTGTATGAATAGGTCTATACAATCCAATTACTAAGATGGATTCTAGATGATGATGAATCCATCCTACCATGTTTCCCATGCATTTTTTACTATTTTAGAGTGTTTTTATAGGTCAATCATCTCAAGTTGCAAGTAAATACACCTTTCTATATTGCAAGTAGGTTTCCACCACTTCCAATATTTTCATTTCTTGGTAGTGGTCTCATAGGATGGTTATAGGTTTTTTCCATGATTTAAATATCCTTATGTTCCCTTATCTATTCAAACTTAGCCTCAAGGGAGATTACCATGGAGTGGTAGTTAATAAATGTACCATATAGTCAATTTTCTCCATGATTATCATACACAGTCAACTAAGTGAGTTGTGGAAGGTCCTAAAACACATCCATGGGACTTTAATTATGGTATTAAGGTGTGTAACACATTATCTTATACATGTAAATTCAATCCAAGTTCCCAAATGTTGTTATATTGAGTATGATGATCAATTTAGGTTATATATACAGTCTTCTATCATTAGTATGCACCTATAGGTGCCTCAAAAGAAGGATAACACGTCAATATGAGGTATTTGACCTTGTTTAAAGTTTTCATTATATTCAGTAATCCATATGAGATATTTAAAGGGTATAATACTTATTGAATTCTAACACACCATGAAGTTGTTTATTCCTTACCCTTACTGCCAATATGAAAGTGCACCTACAGGTGCCATACTAGAGATAACCATGTGAAGTGAGAGTGTTTGGTATTATTTAAAGTATATTAATGTGGATAAGATAAATTTAAATAAGTTTAAAATGTCTAAGATGAGATATAATATCATTCACCATACATATTACCATATCTCACTCTCATTGCCTATGACACACCTTCATATACATTCACAGAGGTCTATAGCTTGTTAGACAAATATTTGAACTAGTATATGAGATTCACCAAGTTTTTTAAGACATGGATAAGATCCATAACATCATTAATATAAGTTTCATGTCAATTTTGAAACCAATTAATTATACAATACACCTCTTTCCATATCTTTATAATCTTAACTATAGATGTTCACCTACAGATGGCACTAATAGAGGTCTGAAAGTGTGCTTAGAAGTGTATGGGCATGATAATACTTTTTTTATTATCTAAAAGGATTGAGGGTGCCATTAAAATAATTTTTAAGGTCAAAAATGGTATTCAGGTTGAAATAAGCTATGTTCAATATGAAATATTGTGTTATGAAGACAGTTTCCCTAAAGCTCCAAAACAGAGCACCAAGCACTTTTGAGGTTGTCATTTGATTAGGTGAAAAATAAATTATGTGAGCTAAAATTATTTTATCCTAAATCCCTCATGAAGTGGAAGTGCCTTGCCAAAAATAAGGAATGTGTGACTAGAGGAAAGGTGTGGTTGAAAGCCTTCAATATGGACATTTGTTCACTAAAAACATTTAGTGATGGCTACAGGATATCAAGTTTCAAGTGACTTATACCCCTCAAGTGGTAGTATGAAGGTATATCTTAATTTTAGGTGATAATATTTGGTTGAGGGAATACCAATGAATATAAAAAATATCAAAATATTTTAAATAGAAAGATGTTGAACTTCATCAGCACCTATAGGTGCTTTTGTCCTCAAAACTCACGTATAACTAACTGTAAATGTTTATTTTCAGGTTTATATGTGAACCTAATGGAGACATGATAATAGGAAAATATATAGGTTACAAATATTCCTAATACCTCTAAGGTAATAATAGACCCTATGGAACTTATTCCAAAGTTAATGCTCATTTATTAGACCCTTGTTTCTCAATCAGTAGGGCAACTAAAGTCACTGTAGTTGACAATGAACTAGGATATCATGGTCTTGGTGTGATATGGCCTAATTTTGGTATGAATGGTCTAAATTGAATTGAAAAATGGTTTATAGACTTCAAAAATAACATTTATCAATATCATAAGGCCTATACATTCAATACCACCTATAGGGGTTACCTTTGAAGGAGAAACATAGAAAACATAATTAGTAAAAGGAATCCTATAATAGTCTTGATGATGGTCTAACCTCAAAGCATAAGATGAATAATTTCAAAGATAAAATGAGATTTGGAAACTTTAAGGATATCAATGGTATTAAGGGAAATGAACATGATTTGGAACATATAGATACACCTATAGGTAGGCCCCATTTCCAAGGTATAACATAGTCAGTCTATCATACAAACCTAGTGAGCAAAGATGTGGGTTAAGAATGTAAATATGGATGAAAAAGTGTTTGTGATAATATTTAAAACCTGATAATTATATTTATCATCATTTTACACTCTTATAACATGGAAATAGAGGAGGAGAGATTCAAATAAGACATGTAGTCAACATATCCATACCCTACACAGTCGAATATCTTAAGTCTATCTTGTATTTTAGAGTATTTTAAGGTTTAGAAGTGTCATATGTACATGTAAATTGGTATATAAATTCATTAACACTTGATTAATATACTCATAGCATTATTTTTCTTGACACAATAAGGGGAGTGCCCTATATTCTGTCTCAGATAGAGGTCACTCCTAGGGTGTTAAAACCCTATAGGACTAGTAGGCAGGGTCAAGAGAATAACTTGAGAGGTATTGAAATATTTAATGGGGATGTATTAAGATTTTCTAATCATGATAAAACCTAAGAGACTCATTGAATTCATAATAAGAGGCCCAAAAAAGGTGGTGAGTGGTCATATACATGTTAAGTCCACTAGGATTTGGTTAAGCCTAAAGGCTAAAGGAATACCAATACCATTTATAAGGTCATATGAACATTTAAATTAGTTGATATATGTTTTTATGGATTTATGAGGTGTGTCCAATATTTTATAATGCATGGGAGATCATAGGGAAACCTCACTTTAGCTCAAAACTATTTCATGCCTGTGCAAACAAAGAAAAGAGCTTGAGTAGGTAGATTTGGAAGCTCAAATATATTTTGAGTATTTGAATGAGAACTTAAGGAGGTATGATATGATATATATTGTCCTTATCTCTATTTTTTAATTATTTTTTTAGGGTTTTAATGTTGAACCTTTATGAATAATCATTAAAGGTCAAAATTGTTTTAAACCCTCATAAACCCTTGATAGTCACCCAATTGGGAAGATGAGGTATAATATGCATCCAAATGGACCATAATGAGAATTAAATTTATTTAATCCTACATATGACTCACCAAATCTACTTACCATACATTTAAGGTGTTCCCTACTTGTACGAACAGGGGAAAATGAGCTTTTCTTGACTATTTTTGGTGTTTTTCAAGTTCTAGGAAGAGTCAAAGGATGAATTAACTTTAAGAAATATATTATGAATTAAAATAACTCAAAATTACCATTTAATTATTTATAAAAACTCCTAAGTACTTTTTCAAGCGCCTTCACTCTATCTAGTCCAAGATGACATAGTGAGCAAGCTAGTGAGAGAGTGAAATCTTCAATTGGATGGCCTTTTAAGGTCTACATCAGTAATATAAATCTATGAGGGGTATTTAAAAGTGTCTTTAATCCCATTATACACATCATATTTTAAAATTTAAGGCAAATTTGGTGCCAAGTGTGAGGGGTGAGTGAAAGAGGAGTTATTTTGACTACAAGCAATGATAACTCATGTGTAGAAGAATATCAATGATTAAGAATGTAACCAATGCATGTTTGGGATTTTATATAACCTCTCCCTCTCATTTCAATCATCACACCTATCCCTAGTAAATTTTGGTATGTTCTAATAACGCTAAATGATGAAGGAAGTTTTATTATACAGAATGAGTAATTCTACACCACATTTCATGAGTTTTATGCATTTGAGGAACATTTGTCCTAAGATATATTACATGGTATATATATTAATTCATTATCTAAAATTTTTAACTCCTTTTATCATTAAAAGTGTTCTTATGACTCTTTTACTTCTCTCTTATCACTTCTCTCTCAAGTTCTATAAGTAGTGGCCTTTTTGGCTCTTGTATTGGAATTTCACTCCATGTATGGTGAAGCCCTACTGGAATGACATTGTATTTTTCCTTTGAAAAATTAATTAAAGTTTTATTTTGAGTTCATGAACATTTTTATAAGTTTTCAAATTGATTTATGGTGATGTAAATTGATAATATTCTATCCTTTCTTCCCTTATCCTCTCATGTTTATGCAAGAGTTCCTATTCTAGTAGGTCATATGAAGTGTGGTCAAGTGTAAGGGTTTGTCTTTTAAGTTTAAAATGAGCCTTAGTGTCTAAAACTATCCTATGGCTCACTTACCTTGGATATCCTTCATACATCTCACCTACATATTGAAACACTCATGTTAGAATCTCTTAGGACTTGGAAGATTAGCTTGTATGCCTTGTTTCTTAGTGCATGAAGTATAATGGTCATATGGAAATAATATTGGTGTATCACCCCCTTAGATTATTTTTATTCCATGTAACTTCTATCCCTTTTCCCCACAATAAATCAACTAGTTTAGGTGATAATCACTTCAAGATATATTTAGGGAGTTAGTCCTTAAACCTAGAGGTTCACTTCCATTATAGGTACACCCACATACCTAGAAGTGTTCCCATGTTTCCCAAATATGAAAGAGGATTTAACACCCTCTTATAGGGTGAAATATTTTGTGATAATATGCACAATATAATAGTATGTAAATATCTCTCAAAAATTACCATGGAATGATCCCACCCCATTCCCAATGCACCCTTTAAGGCATGCACTTATGGATATTAATGTACCCAAAACCAATAAGGAAAATCATTAGTAATGTGATAAATTAAATATATCATGTGTATACATATGACACACCCAAATCTCATTAGTTTCAAACTATTGTAACATGGAATGGTGATTTGGAATAGATACATAGTAACAAAAAAAAGTGCATAAATGAAAATAAATATTGATAAATAAATATGAAATGAAATTACTTATATGTTTCATAATAATGGTATAATATTTAAATAATTAAGATTAAAATAAATATGTCCACATAATAATTGATAAACTATAAGAATACTTGATAATTATGAATGAGACACTTCCATGGGGAACCTCTAAAACCATGCAAATAGAGAAAAATTCACAATATGATGATAAAAGACTAACCACTACCTCCTATATATACTCTACTTATCCAAGGCTATTACATATTCCAACCATACTAAAAAAATAAAAATAAAATTCAATAAGATAATATGGAAAGTATGTAAGTCACAATTTGGCCACACATATCCCTAGATGCACTATAGGTTAAGGGTGTATAATGCCCGTCCCCTTCAAAACAAGGTTTCCCTCAATGTTGAATCAATTTTGGTTTTTTTTGTAGGAATTATTGATCACCCCATGTTTCATATTCATGATTGAGACTCTTCTATTTTATCCAATACTCCTTAAGCTCTCTTGTTCTTAGTTTTAAGTGTGTGTGAGAAGGATCTCTTCATGTTCAAAAATAACTCTACCTTCTATAACCAGCTTAACTCAATTTGGGTAGAAACTTCCTATAAAATGACCTTATTCTATAAATATACATGAAATACAAGATGTATGCGAGTGTATTAGGGTAGCTCTAGCTTATGTGCCATATTTCTAATTTTTTTATAGGATCTAATAACGGCCATAATACTTAAGAGAAAGTTTGTTATCAATTTTATATTACTTCAAATACATATGTTATATGGTTTAAATCACACAAATGCCTACATATTGATATCAAAATTTATGTACTATGGTGTTGATAAATTTTCTACTTCATTATATTCTATACCATTACTAATTTTTCCCTTAAACTAGTTATTACCTCATGTTGATGTTGAATGTGTTCCATAAAAACTTACGCCTTAGGTTTCACCTTCAAGGAAGAAGTTATGGATGGGGGATGATAAACATAAAGTGCCATAAATGAAGACATTTTAAAATAAATATGAAAGGAAGTGTTGTAGAAACCATTATGCTAGTGGTAGCCAATGGACCTAATATATCTATTTTTCTAATACAAAATAATGGAGATACTCTTCTATGAATTTGTTGACAACCTCTATTTTAACATAAAATTAAGGATGATATGATGAGTTATGAGCCAACTGAGTACCCCAAAAATAAAATATATCATTCCAAAATTTATTGGTTAATATATGATCACAATCACTTATAATTATTTTTGGAGTACCATGCATCTTTTAAAATTTATTGAGAAAAGCAACAACTATTATACTAGCTACAAGTGGTTGTGATAAGGAACAAAAATGAGAATATTATATCAGCCTATCCATAACTACCATGATGATAGTTTTACATTCAAACCTTGGCAAACCTATAATTTAATCCATGGAAATGTCCTTCCACCTCTAGCTAGGAATGGATAAAAGTTGCAAAAGACATGATGACTTAATTTTTTCTCCTTTGTTTAGTTGACAAACAATGTATTATACCAAAAATTTCTATATATCCCCCTTGATTTCTTCCCAAAATAAATATTGATTTATTTATGATATATATTCATAAATTTTTATTTCCCCCTATTGGAGATGCATGAATCTCTTGAATGATCTTGTGTTTGAGGACAAAATCCTTACATAAGTATAATCTATCTTTATACCATAATGTGTTCCCTTTCCATGCATTTTTTCATAAACATCTGAACCCTACTAAATATTATGAATTATTACTTATGTATCCCTATCACTCTCCCATTTAGATCTTTCTTATTCTAACCAATATGATTATTATATGGATATTGTGCATAACAATGCCTCAATTGATTCATCCCTCTTGAAAAGTGCATCTGATACCACATTCTCTTTTCCTTTCTTATAGACTATTTTAAATTAATATCCAACCATTTTAGTCATCTATTTTTTTTTATTTTGATGACAATCATTATTCCAAAAATTATTTTAGACTATCATGATCAGTCTTTATATGAAATTATCTACCCATCAAATAATGTCTTCATTGCTTGACTAGATGAAGAATAGCCATCATCTCTTTCTCATACATTAGCTTGAGAATGTTTGTCCCTTGAGGTGTCAACTCTCAAATTAAATGGGTATTATTTATTTCATGATTATTACCCCCATTACATATCTTGATGCATCACATTCAACAATAAATGTTTTGTAAAATTAGAGGTTTCCAAAACTATAATTGTTCACATAGCCTCTTTCATTTTCTCAAATGCTTTGGTAGATGGTTCAATCCAATGGAAGGAATATTTATTCAACAAGTCTATGAGTGTATATATCATGCTACCATATTTTTTTTAAATATACAATAGTAACCTATTAGTCCCGAAAATCCATGAAGGTTCTTGAGGGTCTTTGGCACTTGTCTCTCCATCATAGTTTTGATCTTCTTAGGGCCAGATTTTGACTCCATCTAAAAAAATATGACCTAAATACACCATCTCATGGATTATAAAAGACCATTTGGAATTTTTTACATAAATAATATGTTTTTCAATAACTAACAGTACCTATTTCACATCCTCATCAACTGGTAAGGGATCCCAACCATAATTATGTTACTTGTTTTTAGATTCATCATGTCTAACAAGTGAAAAATTAAGAGCCAATTAATGAAATTTTTCCTTTGGTATGGGATCCAAACTTCCCCCTCCATAACTATTTATATTAGACCAATCAATCCTAACATGGGGTGAGGAGAATGGATCCTCTAGTTATGCGATTATTAACTATGATATCAATGGTGTCGACCCCACACCCATGCCCATAATGTGGAGAGTGGTGGCATGGAATATTATGAGGCTCATATCTAATAGCACATGAAGCATTCTCATAATAGTCCAAAAGAGTTTGTAAATGATGCAGATCTAGGTAGACTTTATCTATTTAACTCTAGATCTAGAGGGTAACATTAGAAATCATAACTTTTTTTGTTAAATAAAATCTCTTTTCCACATCTTCATGATTAAAACATGGTTTATTTCTAGATTTCTAAATTTTAAAAAGAATACCAACATGGAAAATATGCTAAAATATGTTATATCTTATAGGAATCAAGGTAAAATCCCCTAAGATCCATTTTTGATGTGAAAATTTTGATCCAAAAGGGCTTGAAGAGGATGTAAATCCATATCCAAGTAGACTAAGCACGAGGACAAAACCAAAAAAAATGTGTAAGGGTTTTTGGGTGGTGATAAGTAGGTTAGATGGGGTTTGATACCCCATTTTCTTGAGTTAATTACCAATAGGAAAACCTTGGTAAATAATACACCAAATAAAATGGGCTTTCTTAAGCTCAATAAGAGTTGCCTAGCTATTAAAAAACCTTCTACACCGTACAAAAGAAAAATATCAAGATTTTATCAATGATTAAAGGTATCAATTTTAATTTGCTAAGGAGCTAATATATTATACCCCAATCAAAGAGAATAACAAGTAAATGACATATTTATATTCCAATGCCAATCTTTCCACTAGGGTGTAAGGGAAGTAACACCAATTTTGTGTAATCACTCCTCAGGTATAAAAATTTGTAACTTAGCAGTGGAATTTATATCTTCATTATTAATATTAAAATTAGCCTTCAAAATATTCCATGGGACCCAATCCTTATTTAAATTTTAGAACAAATCTCTTATCATTTTAATACCCTTTTTAAATAGTCTCAAATCTTTGATCCAAGGGACCATGATAAAGGAGAAATTTTGATAATTGAACATAATATACCACCACAAGGAGTGAGATTTTATATAAATACAACTTCTAAACCTATCCCCTACCTAAATGAGGTGATTTTTGAGCCTCTGCCAATCCTTCTAGATGTTTTTCATAATAAAAGTACAATCAATCTTAATAGGAATAGGGCTAATGAGAAGTTTATGTAAACCAATCCTTTATACCAAGAGGGCATCCTTAAGAAATGCAATGTCTCAACAATATTTTCCAAGATTCATCACCTTTCAGGCCTCTTATGATCCATTTGACATTGAGGGTAAGACCTTAGATCTTAATGTCGATAATCCCAAGGTTGCTAGCTTATTTATTTCAATAACAAATGGTCCAAGAAATTATATGAAAACCATGATCCTCATATACTCATAGTGCCACATAATTTCTCATGCAAGTACCCAATCTTTATAGTATATCAAAAAAATAAGGAATACATTACAAGAAGGTTGGTCCATTTTAATTTTCATGCATATAGCCTTTGTAGGTTGATTTATGTATTTCAATTCTTATCCCAAGATTTGTGTTCATTACTCAAAGTGTCTTAAGTCCTTGTTTTTGATAGTTCTTAGACTTGTTCACTGGTCTATAATATTTCATTCATGATAAGGATGTCCACATCACCCATGTGGTGCTTCACATTGCTTATTTACATCACATTATTCCCATTATCCCCTTATTGGATATTGATTTTAGTTTATCACATCCTTGATCACATATACCTACTTACACCTCTTGGTTTATAGTTTATGAGTTACATTATAATACCTCAGATACAACTAGGTTTTCCTCACAAACATCCATTCAGCATCTAATTTCCACCATTTCATTATAATTCTAGTCATGTCATTAGGTGATTTTGTTTTCTTACATCATATCTTAGAACAAGAACTAAGTTTGAGTTGTCATCCTTTAGAGCTTTAGATTCATCTATCTATCATGTTATTGTTTGATTTTTATGGACTTCACTTATCTTACATTAAAAAAATTGCATGCTTACATGTTTTTATTTATGTATGACATAACATGTTTATCTTACATATTAACTTACATTTCAGTTATTTATGCTTTCTTCATCTTTATTTGACATGTGTGTCTTACATTTGGATTTATATGTTTCATTTTTAGTCATCCATATTTTTATTTATGTATGACTTGACATGAATGTCTTGCATATTAACTTACATTTAATTTTCATTCATTTATGTTTTCTTTATGTTTTATTCAACATCATTATCTTACATTAGGTTACCTTTCACTTACCTACATATCATTGTTAGAGTTTTATTGCATTGACATTTCATTTACTTACAATGTTTTACATGCTTCCCAATGTTATTTAATATGTTCTACATTCCTTTTTATCATTTATGTTTTACATGCTTCCCAAGTTGATTTAGTATGTTATATATTCCTTTTTGTCATTCATGTTTTACATTCTTCCCAACTTGATTTAGTATGTTCTACATTCCTTTTTTCATTTATGTTTTACATGTTTCCCAATTTGATTTAGTATGTTATACATTTCTTTTTATCATTCATGTTTTACATGCTTCCCAACTAGATTTAGTATGTTCTAAAGTTTTACATGCTTCCCAAATTGATTTAGTATGTTCTACATTCTTCTGTCATCATTTTGTCATTTACATGCTTGATATTTTAGTTCTAACCTAGCCTTAGCAACCCTAGCTTGTCAATTTTTCAAATTAATTTAATTAGTCTTTTAGAGTTATTTATTGCTACTTTGATCATCTTATGAATGCACATTATTTATATTTTTAGTATTTTCTCCCTAGGGTTTTTCAAATGTAGGTAATGCACCCTCCATGATTGATATTATTATATTTTCATGCATTCATTTTGCATAAAGTTAAGTCAAGGTATGTATATGGTAATTTTGGTTAATCTTATTTCATTTTAGTATTTCACTTTCAATTATCTCAATTAGTGTGTTGTTATGTTCTTTATATAAGCACCATCCTATGGTAAAACTACATGACATATGATGAGCTTTGAGTGGGACATATGTATATACATAATATTTTTAAACTTTATCATTTATTGATACTTTATCTCTTGTAGGAACCTATTGAGTTTAAATCTCTCTAAATGCATGCCTTAAAGGGTAAACTAGAAAATGGGTGGGTAGACATTGGTGCTTCATAAGATTATTGGTCCCTATATCATTACCTAAACCACTATAAATTACCTTTCTCCAACTCCCTAAGCAATTAAAATCCACTTATACACTTTTCTAAGAAATTCACCTTTAAAAATAGTCCCTAACTAAGTATACACCCTTTTTATTCTTGTTCATACTATGTTAGCCTAGTCGATCTTTTTGGTAAATTAGTGTATGTTACAAAACTCCATCAACCAATTCAATGTAGTTTGAGGCCTAAAGGGTATATTTCCTGCTAAATAAGATCGACCTGGATGACTTTGTTAGTGAAATTCCATAGAGGGTTTAGGTTCAATCCTTGGCTATAAATACCCCCTTCACTTCATTTATAAATAGGAGAACATTCATTTTTGTATTGTTACAACTCATAATTCTACTATTTATACATTATAGGAGTCATTACTTAGGGTTTTACCTTAGAGGTAAAGAAGTTTATCATTTGGGAAAGTCTTTAATGCAAAGTAGGGGTATTTTATCCTAGAGCTAATTTATATAGTGTGATCCTTACAAAATCATAAAAAACTCTTGCAAATCACCATTGTCTAAGAGAGATATTGATTCATGATAGGTTCAATTCAAGGTAAGTATTCCTAACTTTTACTCTTTCATTTAGTATATTAGATATTACATAAAGTAACATGATGAATGTTGTATTCCTCGCTTAGTTTACCTCTACATTGACTTGAGTAGAGTTATATTTGCATGTTTTTATTTATTTATCATTAATTATCCTCCTTTATGCCACAAGATTTAATGATCACTATATTAGATTTATTTTATGTATTGTAGGCCTAGTTAGGATTATTGCATAATTTCATTTGCCTAAAGGCTTTGGAACCCTCTCCTTTGGTATTGTGTGGTAAGATATCCCTTAGTTAGGTTTATTAGATCTAAATTTTTCATGTCCCAATATAAATAGCTATGTAATGAATTGTTTTGGCAAGGTTACCTTTTTCGAGATTGGAATCCACTAAGTAGTACAAGTTACAAATCTATCCTAATTCATTGCATACATAATATACTATAGGAAGATACATCTAATTATCTATCTTGTAACTTGAAAAATATGGCTCATGGGTTGTATTTTGAGTGTATCATACTTATAGTATGACTAATCCTATGATAGATATGAAAATAGGAATGAATGGGGTAGAATAGATTATTTGTGCACTTTGAAATTTAATGTTATGTCTAAGCTTGAGAGGTGATTGCTTGATATTTTCTAGATAGATATTAAGTATGATTTACTTGTATATATACTAGATATTTTGAAATAATCCTCAAGAAAGGGTTAATGAAATTATTATACCAACATGTACACATCGAAAGGTTTGAAAATTTGAGTGTTTTAGGGTAAGGACACTTGCATTGGAGCAAGGATAATAGTGTTAATGTTATTGTCCTGCTTTGAATGCTACTATCTAGGATGGAAGAAATTTTTTGAGGTTTTGTAACTAACAATGAAGGATATATAAGATTTAAAGTGTTTTTTGGTTATAGGTGATCTAGATAACTAGAGTAATCAGGGTTGGACTAAGAAATAAGTAATTAGACCGAGTGAGGTGGTGAATGTGAGCCTTTTAATTGTAATCAAGGTCAAACTAAAGGATCAACCCTTAAGCTATTATTTTCAAGTGTATAATAATAGTTTAACATATAAATCCAAATTTAAGCATCTAGATCCCCCGCAATCTAGTAATGCATAAGCATGATATTACTAGGTTAATGGAAATAAAATGTATTATGGTGTGTACAACACACCTTATCTTTACTTGAGCCCACTTGATTTTGATGTTTATATATGAGCTACAACTAATAATGTGTTATAGGTGTAATTAGTGCATATAATATGAAATTTAATAATTTTAAATTAATTAAAATAAAGAGATCAAGGAAGGATTACACATGTATTTTAGATGCAACATGTTTCCCCTTGGTAGTTTGTCTTGGTAAAGATGCTTCTTAGCTAATGCATTTGAGAAAGGTTCAAAACTGAACCTTGGATATGTGAAGAGGGTAATTAGAGGGTGATCATTCCCCCAATACAATATAAGGATAAATTATGCAAATTCCATTGAAAGCAAAAAAATCCAATCACACAAATCAAGTATAACCAATCTATCTAATCTATCCAAGTTAGCTAATCTCACCAAAGTCAAATGGTGTAACCATATCAACCTTCAATAATAGAATCATAGTGCCAAGTCCATTGAGCATGCATAATATCTATTTCATGAATAAAAAAGATCCAACTATTGCAGTAGGTAAGAGTTCATAGATTTCATCTTGGTAAGGTCAATGCACAAACATGTGTATAATCTAAAAGTGTATATATAATTTAGTACATGTGCACCTCAAATATGTCTCAAGCTGAAGTATCTATCATAATTTAACCTATAGTTTATAACATGTGTATAGTATGTATCAAAAATATATAAATATATATCCCAAATCTATTCCCAATGCATAGAATTTTGTCCCAAATGTATATCTGAATCTTTAAATTATGTAAACTTAATAAAATTATGATCATTATTTAAATTATATGTATGTGCAGTCATGTCTTTTATGAAATTTCCCATGGATATACCCCCATTTTTGAGGTGAGGATATTGAAAAAGTGATAATCATCTTATCTCAAAAGGATAAGATAATTGTAGACACCTAAAATTGACCACAACTGGTTTCTAATTGGACTTCAGACCGATTCCTACCAACCATTACAAATTAAGTCTAGTAATCACTAAACATACCAATTTCATCTATACATCATTCATCAAAGCTAATAATCATGTTGAGACATCCTTATTTAGTATATTAGCATGTATGCAATAATAACCTCTCACATATTCATCCTTAATCACTGTGTCGCATAACAATTGTTAGTTTAGCCTATGGACCCATTAATTATGGAACTTGATCAGATATTAAAAGAGCTAAAATGATAATCAAAATTAATCATCTAATTAAACAAGATTAAATTCTTAGTTTAATTATCCATTTGCAATTAATGAATATCTAAAATAGAAATTCCAAAAATCAAAATATCAAGCCTTTTTCATCATTGTCTTTATGAGTTATCAAGCTCTTTCAAAATATCCCAAAATATCTAATTTAAGATCCATGCCTAATAATTAAAAATCATAATTACATGACAACTATTAACTCAACTAAGAGTTAGTCTCAACTCTCCTAAGGTTAGTTTGAACCCATTCCATGTTTAAATTGAACTTTAACTCACCTTGGGTGAGAATTAATTCTTGAGGCTATAAATGCAAGGCCATACCCTTTCATTTTTGAGCTTGGATATTATAGAGTTATTATGCAAGATTTACTCCATAAGCCTTATGAAATCAGTGTTACCATGCCCAAATCTTAAGCCAAAAAATCAAAGCCAAGGTGCCAAGGAAATGTGAAGCCAACAAAGCTCCATTGATGAATATTTCTTGATGCACAAGCCAAGCAATCCATTCAACAAACCATTTGGATATCCAAGGAAGGTAAAGGAAAATTTTCTTTTATATTTTAGTTGTGTTTTCATATGCATGATTTTTACCTATATTGTCCTTAGTGTCTAGTCTATAAGTTCTAGGATTTTAGTGTTTTTATTTGAGTTTTATTTCTTGAACCAACACAAGACTAACTCCCCTCTATGTATTCTTTGTCCACATGTTGGCACACCTAGTGGGATGAAGCATCCCATATAACCAAGGAGATTAATATGATACTTTTAATTTTTCTAATGGATGCATAAAAATCTTCAAATTTCAAGTTTTAACTTAATTTTTACATCTTTCTATTTTATGCAAGTCACAGGTTACAAGGATCAACATCGATTTTTAGTCTCAGGTTGTAATGATCGATGTCAATTTTCTAGATTGATGTCGATTACCAAAATCAACCATGATCTCTATGTAAAAAATATAAAATGGTAGGTAAAATAGATAATGAAGGTTTAACTTGAGTTTTTTGGTCTTCATTCTATATTTGATAACTTGCATATTGTTTATCTAACCCATTTCTTATAGGATCTCTTTGGTCCAAAATCATAGAAGGAATTCACTAAGGCCCTCCCCAAAATCCATATTATTTGAGTGACCTAAAACCAACCCTAAATTCCTTTCACTTGTATTTATTTTTCATGTATTTTAGCTTATGAACGGGAGTTCATCAGTTCCTCACAAGTTATATAGGGAAGTGTTGACTTGGGAATTTATATCATGACATCATTTAAACCCCACTCCATGGTGGATTATATAAATTTAGGGTGACCCATTGGTACACTTGTTTTTAGTGGTTAAAATAAGCTCTATTTGTGGTAATCAGCCTCGAAACATATGAGCAATTCAAACATCGCACTACACTGACCAATTGATGGATGTAATGATTGTGAAAAGGACAATAACTTTTCACAATAAGTTGATTGACATGGATATAAATGATATGATTTCATCTCTAGTGTTAACCACACTTGAGACAATCTATAAACAAATGAAAATATATAGTTTAGACAACCCCACTTTCTGTGGACATATTGTTGATGCAAGGGAGTAGCTTGAAGTTCCATGTCACTATAAAAACTCTTGAGAGAAGAGGGGGCCTAAAACCCCTACTTTTCATGTGATTTTATTTTTTGGATTAAAAAATCAAAATCCTCTCAAGAGCATGTCTATAGATATAATTTGATAGTATGATGCAACCTTGTCAATTTTAAGATTTAAGACAATACACTTAGGTGTTTTTTTCATTTTTTGTCTTTTTTACTTACATGGTCTTGAGTCAAGACTATTTATTTATTATACCACATCAAAAATTAGTCTTGTTTATACATCACTCCTTTATTTGAAGAGGTGGTATGCCATTCAGTTGACATCACACCTTTACCTTAATTCTTTTTTCCATACATTTATGTGTGTGTCACTTGGTTGGAAAGGGTGTCGTCATGTTGCCCATTTCATTTCAAATTTTGTGCCTTTGGGTCTTGAAACAAACCTTTTATCATATCTTTAGCACATGATAATGTCATTACGCTACTTGAATCATTTCAAAAACTTGTTGCCTTGTGTCCAAAGGTTCAAATTTTGAAAACCATGTGTGCCTTTTGGATATATGTCTAGTACCTTCATACCATTCGTTCTTGTCTAACTTATTATTTGTTTTAAAGAAGCCTAATTTTCTATGTTGAGTATGAAATTAGCCTTGATAAGTTCAAATATAAACATTCATTTATTTATACCTATGCCTTATGTAATTTTGGCTTAGACATTGATCCTTCACTTTCGAGTTGTGTAGCTTAGGTTAATTTCTTATTCAATTTGAAAACTATTTTTGTGCCTAAATTTTGTGAAGTAGTCTATCTTTCATATGCCTAATGATTCATGTCTTTTGCCAAATAACTAATTTCATGTTTAAATCCTAATGCCTAGTTTGTGTCAAATTTTTTCAAATTTGTTAAATTAAATCTCTTTCTTTTTAGACCTCATTTTATTTCAAGTCTATTTTTTGTGCCTTTTCCAAAAGACCTAGCAAATGCCTATTTTGAGCCTAGCTCTTGTGCCTTATTTTTCCAAAAGACCTAGCAACTTTTGTTTATTTAGATCTAGTTTAGACTTTTTTGAAATAATTTGTACCTAATTTTGTAATTTTGGTTTTATTTCATCTACTTGACCTTTTTTTGTGTAATACATTTGATGTTAGACATTTTATATTAGATTATTTTATACTAAGTTTTAGCACAAACCTTTTTGGAGATTCAACTCCATTCCTTCGACCAAGTTAGACCAAGTTTGAACCATTTGTCATTTGGACATTACTTTTAAGATTTTATATAACTATAAACCTTTTTTATGAAGTATTCGTCTTTGATTTGGATATGTCTTAATACACTCATAGTAGATCCATATACAATCTAGGTTATGATAATGTGGTCACACAAGATGACTTTGTTTAAGACCCCTATGGTGATGATATAGTTTGTGAAACAAATCCTTATCTTCCTTATAATACTCAACCCATGGAACAAATCCAAGATCCCTTATCCCACTATTTGGTTAATACACCTCCATATTTGGACTAGGACCAAGAGTAGACTATGTAATACCTTACTAGTGTATCATCAATTATAAAACAAATTCAACAACAACTATATTATGTTACAATGTCATCGATATATGATCATTATTTTTTTGATCATCACTTACTTGAAAATAAGGATGACATCTTAGTCAAATCTATTGAGGTAGGGGCTAAGTTTCTAGTAGACTTCCCCCATGAAAATTTACCTAGTCTAGTAAGAGTGCCTTTCAACATGATTTATAACCAAACCATTAAACAAGCCTCTTCTAAAAATATTCAAGTACTCATGCCAATGTCATATCAAGACCGAAGTATTCTTGTCATAGGAAAGGCCTCATGGAGGACCACTTTATAGAAATGTAAATAGCATATCAAACCTACTTGAACTTGGTGCACAATTTTAATAATATGGCCATGTCAAATGCTCCACTCATAGAGTTTCCTTCAATAGAGGTATAGATTGAAATGACAGGCCAATATTATTTGGGTATAGACCCATTTGTGTAAATCACTTTAGTTGGTGACATGTTCAATTCCCTATCTATTGAATAAGTGTCTCTTAATTCTATGTGGAATAATGTGACCAACACAATAGATAACATTTGAGTATCATCCAATTCAGGCCAAAGTGGTTTAACTCCACCAATAACTAGTCCACAATAAGTGTCTTTAGTTAACACTGTGAGTGTCTCCTGATAGCAAGGGGTAGGAACTCTTATGTCCCAACCATAAAAAATTACCTATAATCCTCAACCAAATGCTTCTTCAACCATGAAATTGCAAGGATTAAGTATTCATATGTCAACTAGTGCCTTACCTCAAAAAAACATGATAAATGGTACTCCACCTCAATAGGTGATGACTAGCCTTCCAAAATAATAGGCATAATCCAATATGCATCACAATAAAGGAAGAGCATTCTACCACCTCAATAGGGGGAAACCACCACTCCACCTCATCAAGTAGTGACAAGTATACCTTAATAGTTTCAAACCAACATACCTTTATAATCACAAATTTTGTCTAATCAATAACATATGTCCATTGGTCAATGATAAATGTTAAACATCCAACAAGCATTTACTTCATAAAAAGTGTTCACATAACCAAGAGGTACCACTATCCAACAAGTACCACTATCCAACAAGTACCAATTAGGCAATAATTTCCTTTCATTCTAAATGTGCCACAAATCCAATGATAGGGCCTTGGTCCACAATTTCCCCTTCTTCAGCCAAGTTTTGACAAGTTGACAGCAAGTCCCTAATTAACCTTAGTAAGCACAATACTTTACCTTGAGTGATATTCTTTATAGTCATAATTTTCTCAAAACTAAGCCTATATACCAAATCCAAACCTAAATATCACACCATAATGCATGCAATTCCAACAAACACATCTCAATTTATGAATGCATATTCCTAGTCAATTCCCTCATCAAACTAACATTCCATAAAAAACCATGCCTCCATGATACTCTAGTCAAGATAATCCACCTTTGACCACCCCTCCTCCACCTCAGGCCAATGTTCCATCTAGTTTCTTGGAACAAGAACTATAGAAAATGGAGGATGCAATTTCCACCATTCAAGAAAGAAAATAGAATAAGAATTTCAAGTTAGATGATGTGTTTTCCTACCCATTCAACATGAATTATTTGCATATACCACTTCCTCCAAGGTAAAAGCCACCAAAATTTGACAAATACAAGGGTAAAGGAGACCCTAAGGATCATTTAAAAGAATTCTTTATTTCTTTCTATCTAGTGGCTTACAATGACACTTATTTACTCATATTATTTCCTATAAGTCTAGAAGGATAGACTTTGGATTGGTTCCTAAAATTACCAAAGAATTTAGTATCTAATTTTGATGACCTTTTAAGCAAGTTTATATAGTAGTTCTCTTATAATCTTGAACATGTTATTTCATTATTAATTTTGACTCAGGCCAAGTATAAATTTTTTGAAAGCTTTTCAATATATCTATAGAGATGGAGAGCAATCACTAGCCACTTCACCCATAGTTTACCAGACAAATAATTAGCTGTTATGTTTACTAAAAATTTACATAGTGAGATATCTTATCATCTGGAGCTATAATGTGCAAACACCTTCAAATAGATCATTGGCAAAGGTTTGTTAATTTAAAAGGCCCTTATTTACAAAAGAATTTTTAGGTTAACCTCATCAAACCAAAATTAGAACCAAAACCAAAGCATAGGCTAGACCAAAACCAAAACCAAGTCTAAACACAAGCATCAACACTAGCCTAGGTTAGTAATTATGAAAGATCCAATCAATTTAACTATAATGAGAATGTTTTTGGGAATGTATTAACCAAATTATATCATTTACAAATGGCAAAAACACCATCTACTCAGCCAACATTGCAAATCCAACTTACTCCTCACGAGCAACCCATTTAGAAAGTGCAGTCTTTACAACAAGCTCGACCAACTCAATAAATGTATTAACCATTAACTTTGCAAACCCCTCATATAAGGAGAAATTTTCCTACTCATCAAGTCTTTAATGTCCTTTGAGAACCTATTAAATTCATGTTTCAAAAGCTAGCCATTGCTAACATGATTAGTTTCCTAATACTAAAGCACTACCTTGAGGGTATTCCATAGCTAGACTGGTATACAGATAATGAGTTATGTGAATACCATCATGTTCATGGACATAAACTACATTGTTGTGTGAAAATCAATCACCTCATTAAAAATATATTAAAAAATGGGGATATTACATTGGATAATAGAGCATCTACATCCAATCATAACCTAGGTATCTACCAAAACCCTTTTCTACAACATAATAATAATAAAAATCAAATAGCAACAAAGGCTAGAATAATAATAACAATAGTATTAATAGTTATGAAAACAATAACAATATTAGAAATAATAATAATAATGTCAACTGAATGAAAGGAACTGAGGCCATAATTATTCTAATACCCAATAGACTTACCACATAGTAGCCCATGACTACAACAAAGTTGTAGGTCATATTATGAGAGGATGTATTTCCACCATTACCATTAATCCAAGACCAAGTGATACTAGAATAAGACCATTTATAACCAATTCTAATCAACCCATTTATGTTATTTATCCTTCCTTAACTTGGGACCAAATATAGGTACACCAACAAACAAGGATTATTAATTTTGGACATTCTATCAATAACTCATCATTGCCATGTGACCACATACAAGTGCATCAACAACTGAGACTTATCCTATTTGGCCCCCTTCTACCATCATTTTCTAAAAATAATAGTCTTATATCTAATCTTGATTGTGCAATCACAACTTGGTGGTCAAATATAACCATTCCTAGATCACAACCCCTTACCACTAAATGTATCCAACCCATTATTCTAGCAAGGAACGAGCCATATACCAATGTTAAGAAAAATATGTTTGAAATTATGGAATAAATTCATAAGATGCCTACACAGATCTCCATTTTGGATTTGTTGTGTAAGTCTACCATCCATAATAACATCTTAACAAAGTTACTAAGCCAATCCCAAGTTCCAAATGACATAAATCCAAATAAATTCCAAGATTTGGTTGGACATCTATCCCTAGGGAAATAGTTGACCTTAAAATAAAGTGATATGTCATCCCTTGGCCCTCTCCATAATAATCCATTATACATTGAAGTTGTCATAACATAGCATAAAGTGAAATGTGTCCTCATAGGCAATGGGTTAGGATTGAAAATTGTGTCTCTAAACCTCATCAAGCATCTTTGATATAGAATAATTGATCTATAACTAGAGATAATCACTATTAAGGCCTATGATAATGAAGAGAAAGAATCACAAGGTACCATCAATTTACTAGTTATCCTTGGGCCCTTGACCCATTATATACTTTGACATGTGTTAGATCTAGATTTATAATATAATTTTCTCTTGGATAGGCCTTGAATACATGAAATTTGTGCAATTTATTCAACATTACATCAGTGTCTCAAGTTCTCTCACTCACGTATGGAGGTCACCATCAATGGAGATTTATATCCCTACAAAAATTACAAACATTTGAAGGCCAAGTATGAAAGTTATAATTACCACTTTAGCCTAGATTCAATTCCCAAAAAGGACAAAGGAAAATAAATATTTATTGATTTATCAAAGGCCAATTCCATAGACCCAAACAACTTTGATTCATCTTCTCATATGCCACCTCCTAAATTGTCTAATCATATTAGCACTTTGACCAATATCCCAAGAGAGTATTTGACTCATGACATATTTCACATTGCCAAGCTTCCATAGAACCCCAAGTCTTATGGAAGACCTAAATCCCATCCACCTTGCATGGAATGGTAATGAAAGGGAAAGGGAAAAATTCATAATCCAGCCCCTATCATTTTCATACTAGTCACTGGCCAAGAATAGGCTCCACTTACCAATAATGAATTTTGGTTATATAATGATAAATTGGTTGTTTTTTATAACAATGCTAAATACCCCATTCCTAATAGGATCATTGAGAATCAAGCCTATGTAGGAGAAGGCCTCAAGCTAAATTAGTAGGGAACACTTCAGCCAATTTCTATAGCTTGGTACAAAGGAACCTATGGTATTAGATTTAAACTACCTTGGGGTGACCCCACATATCGTATTCATGTTCCAATGTCAATGACTAGTGATGATGATGTTGGTAGTGAATCAAAGTCTGATCACACCATTTATAAATACCTTGGCAATACCAATATGTTTGACACCCATTTTATTTTTACCCTTACCCTAGTTATTCATAATAATCCACTTCCTTTATATCACCCTCAACTTATATCCTAGGACCAAAAATAATCCACAGTGCATGTAGATGAGTTTGAGAATGATGAGACCTTTTTTGATTTTTTAGGCTTAAGAGACAATGTTCTATTGGGAAACCACAAATAAGGGTTCTCAATCAAACTAGATCATGTAACCTATTTTGGATAATGGGTAAACACCCTTAGACACAAACAAATCAATAAAACATTGAGGTCCTAAAGTGAAAACCTCTTTGAGGTGATTTTAGACTAGGGTAAAAGTAAAGAGAGAGGTCAGTCTTTTGGTGAAAATCTATTTTAGGCATCATCAGATGGGGGTGTTCATCTTTCCTCAAACATAGCTCAGGATATTACCAATGATGAACTTACTTTTAGGTATGAGCTCAGTTCTAAAGAAGAGCATGTCTTTGACCAAATTATCCAAGAGTTTCTAATGGTGTTTGTAATATGTCCATCCCTACCATTAGGATACTCTTATTCATCTTGTTTAGGTAAACTTGAAGAACTAGTTCAAATAGAAGACTTTGTAGTTACAGGCCAATTCAAATCATTACCAAAAATTTTAGAGGATAGTTTGACTCTCCTTGTAGAAAACACTATAAAAGTCAACATTGAGACTCTAGATGAGCCAAAATGGATCAAATTAGGTGTGTCCCTCAATAAAGAGGAGTATAAAATCTTTATATCCCTTTTTAGGGAATATGTTGACATATTTGTTTGGGCCTACTTAGACATGCTAGGTTTGGACTCTACTTTGGTTGTATACCACCTTTTTGTACATCTTAATACCAAACTTATCAAATAAAATTTGCATAAGATGTATCCTCACATTATTGTATTAGTAAACAAATAGTTTTAAAATCTCTTAGAAGTGATATGTATTCGACCGATCAACTACTCAAAGTGGATATTGAGTGTTTTACCAATCAATAAGAATCTAGAAGGAATCAAAAAACACATTGATTTTAGAGATATAAACAAGGCCTGCCCCAAGGATGACTTTCCTCCACCAAACATTGACATGATAGTTGACTCCACAGTAGGGTATGTAATGCTTTCACTTATGTAAGGATTTTTAGGATACAATCAAATTTGGATCACAATAAAATACCAAAATATAATAGTGCTCACAACTCCATGGGGAATGTTCCATTATCAGCTTATGCCATTTGATCTCAAGAATGTTAGAGCCACACACTAAAGAGTCATGACCATCATATTTCATGATATGATGCATGACATTATTGAAGACTATGTCGATAACATATTGGGTAAATAAAATACTTGTGTTAATCATCAAGTCACACCACAAAAAATATTTGAGAGGCTTTGTGAATCGAAAGTCAAACTCAATCCTAATAAGTGAATTTTTGGTGTTACTTCAAGCAAACTACTAGGATTCATCATCTCTCATAGAGGTATTAAAGTTGATCTAGCCAAAGTAAAATCCATTACAAAGATGTTTTCACATTATAATTTGAAGCAACTCTATAGTTTTTAGGGAAATATGTAATCTATCAAATGATTTATTTCTTAGTTAGCCAATAAATGCCATCCATTTACACACTTATTAAATAAAGGTGTCACATTTCATTAGGATGAAGAATGCCAAAAAGTTTTTTAGAACTTGAAGGAATATCTTTCCAATCCACCTATTTTTTTACCACTTATGGCAAGAGTCATTCCCACTATATCTATCTACCATGGCCAAATCCCTAGGGGAAATTATATCTCAACATGATGACAAAGGAAAAGAACATGGCATGTACTATCTAAGCTATACATTGGTCGTGTATGAACACAACTATATGCCCATTGAAAAATATTATTTGGATATGGTCTTTGTATCCAAAAATTTGTGGAAATACATGATAAACAAAAAGGCCATGGTTATTTCCAAAGTAAATCCACTCAAGTATTTGTTGATCATTGTTTCTATTGTTGAGGTTTAGCATTAAAATTGTCATTGATGTCAAAGGTTGTTCACGAGGTCATTGAACAATGTTTTTTTTTTATGGCATCATTGAGAGGTATGGAATTGGTTTATAAACATATAAAGTCATGTGATAAAGTTGTAAAATCATTGAAGAGTGTTTCAAGATCAATTTCCAAATTTGTTAAGTGTTTGAACCTAGTAAGAGATTTGAGGAGGCTTGTGTATAAGATGCCTAGTCTTGTGCATGAAAGAACATGATGGCATAGTGAGATGGATGAAAAAAGGGATGATAATATTTATAGAGTTATTTAATTATTCATATGAGGCATTAGATCACTCAGGTGATTTTTAAATTGAGCCTATAGGGGTAGGACATATAAACCTAGCATGCAAATAGACCAGTTCTAGACCCTGCCTAACCTAATGAGGTGTCATGAGGTATTGTCAAGACATATGAATAATTTATGTTAGTTTTTTATAATGGTAATAGGTTTTATTATAGGTATATTATGTTTTTATAGTTTGGACAATGGCTATAAGGTTAGTTTCAAGTCCTAATGTGACTTGCAAGTCAAAGGCCTAGATAGCAAAGAGAGAGATGGTGGCCAGATGGGGTATCAGGATTAGTTTTAAATTCAAGTGTGAGTATGTGTGAATTTAAAAATGTATGAAATTTTTTTTCAATTATGTTGACCAATTTTTAGGTCAAAATTTTAAATTTAAGGTAAGAAAAAGTTTTTTGAGGTCTCTCATGTGCATAGAATGAAGGGTTCTCAACCTAAAAAGAACTTTCAAGTTTTCATTATCATGTGTAACCTATTAATGTGAAAATAATATATTCATGCTATATTTTAAATTATATTATCTCAAATTTCCAATCATTAGTCTTTGGAATGAGGGGCTAAGCTTTATGCATGATTATTAAGACTGGAAGATCGTTTAAACCCTCAAAGAATCCTAATTGTGACCCAATGAGAAATATCTTCTTAAAAAGTGATTATAATGGTTTGTAATTACTATTTAATTTATTTTAGAATGTATTAAACTATCCTAGCCACCTCTATGTGTGATTGGTTTGTCTAGTGAGTGAGTGGACAATATAAGAAAGGCCTTGTTTCTCAGAGTTTTATTATAGCAGTCATATTTGGCCAATTCAAAGTTGATAAATTGGTGGAGGATAAATATTGAGAATTTTATTTTATGTACATGTTTTTTTTTATCAGTTTTTATCCCTCAAGATTTCTAAACTAGTCTTACCATTTGACTAATTGTTAACAGGCCTAATGGTGTACACTGTAAGAAAACCAGGCAAAAGTGAGAAGTTGATTAGGGATGTGTTATCATGGATTAGGGATGAATCCAAGTGCATGGATAAGTTTTTAAATAATTTTAATACATGTTAATTTTTAATATATATTTTTAGGTCAGTGGATATGATGAAAATGTTGCTCATAAGTTTACCTATCTTATTTAGATGAGATAGTGAGGTATAAGACTATGAGATTGGTCTGTAAGACCAATATTTCTATGTGACCATATTATATATCTATCTAATAATGGTATAATCACCTCATAGTATCATATACATTAATTATAAGTCTCTTAAAGTGATTCTATATGTGTTTTAGGTCATTGTTTCCATGACTGTGTTTTGAGGCTAGTTGGCAGTTCTGATTGGGCTACTTGCAAAGAAGGGTTTGAGTCCTTTTTCCCTATGTAATAAAGTATAATGAACTTGGTAAAATTATTAATTTAATGTATCTTTTTTATGTGTAATTTTTTTTCATGTTTTTTTGGAAAAAATTTGCTTATGCTTTAGTTGTTCAGCACATACTTTTTGGGTATGCATAGGCCTAGTATAAATAGTGTTTTGAGAAGAGGTTCAAGCGGTGATTGGACCTAAAAGGTGTTGTGGACATAAACTGAAGTTTATTAAGGTATATTTGAGTGATAATTGATATTTTCCTATTGTGTGATAATTTTAAGAGTGTTTTAAAAGGTTTAAAGGGTAACATTTGCTAATAAAGACCTTATTGAATTAGGTTTCCTTAAGGCCTAAAAGGGGGTGTCAATATTATATGCTATGACTGACCTATTTTAATGTCTGATTCATGTTTATGACACTTTATAATTCATATTTCATTTAAAATATAATTTTTCAAGTGTGTTTGGCTGACCAAGAGGTTTATGAGCAAGAGCCTAGTATAAGAACAAGGCCTAATAGGCCTAATTGGCTTATTAGAGAGTATGAGTGTTGAAACGAAAGATATAGTATTTTGAAGAGATAAAAGAGGTTTATTAAACCATCATCAAGGTGTAAATATACTATATTTAAGATATAATATGAGTAATATAGATGAATATCAAGGTCAAATGACCTATCAAGTTCAAATGACCTAATCTATCTTTAAGAGACCTAATTGAGCAAAGAAGGCTAGAGACCATTTTGAGAAGGATAGAAGTGTGTGAAGAGATGAAAAAGGAGAACATAATATATTATCTAAGAAATAAATGGTTATTAATGTAATCAAATTTTTGATGTGGTTGAGTTGGTTTTGAGTCATCTAGGGAGTTGGTGCCTCCTTACAAGTGGATGCTTGCTAAAGCCTAGTTAAGTTGGTGCTTGGCTAGCTAGGGTTGGTGCTCTAAGTGAAGTTGGTTCTTCACTAAATCTTGATGTTTGAATTATATGATAGTATTCCATTTGCATCATTAGTGTGTTTTCTTCCCTTTAGGGTTTCCCACTCAAATAAGTGTTTTATGTGTTATACTCTTGTCTCATGTTCATGGCTCTTAATGTGTTACTAGTTCACTATACTTTTATGATAGTTTATGAATGATAAAATAAAGTTTTAAAAAATTTTGAAGAATAATTCACCCCACATCTCAATCATTATTCTTCCAATAGTATCTACTATCTAAGATAGCTTTATAAGGCTACATGGCTAAATGGATCATGTATTTGAGTGAGTTTGAAATTAAATATGTCAATCAGAAAGCCATAGAGGGATAAGTCCTTGCAGATCAAATTACGGAAGCTTCACTTAAAGATATTGAACCTATAAATTTTCAATTCCTAGACAATTCCATTATGACCATAATTAAAACACCTTTTGAGGAGAAGCACTAGAAGCTATGTTTTGATGGATCATTCACAGCACATAGATAGGGGGCAGGGTTGTTATTTATTACACCACAAGGGGATCTTATCCCTAAATCATTTTGTATTAATTTTACTTGTACTAATAACATGGTATAATATTAAGCAATCATTATAAGGCTTCATCAAGCAATACAATGGAATATTCAACATATTAAGGTTTATGGTGATTCCCAATTAATCATCAATCAGGTTACAGACCACTTTCAGACCAAAGATGATAATTTGGTGCCATACAAGGTCATGATTGATACCTCAAATGATATATTATTGATATACATTTTGAACACATACCAAGGTCAAATAAAAAAATAATGTATACCATGGATACCATTTTCTCTTTAATCCACTATGCAGACAAGGCAAAAGAATATCAATTCCTAGTTGAAAATCTTTTAGTGCTTAATCATAAGTTGTCAACCATCATAATGATCTATGATATTGTTGGTCTCAGCTCTATATGTTATTCATACCTTTTTACCTACCTTCATGACCATATTATGCCACTAGGCCTATCATGCAAACAATAAAAGGCCTTTACCCATCAAGCCTCACGCTATAACTTAGTTGGCCCAACCCTCTACCACCACAACTTTGATGGAAGTCTACTTCATTATTTTAATTCAATAGAAGAAACATTAGCATTATGTGAATTTCATGGAGAATGTGGATCCCACACCATCAGGGCCATCCTATTCAAAAATCTTATTTGTACCATGTACTATTGGCCAATTATGGATGTTGATTTAAATGCTTATGTCAAAAGGTGTGGTAAATGTTAAAGGCATGTTAATCTAATTTAGGCCCCAGCTAAAAAACTAAAACCAATGCTTAATCCATGGTCATTTGTAACATGGGGGGCTCGATCTCATTGGAAATATTAACCCAACCTCATCTGATGGCCATAAACACATCCTTACCGCTACTAAATATTTCACTAAGTGGGTTGAATCTATACCCCTCACATGACTAGAAAAAAAAATCCAAATTCATATTCAATCATCTCATTTGCCACTATGGTATCCCATCTAAAATTATATCTGATAATAATGGATCATTTAATAAAAAGGATGTCAAAACACTTTGTGTTGAGTACAACATTACTCAATATTTTTCTAACACATATTACCCATAAGGTAATGGCCAAGTAGAATTATCCAATAAGACCATTATCAACATCCTTAAAAATATTGTCAATGATGTTGACCATGACTAGCACTTCCAAATCTTTTTCACCCTCTGGGCATACCATACCAGTTATCACACTCCAATAAGAACCACTGCATATTCCCTAGTTTATGGCATTGAGGCCATTCTTCCCATTAAGGTTGAGTTACCTTATTTATACATCTCAATAAAACATGTCCTATATGATGAATATTATCAAGTAGCTCACCTATAAGAACTAGAGTTACTTGATGAAAAATGCATAGTCATTGTCAACAACCTTCAAGTATACTAGAACAGACTCCATGGCCACTATAACCTATTGATCAAACATAGAGATTTCAAGCTTAGGGATCTTGTTATCAAAAGAAACTAAAAGAAAACCATGATTGAGAAGAAGAAGAAGAAGGGAAAGTTCAAACCTAATTATATAGGCCCTTATATCATTATTGCAAATTATGGCTCTAGATCATATAGGCTTGTTACACCAAATGGGGATGAACTTGATGAGTCAATGAACATCATACACCTCAAGCATTATTTCATTTGACAGACTTGAATTATTATCTATGAGTTTCATTTATATTGTACCATAATATTTTCATTCTTATTTTTACCATACACTATACCATTCTACCATACCTTTCCTATTGACCAAATTTGTTTTTACCCTCCCTACCCACCCCTTTAACCTTGGTTCTATTTCATTAGTTCTTTAGGAACCTTTAATGAGATTATCCAAATCAAGTTTTAGAAGTTAATTTAGTATTCTAAATGGAGGCCATATTTTGGACAAGTATACATCAGTTGGGTAGTTGCATCCTTCATTCCTTGTTTCATTTCATACTGATTATTCTTGATTATAATCACCACTGGGAAAATTAGTGTTTCACATTGTGCTACTAATTATAACTACTTGTGGGAAAATTAGTATCATTAACCTATGTCATTATTTCATGATTATAACTACTTATGGGAAAATTAGCAAAAACACATTTATCATGCCATTAAAGTCCCACCTTGCCATTCCTATGTTGTACTATGCCATTTTCCTAACTTGAGAACTTGTTACTACCTGGTCAAATTTATCAATTATAAGGTATAACTACAATGACTTGAGGTCCCATCCTAGGACTATATAGGTATCACTCAATTCATGTTGAGGTCAGCTCAATCACCCCTTTGTCATACTCTTTCCATTTTGTGAGAAATTTCAAGTTTGAATGCTCTCAACATTTTATGAGTTGGACTGTTTAGTATATCATCATTCTTTATTGAGTTTAGATACTTAAAAATTTCCAAAAATATTTGAAAATGATCTAAAAATTTATAAAAATCATTTTTGACCACTTCTTTGCCTTCAAGATTATAGCAAGCCTCACTAATTCACAAAAAACCACTTATCCTTTAGTTTCCCCATCCTTGTTTGTCCATACGCCTTATGCTCTCATCATTTTATGAATACCTATTTTGTGCATTATGTATTCAACTTCAATACATTAATGACCGTTAAGCTTCCCCACACTCTTGTTATTTTATGATACCATTCTCACATTCTTCTACAACACAATCATGTTTTTTTTATCATCATTTTCTTCCATCCCCTATCTTGGGAGAACTACATTTTCCCTAAAGTTCACATTGGATATTGCATCCATGGAACTATGTAGGTAGCTTTCACTTACCTAGTGCATCTAGAGTCAGCTCAACTACCCTTTCCTTTTCTTCTATTCCCCCATTTCATTTGTTTGTTTTGTTGTCTCCTATGGCCTAGGGGAAACATTCATTATTTTGTTTGTGTCATTGCTTCCATACAGCCTAGGGGCAACCTTGTGTCATTTGTTTGTGTCATGTTATTTTCACTCACATTATGATTAACTATTGTTTGTGTTTGTTCAATTTCCTTTGGTTTTTTTGTTTTGTTGTGTATTTATTTTTATTTCTTTGTGTTTTGTTGTGATTTTAGTTTGTTAATGTTTTGTTTTTTTATTTTCTTATTTATTTTCTTTCTTTTTGTGCCTTGACTTAGTATATCTACATTTATTGGGTGATTTATTGTGTATTATACTTAAGTCCATCCATATTCATACATCCACATTATCATCATGGTTTTTATTATTGGTGCATTATTTTTAATTATTTATTGGATAACTTGTCAGGCCTTATGCATATTGTGGCTAAGTTCTCATTATGTTTTATCTCATGATATGTACCAACATGTGCTATATCAAAATTCAGATCAAGAAATATTACAATAAATGTGGTTGTGGTACTTCTCCTTAGCACTTCAAAAATTCTTAATCTACCCAAATCATTTCCTAACTATAGAGTAATTAAATCACAAAATAATTTTAATCCTTGATAGTTATGACATGCATCTCCATACTATCAGTTGCCCAAATTCATCTTTCTCCTCTATAATAGCTTAATCTTACTCCATCAGTATAGATTTAGTACATAATCCCCCTATTCTAATTTTCCATACTACTCTGATCATTCTTCCAATGATTCTAACCATCTTTGGGTAAATTATTGTGTATCTTCCCACCCACAAAGCCAATGATTATAACTGCCTTTGGGAAAATCATTATGTTTTGATCTATTTAGATGTTAAGGATTATAACTACCTCTGGTCAAATCATTATCATTATTCATCCCAATTGGGGAACATGTTCATTGTGTTAATGATTATAACCACCTTTGGTAAAATCATTATCTCTATCCATCTAACTAGTGCATGTCTTTATCTTGAAAATGATTATAACCACCTATGGGAAAATCATTGTTTTTCCCTTTTAATGATTCTAATCACCTCTGGAAAAATTATTTTCTTGTTTCCCTTATCCTTTGGCTAATTATTTTAATTGCCTTTAAGCAAATCATTATCCTTTTGTCTTATTTATAACAATAATTAAAACTATCTTTGAGAAAATCATCTTGTTTATCTGCCCAATTGGGGTAACTCACCGTACCACTGATTATAACCACCTATGAGCTAATCATTCTTTTTCACCCCTTTTTACCTTTTAGTCCCATCATATCCTTCTATCAAGGGACCAATTGCCAACATTATTTATTGAACACTCCCTCAAAGGGGCATCTAGAGCTCATCCATTTCCATTGAATTCATAGGCATATAGGAACTTTTCATTCTTTGAGAAGATGTTGCTATACCTATAGTTTACAATGCCTTCCCAAATAGGGGAAAACTATAGAAACCTAAAACTGGCCACAACTGGCTTTTGATCAAACTTCAGATAAATTCCTACCAACCATTGCAAATAAAGCATATGAATCATTGAACATGCTAATTTCATATGTGCATCATTAATCAAAGATCAAAATCATGTTGAGGCATCCCTATTTGGGATATTATCTTGTACATAATAATAACCTCTCACAAATTCATCCCTAATCACTTTATGGCATAACAACTATTAGTTTGGCTTATGGACCTATTAAGTGGGGCACTTGATCAAATATTAAAAGAGATAAAATGCTAATCAAAATTAATTATATAATTAAACAAGATTAAATGCTTAATTAAATTATCCATTTGTAATTAATGAATATCTAAAAAATGGAAATTCCAAAAATCAAAATATCAAGCATTTTTCATCATTGCCTTTATGAGTTGTCAAGCTCTTCCAAAATATCTTAAAATATCTAATTTGAGAGCCATGCCTAGTAATTAAAAATCATAATTACATGATAACTATTAACTTAAATAGAGTTATTCTCAACTCACCTAGGGTTAGTTTGAACCCATTCTATGTTTAAACTCAACCTTAACACACTTTGGGTGAGAGTTGATTCTTGAGGCTATAAATACAATGCCATACCCCTTCATTTCTAAGCTTGGATATTTTAGAGTTATTATACATGATTTACTCCATAAGCCTCATGCAAGTAGTGTTACCATGCCCAAATCTTAAGCCAAGTAATCAAACTTAAGGTTCCAAAGAAAGGTAAATCCAACAAAGCTCCATTGATGAAGATTTCTTGATGCACAACAAGCCATTTGGAGCTCTAAGGAAGGTAAAAGAAGGTTTTATTTTATGTTTTAGTTGTGTTTTCATATGCATGCTTTTTACCTATGCTCTCCCTAGTGTCTAGGCTAGAGGTGTTAGGATTTTAGTGTGTTTAATTGAGTTTTATTTTTTGGATTAACATAAGACTAGGCTCCCCTCTACGTATTCCTTATCCACAACAACTATGTTATAGTTGTGTGAATAATGTAATGAAGCATATAATAGTGTAATCATGAAGTAGAAATATCTATTAATCTTATTGTTGACATCTTTCTACCCTTAGACTTAATAATGGTCAATCTATACTAAAGAACACTTGAAATTATCATTGGTCATATTCTTGAGTCTTTGAAATGTCTTGACAACCCAAGAGAGGGTCAGTTGTCCTTAGGAAGTGAGACAACAGGTTCAAGTAGTGATTCATGTCAAAAGACTTAAGGTGGTCCCCATCTCACATTTTTTGAGGTTGTGTCAAGGCATTGTTTTGTGCTAATTATGTATAATAGTCTATATCAAGACTTAAAGTGGTCCTTGTGATACAAATATACTCATGGAAGGTGATCTAACACATTGTAGTCCATATCCAGTCATGTGCTCATTTAAGCATGCCAATAACCTACATAAATGGGGGAAATTTTTAGGAGATAATTTCAAGAAGGATGAGGACCCTTATCTAAGTCCTTAGCATACTTTAATGTTCTTAAATGTTAATGTATTTTCCTTAATTGATGTTTCATTTGAAATTATGCATATTCTACCTTTTAAAGGGTGTCCAAACCATGTGTATTATATTTTTATGACCCCTAAGACATCATTGAGCCATTATCAAGAGTTAAAAATCTCTAAAAGGGTCTTATTTTCATCAGAATATATTTTTAAGGTGGTTTTATATGAAAAATGAATCTTTTTAAGGAGTTAAATGCCTTTCATCCACCACAAAAGGGCCCACACATGTGAATAATGACCTTTAATCTTCCATCCATTCATACTCTCTATTTTAAAAACATATTTGACTCCTCATTTCCCTCTTCTTTCCCACCAATGGCCTTTCAAGATTTTAGACCTAAGATAATGTAGGAAAATGATGTTTTGTAAGTGTTTTCAGACTTGTATAGATTTATACAATATGGGTAGGGTCATAAAATATTATACACCTCATGGGGGATATCTTATAGGCATCTCAAATAATATCTAGGTCTAAAATGTGTATGGAAAGGTAAAAAACACAACGTGATCTCTATTGAGCTCTTGGCAATCTCATAAGGGCTAGTTTTAGATAGATGGTACGGTCCATACAAAGGGAGTAAAATCCCAAGATATTACTTATAAGTAGGGTCCTTAGTGGGATTTAAATAAATAAAATTGGTTTGTTGATCAAGGCCCTAAACTTTATGAACAATCACTAATACCCCTAAGTAGTCTTAAGCCCTTTGCAAACCCCATAAGCTCATTTACATGTAGATTTATCAAAAGTTTGGGCTTGTTGTGACAACTTAATCATGGAGAAAGGTATTTAAAGTTAATTTTAGTATGCTATATCCCTCTAATCATGTTCTCATGGCACTTTCAGGGTTATAACAACATACAATCTCTTTTATAGGTAGGTTATAGTCATGTACAAGGTTCATGAGTTTTCATGAAGGGGCAGAGCATAAGGATGACTAGTGAAAGTTTCCATTACTTCCTATAAGGTCCTCACATACCTCACTTGGTCACCATTTAGACAAAATATATCCCCATCAATCTCCTCAACATTTACCATGTGAAGGAAGGAATCAATATTAAAGCATGACTTAACTTGTCCTTATGACAATCAGTGTTCAAGATGAAAGTTTATAAATGATTTACTCTTCCAGTGGATGGAATGATTTATGCATGAGGAGTATCCCCTATATCAAAACAAATCCACCTTATGGCCCTCAAGACCAAAACCCATGAGTTAGCTCCAAATGCATTCATAAGACTTTTAGCAAGGTTTAAGGTTTATTAGCATTGTTTAAGGTTTTTGTGGACTCTTGGGTTTAAATTTCTCCCTCAAGATGCCTAGTTCATTAGTTCCAAATGAATTCATAAGAATTTTAGTAGGGATTAAGGTTTATTATCATTAGTTAATATTTTTTTAGACTCTTAGGTTTCAATTTCTCCCTCAAGATGCCTGGTTCATCATCTCCAAATGCATTGCCTTGTTGAGTATCTATATAGGGATGTTTAAGGTTTCAATAGGTAGTCTTTGAGGAGGAATGATATTCCACATTATGTCTCCTAGAGTAAATTTTATATTTAATGACTTCATCAAGCTAATTTCACCTCATAATAGGATTTAGCTTTCAAACCTAGAACTTCAAAAGGACTATGTCATGCACCTATAGGTTTAAGACCTCATGCATAAGCCTAGAGGTGAGAGTGAGACCAAAATTATTTATACTACCATTAAATTCAAATGGAACTATGAGATAATAATCCCAATCAAGTTTATACACATTTAATAGGCTAATGACAAAGTTTATAAGGTCAAGATCAAGCCTAACTTTTAAAGAGTTCCCCCCTAATCACCACCTATAGCTAAGCTTAGGCAGATCCAAGAGAAGGCTATATAATTATGAAGATCAATATATTAAGGGATTATACAAGTTTCAAATGAGGATAAATAGGTTCCATATATGGCCTATATAACCTTTCTCTTTCTCATTGACCTATGGGAGGCTCCAACTGTAGTAAAGAGGCCAATCACCACCTACAAGACTACAAGCAAGTTATTTCAAACCTTGGAAGTGAAATTACATATACACATTAAGGAAGGTGCTCAATAAGATGATAAAATTATAGATTTTATGTTATTTAAAGACAAAAGAGACATAAAAGAGTAACCAAAACAAGCTAACTCAGGACCCTCTAACTTTGCATAAACAGTTTGCCTAATGCATATAAGTCTACCTAGCAACATGGGACACCTATATTAGTTTTAGGATGGTAACACAATATATTAAATTATTAATATATTGGTGTTATGCCATATATACATCCTTCAAAATCCTTCAAGATAGAGTCAGGATAAGAGAGTTACCTAGGCCTGACTGAGGGTTCATAACACACAGGTATGTGTGTGTGTGTGACTAGGAGAGCATGTTGTTACAGTAAGAAGGAGAATAAATCCTAAATAAGTGTTGAAAAATATTGAAAGTAAATTCCATTTTGGGTTAAAACTCTTTTATTAGTAAGGAAATAAGGAAAAAAGACCATTCGGGTCTTTGGCATCAACTAGTCTGAGTACTGAGTAAAGGTCAAGGATGGTCATAGTAGACTTAAAAAGGAATAATAATAGAGGTAAAATATTTATCTATTAAAATACTATGTAAAGTTTTAAATTTTCATACAAAATTATTATAGGAAGACCATGAGGCCACTATAAGCACATACAGGTGGCCTAATGTCTTAAGGCTCAATTCAGGCCTAAAACCCCACTTAAGCCTCAAATCCCCAACTCCATCCTTGTGAAATGACAAGATCCTCCCAAAATATAAGGCCATAAAATTATGTATTATGGTGTTATATTTTTTTATATAATTATTTCAAGGAGGAAAAGATATGGGAAGTGGCAATTTGGCGTAACAACCCTCCTTGAGCTTTATCACCCCAGTCTGCCAGTTTGAGTTGTTATTTCAAGTGATTATATATTACATGAAAAGATGAAAGGGTCCCATTTATCTTATGGGATTTTAAGGACCCATATTCACTTTCCATCTATAGAGGAGAGATCTAGTTTCAATAGGAATCTCTATGAATGAGCCTTAACATTGTTAGCATACCTAGAATGCCTAGTGAAAACCCAAGGACTGCCAACCTTTACTTATAACTCACTATAGAGAATGCATGGGAATATAATATTTTAGGGATATTTTAGGGGGTCTATGTGATCAATTTTAATTCCATTAATTTTTTAATCTAAAGCCTATACTCTATAAACCATTGTTAAGATGGTGGGCCACTCTAAACCCTCCAAAACCCTATTAGATAACTTGGTGGGTAAAAGACTCTTATTGATGATTCTAATGACCATAATACACCATAAAAACATCAATAATACACCTAAAAGTCACATGTGTTATTTTTATACCAAAAAATGGTCATGTGTGAGGCAAAAATGTACAAGTAAAGGGTTTTTAAGGTCTAGTTTTGGGTCTATTATCATAATTCCAAGCATGTTGAGAGTCTTGAGTGAATAAAAGGGTATCTTGGGCCTATACAGAGGTTGAATTATTACCAAAAAACCACTCTTTAACTCCCATAATAGTGGAAATAAGCCTAATGATCAGACTTGAACTTAATTGAGATGACCTTCATTTACATCAAGTAAGGAATGTTACAGGCCTATCCACATAGTGATGAGACTCTCAAAGGTAGGAAAATTATTTTACCAACCTCTTCAATCCATTATCAGACTCATTACTTACCTAAAATCATCTAACTTTTAGGTCTCTCACCCACTAGGAGAATAATACATTGAATAGGTTGATAATGGCATGGAAGGTAGCATCTAGATGAGTAATGGACAAGTTAAAGCAAGTAACTACCTCTCATAATGAGTACATGACCTCCCATTGTATGACAAGGATTGATGGAGTATTTTCAATGTGCATGTCATCTTCATGGGGTCAACTACGACCAAAAATATGCCATCCACCATAACTCTATGCCCAATGGCTCATTGAAGACCATTTTATAGCCAAGATAGTACATGGGAGAGGTCATAGAGATGTTACTAATCCGTATTCATGTTTGTAACTTATTAATGAGTGAATGAGGGTCATCATGGACTATCCTCCACACTTCCATGACACATTCTCCTCTCTCTCTCTCTTTGATGTTTTATAAATTGAGACTAAAAGGCTATTATAAGGATCCCTTGGTTGGGTATGAAAAAACTCTACTCAAATTGTACCTTGTAACCTTTTGAATTAATATAAGGACCGGTTTAATTTCTTTGTGCTAGTTTAGTGTGTTTTACACTTGTTTATTTTCACAAGTGATTGAATTTTATCTCCCTTTGTAGGTCCTTGTTTCTCACCTAGTTGCTAGGAGATTGTTCCATGTAGGTCACATGGTGTGTGAAAATGTTAGTAAGTATGCTTATAGTGTCATCTTATTGGTAGTGCCTTGAATCACACTTCCCATTCATCACCCTCAAGTGGTAGTCATCTAGCATAGCCTCCATATCAATCATTGATGCTTAGGAGTCTTTTGGAGAGAGTGGTTTAGTCATTATTCTTTGTCTTATTCATAAGTGTTGTTGAAGGGTGAAATAGAGGGGACACAACATGTTGGTGCATCACCTCCCATAACTTAGGTTTTTTTCATGCATTCTTCTATCCCTTTTCATTGATAAAAAAGTAGGTTAAGAATTAATTCTAGATGATGCATCAAGAGAGCTAGTGTCAAAACTAGAGGTTCATCTCACTCAATAGCTACCCACACCTATAAGTGATCCCATTGTATCAATTGGATAAGGCAGGTCTAAAATAGATTTGCCTCAATGGTGTAATATAGACTGATAACACTTACATTATGCATAATAACAAGCCCTAAGAAACATGATATAAATCATTAAAACATCTATAAGATAACATTCTCAACACAAAATCAATCACACATGTAAGAGTACTCAATGTCATACAAAAAAGGGGTCTAAGGAGACCACAAACAAGGGTTATGTTTAAATGTTTCACACTCAAGTGGAAGACATTTGAAAATGTCTACACACCATATAAACAAGAAAAAGTCATAGTAATGTGACTAACAAGAAAATGAAAATGTTCAAATGTTTCACAAGTAAGATGAATAATCAAACAAGAAGAAAACTTGAGTAAGATAATCTAAATAGATGAAGTAATGAGATATGATCAACTAGCATAAACATGTCATACTAGTCCCTACATACATATGTTATAAAAATGTCATGTAGAGTATCATATCCAATACAATGTGTAGGATAGAAACATGAGTTTATGAATGTCTAAGATATATAAGCTTAGTAATATAATTTAAAATGATCATAAAATTATAAGCTATGTCAATCATGATCATATATAAGTAATATGATCTCAACATAGTATATCATGCTAGAATAAGAAAGGTACAACACCTGCGTGTTTGAGAGATCATGGGTCTAATGTAGGTTTATATCACACTCAAGTACCCATGAAATATATGTTTATAGAAATTATATTATATATACTAATATAAAATAAATAACATATGCAAAATCTATAAAATGTGTAATGGGAAATATTTTTGGTATTTTTGAATTATTTGAATGTTTTTTATTTTCTTGGTGGAGAACCAGACAGTTTTGAAGAAGCAATACAGGTGGAGTCCAAGAGTCAGTTGGAGTGTGGCATGGTTGAGGAGATGGAGTCCTTAAGATAGAACCAAACATGGGATTTGGTTGAGTTACTAGCTGGTAAGAGAACACTGAAGAACAGATGGACCTATAGATTGAAGGAAGGTGAGAATGGATAGATGAGATATAAGGCTAGATCGGTAGTGAATGGATTTGCACAAAAGCTAGGTATTGATTTTGATGAAATTTTTTCTCCTATTGTTAAAATGACTTCTATACGGATTGTACTATCTTTGGTTGCTATTGAGGATTTGCATCTTGAGTAGATAGATGTTAAGAAAATGTTTCTTCATGGAGATTTGGATGAGGAAATTTATATGGAATAGCCAGAAGGATTTGAGGTCAAAGGTAAGGAGAAGTTAGTGTGCAGATTGAAGAAAAGCTTGTATGGCCTCAATCAAGCTCCTAGACAGTGGTATTTGAAATTTGATAGGTTTATGACTGAGCATGGCTACAATAGGTGTCAATCTGACCATTGTGTGTATTTTAAGAGATTGGATAATGGTAGATATATTATTCTATTATTGTATGTAGATGATATGCTGGTTGCAGGATCACACATGTAGGATATCTCTGAGCTTAAGGTGATATTAGCTCAAACTTTTGCTATGAAGGATTTGGGAGCAGCAAAGAAAATCCTTGGCATGAGCATTAAGAGAGACAGGAAAAATCATAGGTTGATATTGTCTCAAGAGGATTATGTGGACAAGGTGTTGAAATGGTTCAATATGCAGGATGCTAAATCGGTAAGCACACCTTTGGCTGGACATTTTAAGTTGAGTAAAGAACAATGTCCTAATTCACATGATGAGGTAGAGTACATGAGTAAGGTTCCATATTCTTCTACAGTAGGAAGTTTGATGTATGCAATGGTGTGTACTAGACCAGATGTTGCCCAAGCAGTGGGTGTTGTAAGTAAGTATATGGCCAATCCAGGAAAGGAACATTAGAAAGCAGTTCAGTGGATCCTCAGATATCTGAGAGGAACTAGCAGTAGGCACTTGTGTTATGGAGGTTTAGATACTTCTCTACATGGTTATGTAGATTCAGATATGGCAGGTGATTTGGATGGCAGAAGGAGCACCACAGGATATGTTTTCACTGTAGGTGGAATGATGATTAGCTAGATATCAAATTTGCAGAAGGTTGTTGCCTTGTCAACTATAGAAGCAGAGTATATTGCAGCCACAGAGGCTAGCAAAGAGATGATATGGATGACACGGTTCATGGAAGAGCTTGGAAGGGAGCATGGGAGTTGTAGATTATACAGTGATAGTCAGAGTGCAATTCATTTGGCTAAGAATTCAGCCTTTCACTTAAGAACAAAGCACATACAGCTTAGGTACCACTTTATAAGACAGGTATTGGAAGATGGTGAGTTGAAGCTAGAGAAGATCCATACAGACAAGAATCCTGCTGATATGTTAACCAAGCCGGTTACAAAGGAGAAGTTGAATCTTCATTCAACTTCTGTTGGTCTTCATGATTGAGTTGAAGATGGAGGAGCTAGAAGATGTTGTTGTACAGGTACTAGTGCAGTTGTTTATCTCCAAGTGGGAGATTGTTAAGGTGTGAAGCCTAAAAGCTTCACATATGAGTGCATTACCAAATTTACAGGTTTACGCAATCACCGGCATTGGTCAGGAGAGACTAACATCGGTCAGGTGCAGTTGAAGAGATGCCGGCGTCGACATAGTATCGGCTGACATCAGTCACAGGCAAGTAGGCAGGAACCGGCGTCAGTTACCTATGCATCCAGAATGTTATTTTCGAGGACAGAACTAAGTGTTTGCATGATGAGTTTAAGTCTTAGTCTTAAGTTTGTGTCTCTATTATTATTAAGATTGTTTTTTAGAGCCCTTGTTCAAGAGGCTTAACTGTTGGTTATAAGTGCATGCTCAAGTCTCCTAATTCTATATGTAGAATTTGATCTTCTTAGCTTATTATGGTTATAGTAGTTCATTGTGTGTGAATGTTGAAGAATAGTACAGAGTTGAATCAATCCAGGTTGTTGGAGTTGATTGTACTTGAGAGAGAGAGAGCTCTTGAGGGATAGAGATCTAGAGAGAGATCTTGTGCATCTGAGAGAGGTGTGGAAGAAAGAAGTTTCTTCAATTGTATTCCTTCTGTGAAGAGTTTAATACAAGTTTTCAGGGTGGTTTCTTGTATCTCTTGTTCTTTGCTATTATCTGATTCTAGTTACTTATCTATCTGATTTAATTCCATGGTTTATTGCTTTCATAAGTGTAATCATATTGTTGGTTGATCCCTAACAAATAGTCTATCCAACCACTGATGGTCACCTTGACCTCTAATGATCACCTTAACTATCGACGATCATCTCAATTGCCAACAATCACTATGGTAGAAAAAAATAATTGATTTTCACCCTCTTACCTCTAACTAAATCTAATTTTCTATGTGCCTACCTATTCAAAAACCCCTATCCTATTTTCTAAAGCACATCTGATCTATTTAGCATTAGTATTGACTTTTTTATTTCTATATTAGTCATTTTATTTATCAAGCATTTTTTGTGTTCAATTTTAGTACCTTTTGGTTATTGATGCAAGTAATTTATCATTCTACTTATACACTTAATTATTTAAAATGTGTGGATTGACAACCCCCAAAAAAGCTCTTGATTTTGAGATCTAGCTAGTGTTAGGCAATCCACCTAGCTATCTATCTAACTAACCATTTGCTTTAGTGCTATCTTATTTGTAGGTCATCTTACCAAGCCAAAAAGGATCTCTTCACAATCATATGATTCAACACATGCACAAGTAAACATGTTTTTCAACCATACCCATATTTAGTTTTTTCTTCTTCCTTTCTCAAAATATAAGATCAAATTCACTAAAATAGGGTTTCCCATCAACATTGTGACCTAAGTAATGCATGGAAATCAAAACATGTGCTTTTAGGCACAAATTTCACATAGATTTAAAAGTTAAGGATTGTGTAATACTTGAAATACTTTGGTGACATTATTTCATAGAGATACAAATATTTTAAGGTATTTGACATCTCTATCCTTACACATACTATTCCTCTAAATCTTGGTGTCAAAATATTCTACCAAAGATAAAGGCCAGTTAATCCATTGTTGGATCCTTTAATTCTCAAATAAGTTTATAAGCTAATTTTTAAAAAGATCATCTATCTTATTAGGAACTTCACTTGGGTGGCCAAATTCATTCCCATTTGAAATAAGAATGGGGAAATCATACTCTACATAGACTTTAAACATCTAAACAAAGCATGTGAAAAGGATAAATACCCACTACATTCATTAGATGAATCCTTTTAGATAGTGACTGTATCTCAAATGATGTCATTTCTTGATGAATATTCATAATTAGTTAATGGTCAGTAATGAGGACATGATAAAGAAAACATTTATAATAAGTGGGGTATGTTCACATATAAAAATATGTTGTTCAGCCTAATCAATATGGGCACCACCTTTTAGTGGGCCATGGATATTGTATTCAAGGACCTTATTGGTATGTGTATAATCATATACATGGATAACCTAAATGTCTTTTCCAAAGATAAATAATCCCACATGAAATAATTGAGATTAGTATTATAGAGGTGCAAAGAGCATGGAATCTCTCTAAACCTAAAATAGTACATATTTGGGGTCATCTAGGATAAATTATTGGGTCACATCATATTTGAACAAGGTGTTTATATAAAACTATAAATAATTGAGGAAATTCTAAAAATATCATTGCTTGGTAGCAAACAAGAGATGAATTCATTCTTCATAAAAATCAAATTCGTAAGGAAGTTTACCTTGGGATTTTTAGATATAGTCTAACTGCTAAACAACATGCTTAATAAGGATTCCAAGTTTCAATGGACAATTGAATCACAATCAATTTTTTCTCAAATCAAGATCTCAATTGTAAACACATTAGTTCTTATCATTCCTAACTATACATATCCCTTATATATATATATATATATATATATATATATATATATATATATATATATATATATATATATATATATATTCATTCACTTTATAACACTCAACTACTACTATTCTAATGCAATGAAAAGTTGGGGATGAGATACTTGTCTCATTTATGAGATCCCCACTCAAAAATGCTAAGCTTGGATACTCACACAGTGATAAAAATGATTTTACTAGATCAAAGTGGTCAAAAACTTTATAAAGTACTTCATACATAGTAAAGGATTCATCATTGTGCCTTATCCAATTGTTAAGGCAATGTTGATGTAAAATGATCTAAGTGAGGGATGTGGGAAGTGGATAACCATATTAAAATAATTTGATTTAGAGATACAAATGATGAATATTTTTAGATGTTAGGATATCAAAAATACCATGGATGAAGTGGATCCATAGATTACCTACCATCAATATACAATATAAAACATTACAAATAATGACTAGTACTAGGATCTAGTCCATTATTTTCTCAACAATGAGTGCCAAAGTCACTTGAACATCACAAATAATATAATTAAGCCTAAAAATAAATATATTTATGATCAACTCAACCATGTTATACATAAGGAACCATTAATGTGTATATATGAGATAAATAGGGAATAAGTGCCTAGAGTACTTGGCGATTTCCATGGGAAATATGGGATTGGACATGATTTAGGGAGTGCCAAAACTCACCAAAAATAAAAATATATTACTAGCCTCATGTTTTCAAGGACACACATGCTCACATGAAAATATACCACATTTGTCAAGTAGATATAAGATAATTCACTCAAACCTTACCATTCTAACCAATTATTTAGGCCTGTCTATTTATAAACTGGTGACTCAACATTATGGGAGACATTAATTTCAATTCCTCTAATGTAAATTCCTCCATTAGACATAAGTTTATCCTCACTAGATATCATTATTACACATGTTATATTTAATCCAAATCATTTATTAATTTCACATCTAAAGTGATGATCAACTTCCTTGAGGACCACATTATCACCATGTTCAGTGTGTCATTTATTTTGGTATGTGATACAACCCTGCATTATCCTCACTATAATTTAATGAGTGGGATTTTGACAACCATGTGATCCTTAAAATTTCATCCAATTACTATCCACAAGGTAATGGGATACCTAATTCAACAAATAATAATTTAGTGGATGTGATTAAAAAGTCTTGGAGAGGAATCCTAGAAACTAGCATAATATTCTAAAATTTTCACTATGGTCTATAAAACTAGAATTAATTATTCTCTAGGTGATTCCACATACCATATAGTGGATGGATATTACCATGTATTCCCCATAAACCTATAATATCAACCTTGTTTTTTGTAAAATATCACCTGGAATTGATGACACTCTCCTCCTAAATTTAATTAAGTTGGAAGAAAAACATGGTGCAACCCTATTTCACTTTAACAAGCATCAAGGAGTTTTTAAACATTGGTTTAAAAAGTGATCTAAATAAAAATAATTTAAAATCTTTGATTTGGTCCATATTGGCTCATGAAAAGAAGGGTCAACATGAAATATTAGATGCTCTTTGGCTAGCACCCTTAAAAGTTTCTAAAATCTTGGAAGGTTTATAATTGGTGAGGATGTTACATTTCATATCAATGTAAAATTACTCAAGTATTATTTTTAATATTTAACTATATTGGTGTGGTCTTATACATAAATTATTTTCCTTTCTTGTTTTTCTCACTTTTGTATTTTTGTTGTTGGCTTTGGTATATTTCTTTACTTATTTTGTATGTTGCTAGTGTTGGACCTCTATTTTGACATGGGGTTCCCTTATTGATTAATGACATGATGAATAATGGTAGTATTGAAAATAAGTGGAATACATGTAATTATCATGCATAAGTACTCTAAGTTTTGTGGTATTTGATTTGGTTTTCAAGTTAATTCCAAAAGCTTTAGTTTTTCCATGTGTTCTAAATTAGTTTATGTTTTAGTAAGTTTGGGATGTGTTGCCTAACTATTGAATATCTTCTCTCTAAAAATTTCACAAAATTCACTTTAATTATCTCTAAATTTACTTGGATGAAACTATTTTATCCAAGGTCTGAAAGTGAAAATATAGACTTCTAATTTAAATTTACCAGGGTGGTCCAAAACCTAGGATTGAGATGCTAAAAAGGGGACAAGTAAAAGAAAAAAAAAAGAAAATACATTATTAAAAATAACTAAACATTTTGGTGATTCAATCAATATATACTATGGCTATGGATGCATGTATAGTAGTAGAGAAAACCTTTATATGGGAATAGAGGAAACTTTGTCTAGTCTATAGACACCTAGCTAGTAGTAAAGCAATGTCTAGGTATTAATTCAAAGGTATAATTCACTAGATTGATGATCTTAACTGTAACACATAGTCTTTTTAAATTTCAATAAGAAATTGAATACACAAGCACACAATGATCAATGAGATTGTCTAATTTGGGTTATGTAGTCTTTCCCTTCTTATCTTTTCACGAGTTATTTTAGATTCCAAGTAGTGGGTTAATCCAAAGATTATGGGTTGTAGGTAGTGTTTTAGTGTTCCAAAATACTCAAGAGTATTTTCAAATAGAGTCACCATTTTTTTACTTTCACAACACTCCCTAATTTATTCATGAAATCATGGAACCTATTTTTACTCTGGGGTTTGGTCTTCTAAGTTTTAGTCAGGTTTGAGCCCATTTTATTTGTTGATTTGATTGAAAAGGGTCCTTGAGAAGTTGAAATCATAGTGTTATATTGGTTTTATTATTTCATCTAAGTATAAACTTAATATTTACATTGTGTGCACTTAGTCTAAAGGGATTTATAATTAGGGCCTCATTAAAACAACTATCTGAATTTCCATAAATATAATAAGTCTTAGTCTATTTTATGACACCTTCTACATTGCATTGAAGTTTTTTTGCAGGTGATTTCACCTCAAATTTATGCATCTTATATGACTAATGAAAATTTTCTTATTTTCCTTGATAAATTTGACTCAATATTTTCCTTTTAGGTTATTTGATTAAATATTTACACTGCTTATCTTTTAAAACTTGGTCACTTGGAGGACTATTATACCAAATTGCCTTTGATTTTTGAATAAATGGGACCATATTATCTATTAAATTTATCTATATATGGTATTTTATATTCCTATTAAGTTTAAATTACTAAGTGTTTTCATGTTTTCATTTTAAAATTTAGTCATTTCCTTAAAATGGACTAGCTCTAGCTTTAATTTTGGCTAAATTCCTATGTTTTTTTATGTTATTATTATTACATATGTATTTACATTTTGAATTAGACATTTTTATCAAATTATAAATTAAAAATATAATGGATATTATCCATTTTGTATTCCAATGACCACTTTCTTCTCTAGTAAGCCCTTGGGTAAGCGAGGAGCTACCACTTATTGATTGCTTATTTCATTAGGCCTCTTTAAGACTTAGTCACTTTAAATATATTATGGGTGATTGAGATGAGGATTTGTAGTATGATATAATTTACCCACTCCTTAGGTCCTTATCAAATTCTAAGTTAGGCCAAAGACCTTCCAAATACATGAGATCATGTCGTTTAGCATAACATAATTTCCATGGGGGGCCACAGTAGTTTGTATACTTGTAATCAGCAATAAAGTTATCAAATGCTTGAGATCGTGACACATGGAATGATATTATTTACACACTCCATAGGATGGTTTTTGTGTATTTAGTCCTTTATAAAAGTCTTAGATAATTATGATCTTTAAAATTAACAAAATCTTCCCGCACCTAGACTATAAAGGTGATTGGCCTAGGTGGACAGTCAATCAAGCTATATAGGAGAGAATGGATACTACATGGCATGAAAATTCCAATTATATGACATTATAACATCCAAATCAACATTGCATGAGTTTAAATTTTATGGTTTTCTATCTTGTCAAGACTATCAAAAAATTATGATTATCTCTCCTTAAACTAAAGTGTTTTAATCAGCTTAAGTCTTTCAATTTTGGGTCCAAAGTTTACCCTTAATTAGATAAAAATTAGCTATGTTTTTGTCAAAATTAATTCTTCTTAATTTCTAACTTTATAAGTTTTTGGTATTTAATTTTAAGCCTTTAGACTTGTAATTTTTGTTTAAAATTGAGAAATTTATAAGGTCTAATAGCTAGTTCCTTCGTTGTATGTTTAGATTGGATGAAAAACTACCACATGTCAACATAATGAGGTTTAATTTATTTGGAGTGCCTCACATAAAAATCCTACCTAGAGATCTTATGAGTGCCCATGATGATACTACATGGCATAATCTAATTTCACTAGGCCCCATATTGTCAAAACAAGGTGAGCAAGTGGTATATTATTTATATGAATAGGATGAAGCCACATGGTAGCATCTTTGTTCCCTATACCTATGTTAATCATGATAGATATGAAAATCAAAGATCAAGAAATAACTTAGGATGAGGCCATCTTAAAACATATCAGGGATCTAACATAATCATGACACAATTAAACATCAAGAAGAACTTGTATATCTTTGGGTGATTAGGATCTTTCCACCTATCAAGATCTTGATATGACAAAGATAAATAAAAGTCAAGACTTTAGGAACTTCAGATAAGTTATGAGTTAATGGAATCTCTCCACATAATAGGACCTATTAACTCTCCAACCTGCACCCTTTAAAGGAGGTTGTTTAGGCCTAACTTCAAGGATGGACTAACATGGGAATGGCCTAAACGATGTGGGTGACATTATTGTTGGATTATCTTCATGATCCAAAGTTATTTGTAATATTTTAGTTTGTTTGTGTAATTCATTTTTTGGTTATTCATGTAGTTTTACCCATTATTTGGTATTTTAACCAAATCATCTTTTTGTAAATCTTTTTAATCCTATGTATGTACAAAAATAAAACAAGTTTATTATATTGAATACATTTTATAAATTATTCTTCCAAAGATTAGAAGGCCATCAGTGGTATCAGAGCATTAGTAAAGGAGGAAAAATATATTTAGGAAAGAGAGAAAAAACATCTCAAAGAAGAAGAAGAAGAAGAATCCATATGATGACCAATATCCTTTTCTTTTCATGATATCACTTTATATGGTAGCTAATAGATTTGTAAAATAAATCAATCTAAAAATAAAAATAATGTTGACTATTATGATTCATCAACATCTTCTTTGGCAACTACACAAGGGAGAGGCATAGGCCTTTCTTTGGGATTTGTAGAGGAAACTTATTTGAAGGAGATTGTAGAGCTACAGATTAAATGTTTTTAATAGAGACAGAGTAAAATTATTTAAAAGAGATCATAGAGCTAAAGATTAAATTTTTTTGATGCAGATCATAGTTATTTATTGGTCTGTGTTTTTTGTTAAAATTTTTGACATCATTTAAACCCTGGGTGTAAGGCTATAGTTGTATGTGGATTTATGGATTTAATTGAAGCCTCTATATGTTATTTTTTTCACATGCAGATTCTATCAAAACCACTCCAATGTTTATCTACAATAATAAAAAAATAGACCAAAAATTCTCAAAGCCAAATAATTGTGTAGTAGCATTTTCCTATATTTATTTTACTAGTCATTTTGTGGGCTCCACTAAAATCAAGGCACATTTGATTTACTATGCAAGTAAAACAGCCAATGCATTTTTCACATGCAAGTGAAACTTATTTGGTGGATGTTATTTTAAAAAATATTTCCTTGCATACAAAAACTTAGTTTTATTTATAATATTATTTCTTTATATTTTAAACTTGCATGTAGAGGGATTGGTAGATATAATTTTGGTAGTCACTTGTACAAGAAAGATTAGGGTTCAAAACCCATTGATATCATTTTGGTCAATTTTTTTTTTTTTTTTTTTTTTTAATATAATTTTGTAAAAGGAGTTATAAGGTGTGATATTTTTATAAAGTCTCATAATTATTTGTATTTGAAAGCTATTTGGAAGGTAAAGGCAAAACCTCAATAGTATTCCCTTTCTTGACATGATTATTTTTTAGCATCATGACTAAAATTGTTAGTCTCATTTTTGAAAATGGTAAATTGTCACCTAAAAACCACAAACAATGGAGTAGAAACATGGAAAGCACCCTCATATTTAACAATTTGTTGGAAATCACTGAGAAAGAGACCACACCACTAACTAAAGAAATGAAACTAGTTGACTATCAAAAACATGATAAGTATGCACTTGCCCTATTAAAAGCATATTGAAATAAATAGGTTGTCATTCATATTAAGGTATTTAAAATTGGTGCATGTAAATCATTAAAATATTTGTATGAAAAATAACCTGCATATAAAATATTGACCTTCTTATGCAACTTTTGAATAATAAAATGGAATAAAATGAAGCCATCTATGAATATCTTTCTCATATGAACACATTGAAACAATAATAATGCATAACTGGTGTTAAAATTGATGATGACATGTTAATTTTTATCATATTGAATGGTATTAATTCTACATACACAAATTTTGTTGAAATAATATAGCTTAGTGATAAGCTTAATGGTGTCACATTTGACACCATCTGTGAGTTATTGACTCAACATGAGAGACAATTTACAAAGAATAAAAGTATGCCTATTTAAGAGGCTCACTATGTAAATCACATGTCCCATCATGTAGATCATGACCATGTACAATAAAATTTTTAGAATCATAATCTAAAACACTCTTAGTGACAATCTTTACATCATTCTCAATGGTCTCCACAACATTCACATCAACACTCTTTATGGTCTTCCAAATGTAGACATCACCATAAGCATTATTTTCAATCTTGAAGTTATTCAAGTGATTCATCTTCTTTTAGACCTCATCGGTACTAGAAGTAACCATAATGTTTCAAATTTTGTGGTATTAGACATCTTGTAGATGTATGTCCTTCTCGATGACCCCACTCTCCATATAAAAAGAAAGCTGAGGCCAATTATTTGGATCATAATAGTGGTCAATATTATAGGTACTCTAGTTATTTCAGTTATTCTAACACATCCTCTAATTATGATTCATCCTATATGGATGAGGTATATGGTCTTGATGGACTTGACACCATATTTTGAGTGCTAAGTGATTTTCCCATCTTGTGTGAGTTACTAGGCTCAAGACTAGGAATTGTTATAGTATTAGTTTTTGGCTTTCCATACCTAATATTCATTTAAAGGATTAGATAAGATTGTTTTATAATTTTCTCTTGATACACAACTTCTCACCTCTCACTTTATAGAGGGAGAAGATATTGCATTTGTTGGTCTTCGATCAGTCAGCAATGACATTATGAGTTGACAGGGGTTGATACCACATTCAATGTTAGAAAAGGTCATCAACATTTATTTGACATCAAGGATATGTGCCAAATAAAGTATGGGGTTGTCACTTAGATGGGTTCTTGTGTGGGAATTTATATGGATTGATGTATTTGGGCATGCTTGATTGTGTTCCACTGCACTAAAATATGATGATCATTAGGGATGAGTAAACTTTCATCATGTTCATCATCTATTTTTTTCTATAACTCATAGGGGTAAACTTCTTTATGGATCGGTATTAATTTTTGGTTAGTGTTAGAAGTATATTACACCACTTGTAGTTGTGATAGAGTTCCTTTGATGACTTCATAGTCATTGCTCCAGATATTTTATGCCCCTTTGGATCAAGGGGAGTTTGTTGGATTATTTTCATTATCTTAAGATGTTTTTGATATTTTACTTTATTTGTGTAATTCATTTTTGGTTGTTTGGGTAGTTTTACATATTAGTTGGTTTTTTAACCAACTCATTTTTCCATAAACCTTTTTAAGCTTACATATGTACAAAAATAAAACAAGTTTTTAATATTGGATACATTTTTTAAATTATTCCTCCAAAGATCAAAAGGCCATCACTTATCATTAGACTAGACCTATAGATTAAAGGTATAACTTCCTTGGTGTATCTATTTGGGCTCAATTCACTAAAACCTACTATTTTTAAGGTGAAAAGAGATAGAAAGAGCATAAATTAAATCTACTCTAAGGGGTAGTGATGCACCAATATGATCATTCATCCACTCAAGTTGAAATCTTAACAACACTAGTAAACTAATCATGGACTAAAACACTACCTCCAAAGCTCCTATACAACAATTTTTTATATGAAGTTCATGGTGAATGGATTCAACTTGGAGGTGATGAGTGAGAGGCCTATGTTGAGACACTTCTAACCATGTTACACTTGAAATCTGATCACCAATCTTTGACACTTCATATAACCTACATTAGACAACTTATCAACATATAATTATGGCAAGGACATGCAAAGGGAAGATTTATAAAACTTATGAACATTATAAAAAGCATTTACACATTATAAAACAATTATGGAGAAGTTATAATAGTTTATTAATATTTCAAGAGGTCTATCAAGGATAAAACTAGGTAGAGTTTCTTCATACCCAAGTGAGGGATACCAATCAAGGCCTTAAGTTATGATATATAGCAATATGAAGAGATAAGGAGAGGGAAAATGGTAAGAAGTTATAGATGATAGGTCATAAATTACCATATTCCATTCATACATTAGTTTTATTAGATATAATACTCTTGTTTTAATTCTCTTGATGCATTAATGTTCTTTAATTAGCCCCTTAGGCATTGATGTAAAGTAGTGGAGGCTAGGTCAGAAATGGTTGACTTCCTTCATAGTATGACCATGCCTAAAAATGGGCCAACTACTTATCTTGTGGTAGTTACATGGTGTAATTTAGGTTCAATTAGCCTCCATGAAGCATTTGAGCAGCCCATTAGTCCTTATGCATGTTCATCAAGATTAAAACTACCTCATTATCCATTTTGATCATGGAAATTACACTTAAGTCTTTCAATGCATTAGTTACAAGGCTTAACATATTTGTATTAACCCTCCTTAGTCCCTCTACACCAAATTTCATTTCTCCTGGTTGACTAAGTAGGCCTATTAGGCCTAATTACTTGACTGATTGTGTTTGGTTTCCATGAAAGCCTATATGATACTTTAGGAACCTATTAATGGGTGAATATTAGGTATGAAACAACATCATCTACCATGATATAGGATTTTTTGAGTAAAATACATAGAAACTTTGCCAAACAAGGTGACTAAGTCACCTTCTCCTTCATATCTATAGACTAGCTATTTAGAGGAGACTTACAAAGGAATTTTCAAGTAGATTCTTAGACATATTAGGATTTGAGGAGATAAAAAAGTATAAAACATTCACCTCCAATGATTTTACACTTTACAAACAACTCTTCACCCTATAAATATCACAAAACCTTGAAAAAATACCCTTTTCTAAAAAAATTGTATAATGTCCGTATGACTAAGTACCATGGGTGGGGTCTCCTCTGAGTGAATTTCATGGTTTAGGTTATTTATCAAGTCATTCTAGGGTGTTTTAGTGTAATTATCTCCATTTTTCCCAAGTTAGGTTTGCATTAGGGTTGAAAGAGGTTTTTTGAGGTCTACCATCTTAATAATGGTTTATAAAGACTAGACCTCCAATTCCAAACTTATGGTCATGGATGTTTATTCCATATACCACCCTTAAAATTATTGAAAAGATTAGCATCCCATGTAGCTGGTGTATGGAGATAAAAATAGAATATGGTAGACCTTACACTCCTTACAATCCTTCTAGATAGGGTTGTAATCCTATCATTCATTCATAAAGGTGGGTCACTCAAACCAACTCCCTCTATCATGAATATCTATTCCATAGGGGTGCCTAACTTCCCCTAGGAGCATTTACTTTGAGTCCCTCTGTCATGAAATATCTAACCATTTGAATATGTAACTTCAGATGGTTACCTAAACTATGTAGTTTAATGTGGACTTCAAGACCCAAATTGACCTTTTAATTACATTATCTAATTCAAATATATAAGATTACTTATGTATCAATTTAAATATTTTACAATCACCTCTCTGTAGGGTTTCATAATTCAACCTTCTTTCTCATTTGGCTTTGACAGTAAGTACCTACTTAGGCCTAATTAGGCCTGATTAGGTTATCTAGGTCTTATCCACATATTAAATAGATTAAATCATTCTAAGATGATTTAGAACCCAATAAGTCATATATTCCTTGCTTGTACTTTAGCCCCATATAAGGTTTCTCAGTTTGGTTTCTTCATGTGACTCTACCTGCCTACACCTTGACTATGTTTGTTTCATTATACTTGTGTCTAAGGTTGATGAAGCCATATCTTGATATTTTAATCATATTCTATAACTCACTTTATTTTTCATGTTACATTCTCTCTCAAGAAAGTAAATCCATTAGCCTAGGCAAATATATTTTTTATTCTTGTTTAATATTCTTACTTAGATCCCTACCTAGGTCTCCTTGACCTTAATGAATTTTATGACCTTACTATCCTTTCTAACATATAGATCACACATATAACTACTATTTTTAGGTTTTTGAGAGAGTTTAGTCACATCAATAGACCTACAAGTGACTATTAGGGCATTTGATAGTGCTTGAGTGCATTCTATTTCTATTTGTAATAGTCAAATTTTTCTATGATCCCCTTTCTATTTGTTTATGTCTTTAAACATTCTAAATGATTTTAAGTCCATCCTCCAATCAACCTTAATATTTTAAAACCATTTTCCTTAACTAGTTGTAGGTGGTTATCATGAGAAGGTCTAAACATGAAGTTTGAGTTTGGTGAATTTGGACATTTTTGGGCCCTAACTTTAATTCTCATACTTCTTATAGCTCCATATAACCCCTAATTGATGTCTCTTAATATTTGACATCTCATTCTAATAGCCAACACCTCATTGGCTTGGTCTATACTTTAGGCTATCAAAGTCAAGTTTATGGGAGTTTGCCTTTCTAGAGTCAAGGATGAGATTGGCCTTTCAGGTATAGGGAAACGAGTCAGGGGTAGTGAGGATGATAGGTTAGGGAGTGAATATATCATTAAGGAGGTTATACATATATAACACTGCCAAAGATCCTTTATAGCTACTATATCCTCCTTTTGTAATTGAGACCATACTTACTCATGATAGTCACACTAGGGATAATACCTTAAAGGGATCATTTGATCTTATTTAGCTGAGTATGTAAGGCATAGGATATTTAAATGGATTTAATTTTATCGTCATCAAACCCAGGACATCATCAAACACCTCTATTTTATGCCTTGGAAAATTTACATAAGAAAAAATATTGTCTGCATTATTCCAAGGTGAAAACATGAAACTTGTTGGCTCCCACACCCTCACACATGTGATATCAGGTTGAATAATGGTGTGGGAAGGTGATGCAAACTCCTAATAAGATTTTTAATCTTCCATTTCTCCCATTCTAAGGAAAGGAGAAAACATAGAAAACTGGTATCCTACATGAATGGAGAAGACATTATGAGTTTCATACCTTGTTAGTGATTATTCATAAAGGAGGGAGAGTGAATATGATAAAAAATACCAAAATTGAAATCTATCTAGGGTCCCCTCCTATGCCCAAAAATTCATACCTTCATCTTCTCTCTTATGTCTGTACCATCCACAAAAATGAAGGGTTGTCTTGGGCTACAAAAGAGTTTGATGGAGTAAAGGGGTTAGTTTTGAGTTTGTTTTGAATCCTTTTGCCATTAAAATTCTTTGATATGTCTAACATGATCACACCTACAACCTTTGATCCCCCTCTGTGTGGACTTGACCATGCAAATTCATACAACCTACAAAAAGTACATGAAAACACCTCTTTTCCTCCATTTCTTCATGGTTCTAGCCTTGAACCACCATTTTGGATAGAGGGAGGGGTACAATGAGTTAATTTACATTTTAAACTAGTGGTATTGTTTTGGGAAAGCTAAAGAGGCATATTTTTTCAATTGTGGGGCCAATTTCACTAGTGGGAGGTGAATATGAGCTTTAAAATAGATCTTTAAGGATATGAAATTCATAGTGAGAGACAATATTATTAAAGTGGGATCTTTTTAAGACATTTATAATGAAATTTCCATTAAAAAATTTCCCATTTTCAATTGTTTATAAGGTATAGTCTGATGTAGCATGTTTGAGGATCATTTGGCACTATGAAAGGGGTTGATCAACATTAAGAAAGTTCATCACTGAGTAGAGTATGGATAATTAGCCATCTGAAGGGGATCATCAATGACTTTAGCCACCCAAAATTCAATCTTAATATCAATTAACATGGCCTTGGTCCTAATTTCATCATGATTGTTCATGGCCTAATTAAAATTTGGATATAAATGGGCATGTCTCATTAAGTATTTTCATGCACCAGTCAATGGGTTAGTTTTACGGATTTGTAGATTAAATAATTTATATAAAACCATTTAAAGGACATAAATGGGTATGGTCCTTTTATAATTAAATCCATAATAGGGATGCTATGCTACTTTCAATTCATGTACTTCCTACTTTCTTAGTTTAATTTTTCCCCTTTTCTCCATGAGCTAAGGCTACTAGAAGGCCTTTATATAGCTACTTTGAGTATTGATGAATATTATATTTGTGTTTTGTGAATTATATTTTATATGAAATATTTATTAATGATACTAATTTTTTATGCATGCCTATGGTGACTTTGTTTCCCTATATACATAACTACTTGGTCCTCAAACTCCTGCATTATCTCTACTTTTCAATTGTGCTATGTTGGCTAGATAGAGATTGATTTTTTAAAGATAAATTTCAATTTAGTTTATCTATATATGTCCTCATTATAAAACAATATCATCTAATATTTTAAACTACCCTCTCTCTTTTTCTCTTTTTTATATCTATGTTAGTTTAAATTTAGGGTAGTTTGAATTGTAGTCAATTGTTAAAGTTATATATGGATTGCATGTCCATGTGCTTGTCTTATTTTATGTACTATATAATATATAAAATATAAGTGTCATTCATTAAGATTTAATTGTTAAATATAAATGTATTTAATATTTACTAGTATATGTAACGACACATGTGTCTTACCCTTCTCTTTGCATTATTAGTGTATTAGTCACTATGGATGCATATGATTTGTAATTCATCTTTTTAGAATATATGAATTATCCCACTTACACAAGAATTAGTATTTGTTATAATAGATTTAGTATTTAAGTAAGTATTGAGGCAAATGAAGGCATACAAGAATATTATTATTTTTATCTTGCTCAAAGGAGGTTTTTCCCTTGAAGTGGCCTATGATCTAAAGGTTATTTTGAGTTATTTTACAAATTTTATTTCATTGTTTGTTTAATATATGTAGTTTATAAATTTGCAAAAGAATACTCACATATAGAATTAGATAACTTTCTTGGCCTATAGGTATATGTTGGAGAATTTTTAAGTAGTGGATTTCTAGGAGTTACACTGTTTATGGAAATATTTTTCTTTGCCTCTATTTTATACATATTTATTGGAGGTTTAGATAAGGATAAATACCCTCCACATAATTTTGAGAAGTTCTTGGGCATAATCCCTAAAATTAATTATGAGGAGTATGACTTGAACCCCAAAGTAGCTGGCCCATTGAGAGGACCTATCAATAAAAAGGGCAATGGACCCATCTTGATTGACTAGTTCCCACCCATGAGGTAAAGCAAAAGTTTTCGTTTAGGGATAAATCTATGGCTATAATTTTTTTGATAGCGGTACTCATTCAGACATCATTGGTGGCTAGAGAGACTCCTTGAAACCCTTAGGCAACCAAACAAACTCATGAACCATATCCACTATTGTAATTTTTGAAGACCAAAATCAGAGTGATCATAGTTAAGAATAGTTGGTAACCACACACTTGCCAATAAAATTTTGGTGGGAATAACTAAGTGATAAACAATTTTTTATTTTTTCTCTATATCTCTCCCTATATAGACTAATTTACTCTAAAAAATTCTTAGAACACCTAAAATTCCATTTTGCACATTTTATTCTTTGAGGGTCCATATCCAAATTCCACTTCTATTAGCTAAAAATATCATTTTTTTATTTTTTAGGTTTTTTCATAACATATTTAGTTTTTGTCCTCTTGATTTGAAACTTTCCCAAAATGTTCCTTTCCATTTTATTATCCTTTTTCTCTCATGGAAAATTTTTATAGTTTTTACATAACAATTTTGAAATTGCCCTTGCCTTTGTCAATCCTAACTAGGAAGTGCTAAAAAAAAGTACATTTACCCTTCCAATTGAGTCCAAGTTAACAAATTTCATTACTGACCATGTCTTAAAACTTGTTTTCCTATCCCTTGACAAAAAACAAAATTGGTTATGGTATCCACCCATGCAGGCACAAATATCATGAAGGAAGAAATCAAAACATTAAAAACATAGAGCATTAAGTTAATCGATATGATGCATGGATTGAATTAATAGAATAGCCTTTTACTCAACAAATTATAGGATTCTTCTTTAGAGAATAGTTTTTCTTCTCCCCACACATCATAGGGGCCCAATCTATAATTTCCATGGTTTAATGGTATAAATCCTACAAGATGGATATATTGAACTGAATAATTCTTCAACCTTCACAATACTTATTCTATCAACAAAGTCTCAATTAATTCCTTCCACCTAGAAAAAAAAGCACTCTAATGGTACCATTGTTACCTCAAGTCAAATGATGAACCCAATTAGAAAACCTTTGCATCCTTACTTTTAGGTAGTTTTGGTCCCTCGACATTAGAGGCCTTTACAAGAACTCTCACAAAACTCCATTAGATTGGCACCATTCATTATTATCAGATAGAATTTGAGAAACTAGATAATCATATTGAAGGGTTATTAGATGACTTCAAGAGTTATTTTATTAGTGGCCTCAAAGAGCTAATTTGATTAGAGGTGAAAATTTTTCATCCCAAAAACATGATGGATGCCTTGGGTCTGGCTAAGTTACCAGAAGATAAAATTTTAGTGTAATGTCAATCTCCCACTTTCCCACCCATAAAGAACACAAAAAACTAGTATCCAAACACAACACTATTCAAGTACCTTACTGAGGTAGAGATGTGGGCCCTTAAGGAAAAAGGGTTATGTTATAATTGTGATGAAAAGTGGGTTAAGGGTCATAGGTGTGTCACGCAAAGTTTCTAATTACTAGATGTGGAATCACTACCAAAATAAGATAGTGAGATGGATATCCACAAATTTTAGGATGTTCAAAGAGAACAAAGACCCTCTGAGGCCTCAATGGATCAAGAGACTCAACCTGAGATCTCTCTACATTAGCCAATAGGTGTTAACACCCATCAAACCATGAACATCAATGGATTATTTAAAAATATCCCTCTCACAATCCTCATTGACTCTAGGAGTACTCATAATTTCATTAATCCCTACATTTTTAAGTAGGCATACTACTTTGTACACCCTTGTTCTAGTTTTGAAGTCATGATTTATAATGGGGGAACATTTCCATGTAAAGGTAAGTGTTTAAATGTGTGTATCATAATAGGTGATTACAATCTTCACTTAGATATGTTTTCCCTACCCTTAGGGGAAGTGATGTGGTCTTAGGGGCATAGTGGCTCCACACTTTGGAACCTATTCTATGAGACTTGTTTGAGATTTAGATGTAGTTCATAGATAGTAGAAATAATCACACATTAAAATATTTATTGTCTAGATCTTCTCACATAATTAGTTCCCATCACATGGAAAATATCATGAATAAAGGCTTACATGGTGTCATTTCCAGATAAACTATATCCAAATCTAGCTCCCCACTACTACTAACTACTCAAGTGATCTATAAGTGTCCTTAATAAACATGATTATTTTTATAGAGATAGTGGGTTTTCCCCTCTCATTCCCTAAATATCATCACATCCCTCTCCTTCCAAGATGTATCTGACCCAACATCCAACCATACTACTATCCCCATCTGCAAGAGATTGATATTGAACAACTAGTATGAGAAATCCTCAAGTCCAGAGTTATTTAACCCAACACTAGCCCATACTCCTCCCCATTACTTATTATCCATAAAAAGGATGGGTTATGGCACATCTACATTGAATTATATGTGTATTCAATTATAATTGCATGATGTACATGAATTAATCTTGGATCGGATAAGATAGAGAACACATACACTTTTGATTGGGTATAGACTTGTTAAGTGGGAGCATGAACAATATGGGGATCTGCTAGACCTGATTAGGGGATCACTTGAATCACTTGTCACAACATATCATGATAGAATTGTTTCCAAATCCTATATTCTAACACAATCACACAAAAACCCTAAAAGATTCCTATGATTTGATATTTCACTTATGATAATAAACAAGAAAGTAAACTATTCTAATAATAATAAAATTAAACTAATCTAGTGTACACCAAAGCTTGTGGCATAAAGTGGGGGTTAGAACAAAACAAATAAACAACTAAACTAAACATGCATAGGAGACATATACTCACATCAATATATACAAAATCTTAATATATGGAAGAGAAGAATGCATACTGCCTTATCTATCTAATCTTACAAAGAATAAATAAATTTAGGAATACTTACCTTTAAAGACAACCTTGTCGAGCCTCAATCTCTCCCTTGGTCAAGCTGCTTCACAAGAGATTATTATGGTTATAAGGATAACCAAGATAAATTAGCTCTAGGCTACATGACCTACCTAAGCATCCAAAAGACTTCTCCACAAGATAAGATCGAAGCTCCAAAGAAAGTATTAAACCCTAAAGTTTTTTCCTCAAGCAGAGTGGTCAATAAGGTGATATGTATTCACAGTTCTTCACTTAATTCTTCACTCTATTTTGACTCTTAATAAATGGTTGTAAATTACCTTATATTTATATTAGTATCTTACCTAAAAACTTTTGGACATATCAGTTGTACTAGGTCGACTAGATCAACCTAGTAAATTCTCAAGCTAACTTACTAGGACTGTGTTAGGTCCGCCAAGATGCTAACAAATCAAAAGTATTAAAATGTCCCCAAAACACATTAGGTCAATTAGGTTGACCTAGTATATTGAATAGGTTAAAAGGTTAACAAGGTAATAAATGAAGGAATAAATCATGCCAATGACTGGAATGGATAGGAAAGAGAAGAATAATCTTAGGGTTCAATGTTTTAGGAGAATAGAGTATGGATGGAAAGTGGTAAAAGGAATAATAATCTTATGAAGCACCAAAGGTCTACCCACCCCTTTCTTGATGCATCCCTTAAGGCATGAACTTAGAGAGATTGAGAATTGATATATTCTTACAAGATATGAAATGTCAGTAACTAATAAAAGATTGAAAATATTATGTGTATACATATGCCCCAGCTAAATCTCATCACATGTCAGTATGTGTAGCATGGGATGGTGCTTCAAAAATAGAACATGATAACACATAAAGTTGATGCTAAGTATGGTGCAGTAAGAATCAAATAAGATAAATGAAAGGATAGAATTGAAAAACAAATTCCTTTAACTTGCCTTAGTGCTATATATAAAGAAGACGATTGCAAAAAAGTGAAGGCATCCAATGTAAAGCACACTAGGTGAACCTGTAGAAGTTAGTGCAAAAAATGCCCGAAAATCATAATTTTTGGAAGATAGGCATATGATATTATAAAATAATATATACATCATCATGACTCTAATTCATTTTATGGTTTGTAAAATGGATTAACAAAGACAAAGATATGAGAAATATAAGGAATCTGAAGGAAAATAATTGAGAAATTTTGAATTTTGAAAAGTGATTTTAAATAAGAAGAATAAAAATAATTTTGTTATTTTGAATTGTGAAAGAAATGAAAGAGAAATATGAGACCAAATAAGGTTATGATGGTGAGGGAATGACTACCACTAGCTCCAAATATACCAGAGGTAGAGGCAAAGGTAGAGATACCAGATGTACCACCACTAGCTATACAGAGAGATGAGATATGACCACTAAAGACATGATAATGATAAAGGAATTAAGAGATATTGAAGACCATTTTCATCCTTGATGAGTCATCATAGGATCTATAAGAGAGATAGATGAGAGAGAGAGACCACTTAGGTGTAGGCTGAGATGGATGTGAGCTATGATAACTAGGTTTGAGCTGAGGAGGTGACCTGTAAAGGAGGTACTAGGAGGCCACACAAATAGGGATAATATGCTAGGTGGTCACATGGATGGTGATGCTATAATATCTAAGACACATATAGGTATGAATATGGTTGAATTATTTCTTAAGTTATTATCTGGTAAATAGATGGATATTATGAGATATGATAGTGATCTAATATCCATCGGGTATGATTTTATAGGCATATTTGAAGATGAGGAGGAGATATGGGGGTCCATAGTTAGGGGAGCACTCCATAATGTCCTATATAAGACTCTACATCCATACAACCCCATGACACTAAAGGATTTGAGTGTACCATCTACCCTAGCTCAGGTGAGGCCATAAGGCATATATAGATGTAGAGAGAGAGTGCATAACCACTAGCAGATATGGGTGTAGGGAAAATGCAAGCCTAGTATGCCCTAGATTATGAGTAATCTACACATTTAGAGATAGTGACACAAATGATGTAGGCATATATGGTAATACAGACCCAATTAATGTAGGCACATGTAGTGACCCAGACCAAGTTGGTATAGGCACAAGTGTAGATAACATGCATATAGGGATAGGTAGATGGGTTGAGATCTTAGAATAACTCATTAAAACATACCATTTAGAGGAGTTAGATTGAGGCCTTAGTAGGTAGCGTGGCCAGGCCACAAGATAGACAAGATGGAGCTCAGCCCTAGTGCTGAGGCATTGTATATGATTGTATATGTTTTATCAAACTCTTGAGATAGATATATGATGTATCATTTTGTCTTATTGGTGTTGGTTGTGTATTTTGTCTCTATGATGGTTGTGATTGTTCATTATGGTTGAGGCTATGGATGCTTTAGATATATTTCTTTCTAGCACATGTATTTAGCTTTGTTGTTTATGCTATAGGAAATATATGTGATGTGGTTTCCTTTTCTAGCATTATGGATTACACATGCATGGTTAAAAAGAAACAAATGAAAAGACTTGGAAAAATATAATCAATCAAAGAAATACACTACACACTAATTCAAGCTGGAAAATGTGTAATAACATGAAAAATGACTAAGTATAACAATCCAAGAAAATGGCAAACAAGATGGTAAAAGGGGATTTGTTTGTAAACCAAAGTAAAATATTTTTACACCAAATTAAAACAAGTAAAATCATACTACATATCACGTTGGGAAGTATGACCATAAATTATTAAAATGGAAGGTATGTAAAAGGGCACAAATGGTAATAAAAATAAAATAAAAATTAAGTCAATTAATTATACTATTTTAGGATAGGAAGTACAAAAGAAAAACAAATTTTTTAAAAACTTGGTCTTAAATTTATCATACTAATTCGAGATGGGAAGTATGAAAAATTCAAGAAATGGTTGTAATCTTACATGCAATAAAAAAAAAAGAAAATAAAAGGCAAAAGAAAAATTAAGCATAAAAAATATTAAATGTCAAGATGGGAAGTATGTAAATGATGTGTAACCTCATAAACAATTGAATCTTATCTCTTACTTGACACATGTAATTTGGATAGTGATTTGTTTATTGGAAAAAAATGTTTTGTGAGGAGGGTCAAGTCCTATCTATGGTCTTACACTGCAACTCATAAAAGAAAACCCAAGGGGTACCAAATCAAAATTGGTAAGCAAGAGGATAAGTAATGGTAGATCAAGGATGTGGGTAATAGGATGGAAAAGGTGGTAATTTATGAGGGATGTCGGGTCCTATCCATGATATTACAAAGTAACTCACAAATGAAATCCCATGGGGAGTGATCAGTAAGCAAAAAAATAACTCCCAACAGGAAATATGAGGAAAAAATAATGAAAAAGGGAATGTAAGAAGCAAATACTTAAGCGTCTTATGAAAATACCTTAAGAGGCAAGAGGCATACTACGGACATGAGAAGACACTAAGTGACTAGAGGTCATCTATGTACAAATGAAACCTATTCCCTATAGACACAAAAATTTGTAGGTAGATAAGTTTGTGAGTAAGATCTAATCATGAAGGTAGATTTGTACAAGGAAAATTAAAATTAACCTACCTCCCCATGATGTGTTCCCCATTCCTCAGGACCCCTTACAGAGTCATCGGTCTACTATGAAGATTGGGTACTTGCGTGAGAAAGTAGGTAGCACTAAAAGATATATATTTTTAATTCTCCTCTTATAATATACTGTCCTACCACACCCTAAAGGACCTTATCCCTATCATGAGGCCAACTATGGAGTTTGAGCTTCGAATACAATAAGGAGATGTACTTTAAATCACATCTTTTAGTGTGATTAGACTTTCAAGAATATTCAATAGTTTTGCCTTTTGATATCATTGCCTTTTGTTTAGATGATTTAGATTTTAATTTTCTTTTGAAGTCTTTTTAAGATTCCTCCTCATGTACTTGGAATGACCAATCATGAGAGAGATAGTGATACACACAAATGAAGTATAGGCTAAGTCTTAAAGGAAGCTAAGTAACCAAATACAAAAGATTGACTAGGACACTTAGGCTTGATAATGAATAAGTATGTGATCTCAAGTCTCAACTATGTATATGTTTAGTTTTTGGAAAAGGAAGAAGGAAAAAAGAGATATAAAGGTGGATCAGTAAAAGGAAATAGTAATGAGAAAGACTATTTTATAACTAATCACATGGTAAAAGGAGATAATGACCAAAGGTAATAGGGTAGATATAACCAGGTCACCATTATAACTATCTATGAAAAATAAAGATAAGAAAGTGAACAATCATGAATATACAAGGGGAGAGTTTTGAGAAAAACTCTAAAGGAGAAGAAAGCAATGATAAGTGAAAAATAGCAATGATAAGAAAAAGACAAGTATATGCAAAATGTAAAACAAAAACATAAGCTAACTATAGTACAACAAGAAGAAGAAACATGATATAAGATAGGAAATAATTTGACATAGTCTCAAATGATATAATAAAAAATATAAATAAGATTGGAGCACACATCCAATATAAATATAAATGAGAAATCACCATGCATGCACTCATAAATACTAGTAAATTTGTCCACACCTATTATCCAAGACATCGGATAAATCTCTATGAAGATAAATATGAACTGCTACTAATGTCTCATCAATCTTTGTTGAATACTAGGAAAATACTTCTTTTCTAATCTCCTCAACTAAAAAAGTAGGAATACTCATTGGATCATGTTGAGGAGGGGAATTGGGAAAAGGATGGTTAGGAGAATACATGTGAAAGGGATCTATGAGAGATGATGGAATCACCAATGGAGAAGGATCTATGGGTGAAGGAGGTCACGGGTAGAGAAGGAACCACAAGTGGAGGCATAGAAGGTGGTGAAGGGACCATAAGAGGTGTAGCTATGGGAGAAGAATTGGGAGCCTTCTTCTGAGAACAACCTATGGGAGGAATGGTAGAAGGTCCAAGAATAGCTATAATATGGTCTTTAATACATTGATGAAGGATACAATAATAACCATTGTGATGTGTGCCGCATTGGTGCCATAGATAAAACCTCTCACCATACTTAGGTATATATTCAGGAAGGATCTTTGAAGGAGGTATGGTATTGTCTATTGATGGAGAAGAAGGACATAAGGTATCAATATATTATTGTAACTTGTGACAATGGGTAAAAGTGTGATTATCTATTCCATGGAAGCAATAGATATGCTTTTGAGTATTTTTAGGGGAAACACTCATGGGAGAAGGTGCAATAGATGTGGAAGAAGATAGATAGGGATCATTGGCCCATTTGGTGGGCATAGAATCCATATTAGGTAAAGGAAGGAAACCATCACCAAGATAAGGTGGTGATGGAGAGGGAATAGAATTAAGAGGAATAGGAGTTGTTGACCAAATTTTAACCCTGCAGGTCAACATTGGGCACCCCTATATGAAAATTTGGCCTTTAGATCTTTTAGTGTTAAATATCATGTCATAGAGTGATCTCAGGTTTATTCAACATAATATGAATGCTATTAGCTTTGATCAATTTGTTTTCTATGTCCTTTTACTTTTTTTGAGTCATGCTAATAGGTCTAAACAAAGTTTAAAAAACATTTTCAAAGTGCCAGATCTTGCATGTGTAATAGTTGTAAAGGAAGATGATCATGTTGGTTTGTTCATCCTAGTTCAAAGTTCCTGTGTACTAAGTCTAAGGTCCTTCATTTAAGCATAAGAATTTTTTTTCATGTTCAAAGACATTCTTCAAAAAACATTTTTAGACTTAGTCATTCAAGCTCGGCCATCCACTTTGGGTTTTCCTATAAGGTAAAATTCCTTCAGAGGAGGTGTTCCACACAAAACCCATAATAAAAGTGCAAGTGTTCTTTCTTTTGGAGGTTTTATTTTCATTTATTTTGTTCAAGTGTCAGGAATTATCTTAGACATTTTGTTTGAAATAATTTCCTTGAAAGATATCTTTATAAGCCAAAAGGGTCATTTGCAACTTTTCCAGAGGTCACTTCAACTTTTCTGAAGGGTACCTCCATCTTTTCGAAAAGGTCATTTTCAACTTTTCTGAAGGGCACTTTAACTTTTTGAAAGAGGTCACTTCAAATTTTTTGAAAGGACATTTTTATAAATCTGAAATGTACCTTACAAAAAATTTGAAGGGTATTTTCATAGGAAGGTGGACCAAATAGAAGTTTTGAAAGGTGAATCCCAATCTTTTTGAAGGGCATTTTTCAAGCAGGGTGCCCTATTCAAAAGTTCAAAGGAATTAATGCATAAAAAGGGGTCAAAGGATTTATTTTCAGAAAAATCCTAAAGGAGAAGACCTGATGCAAAGATTTAAATGAATTCTCTTAGGAGAAAATTCTGAAATAAAATCTTGAATGAATTTGTTCAAGAAAATTGTCTACATAAATTATCAAAAGCAAAAAGCCCGAAGGAATTCTTTCAGGAAAAGTGGTTGAGACAAATCCTCCTGAAGGACACCTCTAAAGCCAAGTACCCAAAACATTTATTTGAAGGATATATTTGAATAAAAATTGTCCCATTCATTTATTCTAAGGGCACTTTCCACGATTTAGAGGGAAGTTTCCATAGTTAAAGAATACTTGGCAAAAGTTTGAAATAAACTTAAGTCTGAGGGAATGTTCTGAATGAATAAGGAAGGTGATGACCCCACAAACATCAATTTAAAACTACAAAAAATATCCATTAGAGTCAAAAATACTTGGTGGGAACTTGATAAAAAATATAGAGGTAATAAATGGTAAGATCCCAAGCATCTGGTGTAGACAAAACAAGTGAAAAATAGATAGGTCGATGGTTTGAGTTATTGCTAGCAGCTGATTTAAATCAAGGAGCTTCCATGAAATAAATAAACATAGGTTTCTAAAGGATATCTAGTATTTAGAAGGAGAATTTTCTAATTATTTCCATGAGTTCCATTTCCTGTGAATAGTGCTATGCGTCGAATCTCTTATTTTTAGTTTCAAATGTTCAGGGATGGTCTTTGATGGAGGCAATTTCTTGTGTTAATTCTAAAGGTTTTATGCCACTTTTCACCATTCTTATGACTTGTTTTAGACAAGTATACCTCCTTACATGGTATGATTCACCTCACCCCTATTTCACATGCAATTGTAACTAATATCCTCAAGGTGACACATTTTTGAGTGACCTTTGGATTTCCTTTTCTTGATTTTTCTCTCACAGCTATAAATATGCATTCTTTTGGCTATTTGAGTAGCTTGTACTAGTTATTGGGAAAAATATATCCATATTTGTACTTGAAGAATTCTTGAAGAAATATACAAGTGTTTTTTCCACTCATATGCTGTAATATTGAGTAATGACTTGAATCTTGTTGGTCTAGGCTAGTGAAAGATTATCTTTTCTAGCTTGTACTCTTGATGGTCTACCAATTTTTAGAAAGGAAATTATTGTAGGTATTTTATATTATTCTTTTCTATGTTTAGAGATATCCTAGAAGTGGTCCATGACTATTTCCCTCTTTGGAATCATTCATTCCCTTCTTAAGAATCATATACCTTATTGAATCTAGCATATGAAACATTGATGTAGTAATGAATCCTAAATTGTGAGTCTTATGTGAGAAACACCTTGTTTGTCTTTAAATAATGGCTTCATTCAATTGGGAAGACATTATACATTGGTGCATCACCACTTGGTTTATTAGTTATTTTCCTTAACCCTTTTCATACACAAATTGTTAAGCTAGAGAGAGACATTTAAAGGTGTCTCAAGGGGAGCTAGCCCCTTATCTATAGATTCATCTTAGTGAAATTGTCACCCACAATAAGAGAGATGTTTCCATTATGTCACTTGGATGAGGAGAGATGAGCATCTCCTCAAGGGTTTGAATCTAAGTGACAATAGTTTTTGGCATGCTTGATGGAACTATTTATCTAATGAGGTGAATAAATCTTGGTGTGTTCTTTAACTAATCAGCCTTTTGGAGTCATTTCAATCAACACCAATGGTGACTCCAAGTTGACACAACTAGTCAAGTAGCCCTAGTGCATCAAGAAAAAATATTTGGTATGCATAATTTGATTGTTGAGTAGTATGGCCCTTATGTTCCTTTGTATAGTTTTGATCAAGCTCTTGTTGTTCATGAAATCACCTCAAGTATCTCTCCTAATTTTCCTTCTCTTATTCAATCCAAGAGTGCTAGAGAGATAATGTTGGATTTTGAGAAGCAAATGTTGGAGATAGATAGGTTGAATGAGAAAAATAGATATCAACAAGAGCTAATGTATAAGGAGTGTTTATTTATATAAGCTCAAGCCATGAAATCCATGAAGGAGAAACTAGTAAGATGGAGGAGTCAACCCACTCAAGGCAATCAACCTTGTATGCCTTTTTCCATCCCAAGATAACCTTCTACCATACAGAAGAAACCCACCTCTTATACACCAAATCCCTTCTATAAAATATCACTTTCTCACCAAAATAAAGTGATTCAACCTTCTATCCCATATAATTCATTTTTTCTTATACTAAAATTTACTAGTGTTGTTAATCCTTTGCACTTAGCAATCCAATACCAAAGGATATTAGAATAGCCTTCTATGGAGACTAACTATTTCAATTCCTTAGATTATGAGCCTTCTTTTGAATAAGGTTATTTTATTTACTTTGAAAACCTAAACATCCATCCTCAATCAACTCCTCTTATTCATGTGAAAACTCTTCCTAGCCTCCCTCAACCTTCTCAAGCCCCTCAACATGATGTCAAGATTCCAAGTTGGAGAAATGTCTATCATGAACTAGCTCAAGATATTGAGAAAGTGAATGAAGTTGTTGCCTATCATCAAGAGGAGAATTTTTTTTCAAAGAATATGAAATTGAAGAGGATCTTGATCCTATACAAACCTCTCCTAACTTTCCTCAAGAAGAGAGTCCCAATCCTAAGATCATGAGCTGGAGTGAAATAGTTAAATTATGGGACAAGAAAGAAGAGAGGAGTATTGTTAAAAAGTGTGAAGTGAAAAATGAAGCTAGTCCTTCTCAAGTCCCTTCCAGCCTTCCTCAAGAAGCTTCTTGTATTCCATGTCAGCCTTCGTGTACTCTCCATCTCTATGATGATTCCTATGAGCTCCAAGAAATACTCTTCCAAAAGAATCTAGTTAAACAAATTAAGGAATTAGAGGCAAAGATGAGGCTGATTATTCAAGGTGAGATGGAAGGTTTAGACCTAAATGAAGATCCTATGCCTAAACACACCCCATCTACCTTTCATCAAGATATTCCTCAAGTTAATTTTGATGTTGATAAAGTGTTGGTTAGGTGGAAGGAAGATAATCAAGTGATTTTGGCCCAAGGTTTGCCCCCTCTTTCTCATGAGCTTTCAAAATAAACCCTTACATTCCATTCCCCATTTGATTTTGAGAGTCCTTGTGTTAAATTTCCTTTCTTGGTTGATGAAGAATGTTTTCCTTGTGTTTAGGAACCTATCTTGAGAAAGGCAAGTGAGAAATAATATGCTTAATTCATGATCGATCAAGAGATTTCATGAGTGTAGATGAGGAAGAAATCACCATAGGTAACAACCTTAGTGAACAAAAAGATAATTCACAAGATTTTGCTTCCATACTTGATGAGGTGGAAACAATAATTGATTCTTTTCTTAATTTTCAAGATACTATGGATAGACTAGGAGAGGTTCTTGATCATACTTTGGATGACTTGTTTGAAGTTAGTGGACCAAGTTATACTCCTCTTCAAAGAAGCTATCAATTGGTCAAAGATGGAGAAGGTGGCATTGGAACTCAACTAAGTATGCAAAGAATAAATAATATTTCATGTTTATTCTTTCAAGAGGATTATGAATTTAAGAATGATATATTTGAAGTCATCAAGAGGGGATATCACCCTCTAGAAGGAACTCATCATCTTTTGAAGGATGGAGAAAGATCATATTGGCCTAAATTTTCTAATGAACATGAATTCAATCCTTTTGAAATCATGCCTATAGAGAGGATGGGAGTTGATCATGAGAAAGTGAATGGGAAGCAACATGAAGCAAGTGATCATGTACAAGAAGAGTTCATTTCCTTGGTTAGATTATTTGGAGTTGCTTGGTTCTTAATGAGCATCATGCTAATAAGGTTGGTAGACTTTGTGAGAAGAATGAAGGTAGAAATGATAAGAGACAAAAGCATTCTTGACTCATCCAATCCTTCATGCCATGAAGTGAGAATATTTTAAATTTTCCCCTTTGATATAGGATAGGGAAGAGCATACCTAGTTAGTTGTACATAATTAGTTTTCTTTCTATTTTGTTCAGTTATTTTAAGTGCTTAGTATCATAGGTGTGTTTACTTTGGTATTAATGTGTGTTTATTCTTTCCCTTGTGTGTTTTGAGGTGGTAACTATTTATCTTATTGATCAAGTTCTGAATCATGGTCAAGGTTTCTTATTTATTTCAATCCTTATATGACTCCATAAGCCTAATGGACTGATAAGGTTACTAGTCTAGTTAGTATAACAGACATACTACCCCTATGACTCACCATTTTGTTGACCAATTTTTGAACATGCAGGTCAAAATTGGGCACCAATATATGAAAATTTGGCCTTTAGATCTTTTAGGGGTAAATATCATGTCATAAAGTGATCTCAAGTTTATTCAATGTAATATGAATGCTATTAGCTTTGATCAATTTGTTGTCTAGGTCCTTTTACTTTATTTGAGTCATGTTAATAGGTATAAGTAGAGTTTAAAGAACATTTTCAAAGTGGAAAATCTTACACATGCAACAATTTTAGAGGAAGCTGATCATGTTGGTTTGTTCATTTTGGTTCAAAGTTCCTATGTACTAAGTATGAGGCCCTTCACCAAAGCATAAGCAAATTTATTCATGTTCAAATACTTGCTTCAAAAAACATTTCTAGACTTAGTCATTCAAGCTCGGTGATCCACTTTGGGTTTTCCTATTAGGTAAAATTCCTTCAAAGGAGGTGTTCCACACAAAACCCATAGCAAAAATGCAAGTTTTATTTCTTTCAAAGGTTTTGTTTTTAGGTTTTTTATTTTAGTGTCAGGAATTATCTTAGACATTTTATCTAAAATAATTTCCTTGAAATATATATATTTTCAAGCTGAAGGGGTCATTTGTAATTTTTTCAAAGGGCACTTCAAATTTTTCGAAGGGCACCTCCATCTTTCTGAAAAGGTCATTTTTAACTTTTCTAAAGGGCACTTCAAATTTTTTGAAGGGGTCACTTCAACTTTTTTGAAGGGAAATTTTCAAAAATCTAAAAGGTACTTTACAAAAAAATGTAAAGGGTATTTTCATAGGAAGGTAGACCAATCATAAGTTCTAAAAGGTACATCCCAATCTTTTTGAAGGTTATTTTTCAAGCAGGGTGCCCTATTCAAAAGTTTGAAGGAATGAATGTGAAAAAGGGGCCAAAGGATTTGTTTTATGAAAAATCCTAAAGGAGAAGACCCAATGCAAATATATGAATGAATTATCTTGGGAGAAAATGCTGAAACAAAATCCCAAAGGAATTTGTTTAGGAAAATTATCCACAGAAATTGTCAAAAGAAAAAAATCCCAAAGGAATTCTTTTGGGAAAAGTCGTTGAGACAAATGTTCTTGAAGGACACCTCTGAAGCCAAGTACCCAAATAATTATTTGAAGGATATATTTTAATTAAAAGTGTCCCATGCATTTATTTGAAGGTCACTTTACATGATTCAAAGGGCATTTTCCATAGTTAAAGAACACTTGGCAAAAGTTTGAAAGAAACTTAAGTCTGAGGGAATGTTCTAAATGAATAAGGAAGGTGATAGCCCAAAAAAATTAATTTCAAAATATGGAAAATATACATTAGATTCAAAAATAATTAGTGGGAACCTAAGATAAAATATAAAGGTAACAAATGGTAAGATCTTTAGCATTTGGTGTAGACAAAATAAGTGAAAAATAGATAGGTCAATGGTTCGAGTTGTTGCTGGACGCTGACCCAAATCAAGGAGCTTCCACAAAATCAACAAACATAGGTATCTAAAGGATAGCTAGTAGTTAGAAGGATAATTTTATAACTATTACCATGAGTTCCATTTCCTTTGAATAGTGATATGTGTCGACTCTCATGTTTTTAGTTTCAAACATTCATGGATGGTCTTTGATTGAGGTAGTTTCTTATGCCAATTCTAAAGGTTTTATGCCACTTTTCACCATTATTATGAATTTCTTGGATAATTATACCTACTAACATGGCATGAATTACCTCATCCCTATTTCACATGCAATTGTAACTGATATCCTTAAAGTGACACATGTTCAAGTGACCTTTGGACTTCCTTTGCTTGATTTCTTTCTCAAAGCTATAAATTTGCATTCTTTTGGCTATTTGAGCAACCTCCACTAGTTAATGGGAAAAATTTGGCCAAATTTTTAATTGAATAACTCTTGAATAAATATACAAGTGTTTTTTCCACTCATATGTTGTAATATTGAGTAATATCTTGAATCTTGTTGGTTTAGTCTAGTGAAAGATTGTCTTTTCTAGCTTGTACTCTTGATGGTCTACCAATTTATAGAAAGGAGATTATTGTAGGTATTTTCTATTATTAAATTTTCTAAGTGTATATATATCCTATAAGTGTTCCATGATTGTATCCCTCTTTGTAATCATTCAGTCACTTCCTAAAAATCATATACCTTCGTTAATCTAGCATATGAAACATTGATGTAGTAATGAATCCTAAGTTGTGAGTCTTGTGTGGGAAACACCTTATTTGTCTTTAATTAGTGGTTTCAATAAATTAGGAGGAAATTATACATTAGTGTATCACCACTTGGTTTCTTAGTTGTTTTCCTTAACCCTTTTCATACATAAATTGTTAAGTTAGAGAGAGAGATTTAAAGGTGCATCAAGGGGAGCTAGCCCCTTATCTAGAGATTCATCTCAACGAAATTATCACCCAAAACAAGATATATGTTTCCATTGTGTCACTTGGATGAGGAGAGCTAAGAACCTCCTCAAGGGTGTGATCTAAGTGACAATAGGAGTAATAATATAAGAAGCAAGAGTAGGCTTGATAATAGTGGAAGTAGTAATAATAATGGGTTCTGATACAGGTTCCACTATGAGAGGGGTAGAATCAATAGAAGGTCTAAGGAGGGTTACATAACCTCAAGGGTGAACCAATGATGGGAGTCAGGGAACTTAGGAAAATGGTAAAGTCTAATCATAGAATGATCCATGAACATAGTCTTATGGGGATCATCAAAAACTAGAGGTGTTGGTGCCATCTCTACTCTATGATAAAGAGGAAACATAAAGGAATTAGGAACTATAAATATTGGAACATGAGAATATTCATGAAAGGACTTAAGTAAAGAAGAATAATAATGCACAATCTCAACATGATGATCTTGGATAAGACCACCTAATAAAGGATCATCTAAAGAATAACCATCATCATAATATAATGTATAAAGATCAATGACACAAGTTGGAATAACTTTGTCATTATAAGAAGCATAGTGAATAGAATGTTGAGTCTTAGATAAGACTACTGGAATGTCATTACAAGGAGGTTTGTGAAAATGATGTTTACAAGAAGTAAGAAGCTATGAGATGAGATGAGGCATGAGATCAAAAGTTTTGATATTTAAGTTAATCTCATTAGGATCATCATCATCATCATCATCAAAGTCTAAAAGGTTGGGAGTAATATTACCAATGATCTTAGGATGCCCAATGTAACCTCTAGATGAGTTGACAATAAAATTTAAACATTGTGACTCATGGAATGGAATGCTAGGTAAAGTGTTAAGAGTAGGAATCTTGAAAACACCATGATCTTGGAATTGTTCCAAATTCCAAGGGTTAGTATTTCCTTGAATCCTATAAATGGCTCCATTATGAGGGAATTTAATGCATTAACAGGTGAAAGAAGTGATAGCTCAAATATGATGAGTCCACAAAATACCAAACAAGATGTTATAAGAAAGGGGAAAGTTAAAGATCATCACCTTTATATGAATGGTCACAAGTGGGACTATAATTGGAAGCCGCACACACCTAAGAGAAGGCATTATAAATATCAAAGGGTTTTAATGAAATCAAGAGAAGCAACATAAGTGTCAGAACCCTTATCAATCAATACTAATTCAAATTGGATATCACCTATATGAATGCTAATGAATAAGGGAGGATCATCTGTATAAAGTAAAATCTTGTCAGGAATCATAAATGTGATGGGAAATTTCAAAGAAAGAGAAGTGTTAATAGTTTTATCAACATTGATGGACATCTGTTCACATTTTTGCAATATACTATCCTTAGAACTAGATAAGGCTACCACCTATCTTGCTAAAGGAGGATGAGGGAGATTCATCTCAAATAGTAGTTGTATAAGATAGTTTTGAGGATGGGGAGAGGTCCTCATAAGTTCAATAAATGGAATTTGAGATGGGAGATTAGTGATGTTAGAGCATCATTACCATACTTGTAAAAAGAAATTTCAAGGTGTCATTTAAATTTAAATGGGGTCTTGTTAGGGGCATAGGTAAGTTAATAGGTGTCAATTTACTTTATAATTGTCAATTATAGTGTAGTAGTATGTTGATCAATCATAGCTACATTAAAAAATACCTAGATGGGGTTGTTGAGAGAAGTGTGGTCTTATATTAAGACCAAAACTAAACTTGTACCCATAGATAAGCCATGTAACATTAATATAGGAATAAAAAAAAGTAAAAAAATTAATATATAAGGTCGAAGCATATATTATTGAGAAGGAATGAGGGATTAGGTAGAGGAAAATTAAAATGGTTGAAGGAATATGTAGGTGAATGAAGAGAATTGTAAGTATTTTTGAAGAAATAAAAAAAATCTTTTGCTTTGGGTTGAAAAGCAAATTCTACACTTCCTCTACCTTGTAGATGTTGAATTTGGATAAGATTTCAATATGAGTGTGTATGATGGGGTTTTAATTCCATATTTTGTGATTTAATTAGAATTAAGGTAATAGTTTATGTATTATTAAAATTATTTCAATTATTATATTCTTGGTTCTATGAAATTATCATTTTTTAGAAATGAAATCTTGATTGGGTAATGAATGGTATTGATTAATAGTTAAATTATATTCTAATAAATATTAAAGATAAATTTTTAGACCAATAACATCATGGTTTTCTTTATTTGAGATACCAGCTCAAAAATTTCCACTAGAATGATTAGTTCCCTCTAGCAGATTTGAAAATAAAGGAATAAAGGGTAGGATGAAAAGTGTAAGTCTATATTAGATATTTGTAAGTCTATATATGAAGCCAAAAAAATAAATGGATATAGGCAATGTTTAATTGGATATTTCATTCCAAACCTTTAACTTAAATTTTTTCATGGGATTGAGTTCAAATGATAGCGGTTCTAGATTTTGAATGTGTGAGTTCATGTGTAAATGGAAACAAGATTTTGTAATGGATGGAATGTATGTAGATGTGTGATCAAATTGGTAATTGAAGATAAATAATAAACTACACTAAATAAAATTTCTCATTACCTTTTAGTTCACTGATTTATCGTGCATGTTATTGCATGTTAACTGACCGTATCTTTGAATTGTATTCTAATTGATGAAGGCGTAACATAAATCCAATGTGTATTAAATTGTTAGGGATCTGGTTATCTAAAAATTATAAAAAAAATTATTGTAGAATGAAATAGAGGATTGCGGACTGTGCCTATATAGTTAGTGAAATAGTGTTTTGAAATTGCCTAGTGAAGAAAGGATGACAAAATTAAATTTATTTGGTGAATTTAGATTCTATTGAGAATGCATTTATGCAATGATATTTCTTTGTTTCATATATTTTATGAAAACTTCAAATAGTCTCTTACACATAGGCTTGCTTGGATAGTGTATCATCCAATAAGCATTGTTAAGAGTGAATGAACTATGTATTAATTGCTTTGAATGGAGTAGGAGTGAAACCTACTACAAATAGAGCTCTATGGAATGCATTTCAACTCTAACACAAGTTGACTATGTGCAATTTCCTATGGCAGGTTGTGTCAAATCGAGATTGTAGAAGAATCATAATTTGGCAAAAAGAAAGAATTCATTAGAAGATGTTAAAAAAAGAAGACTTAGAGTCTATAATAAGTGTAAAGTGGCACAACAAACTTCACCATGTCTATTTTGAATACATTGGGCAAGGTTCTAAATCCTATATTTTCTTATAGTACTCAGTTTGAGGACATAAATATCCTAGATTATTTATGTATGACATTTGAATATGAAGTGAATTAGTGAAATAAATGGTTTGGAAATAATTCAAAGGTAGAGTGAATTGAGAATGGCTTTTTGATAGAGAACAACATGGACTTAAGAGTGAGAATTGATTTATGAAGAGTTTTTGGTGTATATATGTTTGTGTGTAATTTCAGTAATAGGTATCCAATAATGTTATAGTTGAGTAGGAAGTAAAGTTTCTTCACCCTTTTGGCATAAGAGGAAGTATAAATGAGTTTTAAAAGAACATACACAAGTTTAAAGATTTGTCTTATGAAATGAAGGCATCATTTTTGGTATCAGATCTGGGAGCTCTTGGGAAAATATATTATTCCTATTTGAAGTTTGCAAGATACATAAAATAAAGGTTTTTTAGGGATTGAAAAATAATGTGGTTCAAGGTATCTAAAGCTATTGAGGCTTATGAAAAGATAAAATCCAAATAAGGCTTAAATAAGAAGGTAAAGAGTTAGAGAAGATCTTTGGGAAATGGTTAATTAAATTATTTATGCAAGTGTGAAGGATTTGATAGGATGGCTATTTTATTTTGATGATTATTGAGTACTTATGCTATAGTGACTTAATGGTTCTTATAGGGGAAAGAGAAGGTAGTAAAGAGTTAGCTTAGCTAGTAAAACACAAGAGGTTGCTCAAAATAAAAAGTAAATCCAAGGTAAGAATGTAAGCTTAGATAAAATTCAAAAGACTAAGGTGGAATAGACTTAGGTGAGACTAAGAAGAAGAAAGTAGATTATCAAGAGGCCAAGGTGAAAAAGACATGGATGAGATAGTGGAGCAAGGTGAGATATACTTGCTAGAGAAAATAGAAATGGTAGAGTGATGGAGATACTACCTAAAACAAAGAACTAAAATATGAGAGAGAATTAAATGAAAGAAAGAGAAATGAGGAAGAGAAAATAGAGAGAAGAATAGTATGATAAATAAGTAAGAGAGATTAAATAAAAGTTAATAGAAATTAAGCTCATGATGGAGCTAGTGCAAGATGAAAACCCATGGCATAGATGGGTAATTAGGAAGAAAAAGATGAAGTGTCCAGTCAAAGTGATTGCAAAAAGGAGAAAGAGGATGAAGAAATTTCTAAACAAGAAATTGAAGGAGGAGCTAAGGAAACTCAATGCCCAAGTTTTTTTTTTCTAAGATTGCTTTTGATGTTTTGAATGCTAGTACACAAGTTGTAGATGAAGATGGAGATATTGAGTCAATGAATAGACTCATACATGAAGAAGAAGATATAGAGGAGGATCATTTTAAAGACTTAAACCTTGAATAAGGAAATGAAGAGAAGGATATCCTTAAGCATGAGGATGATCAAGTTGAAGAATCCAAGGAGCAATAGCAAAGAGAAGATAACCAGGACTTTTTTAAGGAGATAGCTGATTTGGAGGAGGAATGCTTGAAAGGAGAACCCAAGAATGAAAATTTGCTTTGTAATAATGTCTTTATTTATGAAAATTTTGAAAATTTAAAAGAATAAATAGCATTGTTGGAACATGACATAAACAATGAAGAGGAAAATATTGAGAAGAAAAGCCCATTGAATGAGCAAGTGTGGCAAGAAAAGCAGATGAGATCCAAGAAACTCAGGTTTTTGTATTTGATAATTTGTTGAATTATGTATGTATAGGTTTTTGTGAAGAGTTGGAGAAATTTGAGCAAGGCTTTTTTGAGAAGAGCCAAATAATAATCCCCATCACAGAGGATAAAGTTGCAAGGAGAAGGACAAAACATGGAGCAAAATTGCATGCTCATCTATATGAGCAATTAATTGAATAAGACTTAGAATCAATCAAAAAAAAGCGAAGAGTGAATGAAAGAGCTAATGAATTGGAAAAAGAGAAATAAATTATTTGAACAAGAGTTAAAAAAAAAATGTACATAGAGAGTATGATGCAAGAGCATCATTCCCATACTTGTAAAAAGAATTCTCAAGGTATGATATGAATTTAAATGGGATCTTATTAGGGTCATAGGTAAGTTAATAGGTGTTAATTATGGTGTATTAGTATGTTGATAAATCATACCTATGTTTCAAAATACCTAGGTGGGGTTCTTGAGAGAATTATGGTCTTATCCTAAGACCAAAACTAATCTTGTACCCTTGGATAAGCCATGTACCATTAATATAGGATTCAAAGAAAGTAAACAAATTAATATATAAGGTCGAAGCATATATTCTCGAGAAGGAAAGAGGGAGTAGGTAGAGATAAAGGAAAAAGGTTGAAGGAGTATGCAGGCGAACGAAGAGAATTGTAAGTATTTTTGAAGAAATAAAAAAAATCTTCTCCTTTGGGTTGAAAAGCAAACGCTGCATTTCCTCTACCTTATAGATGTCGAATTTGGATAAGATTTCAATATAAGTGTGTATGATGGGTTTGTAATTCCATATTTGGTGATTTAATTAGAATTAAGGTAATAGTTTATGCATTCTTAAATTTATTTCAATTAGTATCTTATCAGTTCTGTGAAATTGTCATTTTTTGGAAATGAAATCCCGATTGGGTAATAAATGGTATTGATTAATAGTTTAATTATATTCCAATCAATATTAAAGATACATTTTTAGACCGATAGAATTATGGTTTTCTTTATTTGAGATATCGGCTCAAAGATTTCCATTGGAATGATTAGTTCCCTTTGGCGGATTTAAAAATAAAGGAATAAAGGGCAGGATGGAAAGTGTAAGTCTATATTAGAGATTTGTAAGTCTGTATATGAAGTTGAACAAATAAATGGATATGGGCAATGTTTAATTGGAGATTTCAATCCAAACCTTCAACTTGAACTTTTGTATGGGATCGAGTTCAAATGATAATGGTTGCAGATTCTCAGTGTGTGAGTTCACGTGTGAATGGGAATAGGATTTTGTAATGGATGGAATGTATGCAGACATGTGATCAAATCGATAATTGAAGATAAATAATAAACTACACTAAAGAAAATTTCTCATTACCTTTTAGTTCATCAATTTATCGTGCATGTTATTGCATGTTAACTGACTGTATCTTCGACTTGTATTCTAATTAATGAAGGTGTAATAAAAATCTGATGTGCATTAAAGTGTTAGGGAGTTAGCTGTCTAAAAATTGCAAAAGTTTTTATTATAGAATGAAATAGAGGACTGTGGACTATGCCTATATAGTCAGTTAAACAGTGTTTTAAAATTTCCCAGTGAAGAAAGGATGATGGAATTACATTTATTTGGTGAATTTTGATTGTGTTGAGAATGTGTTTGTGTAATTAGATTTCTTTGTTTCATATATTTTATGAAAACTTCAAATAGTCTCTTGCACATAGGCTTGGCCAACGTATCATCCAATAATCTTTGTTAAGAGTGAATGAACCATGTATCAATTGATTTAAATGGAGTAGGAGTGAAATCTGATACAAATGGAGCCTGATGGAATGTATTTCAAATCTAACACAAGTTGACTATGTGTAATTTTCTACGGCAGGCCGTATCAAATTGGGATTGTAGAATAATCATAATTTCGCGAAAAGAAAGGATTCATTAGAAGATGTTAAAAAAAAATAATACTTATAGTCTATCATAAGTGTAAAGTGGCATGACAAACTTCACCATGTCTATTTTGAATACATCGGGCAAGGTTCTAAATCCTATATTTTCTTATAGTACTCAGTTTGAGTGTATAAAGCTCCTGGATTATCCATGTATGGCATTTTAATAGGAAGTGAATTAGAAAAATAAATGGTTTGGAAAGAATTCAAAGGTAGAGTGAATTGACAATGGGTTTTTGATAGAAAACAACGTGGACTTAAGAGTGAGAATTGATTTGTGAAGAGTTTTTGGTGCATATATGTTTATGTGTAATTTCAATAATAGGTATCTAGTAATGTTATAGTTGAGTAGGAAGTAAAGGTTCTACGTTCTTTTGGTATAAGAGGAAGTATAAATGAGTGTTGAAAGAGTAGACACAAGTTTAAAGATTTGTCTTATGAAATGAAGGAATCAATTAGTGATCTTCGTAATGGGATCCCACTCATCATAAGCCATGAAAATATTTTTAGATATAGGTGTGTAATGGTTAAGGATATCTTTAGAAGGAGGAGCCGAAGAGCATTGAAACTTGTGTTGATAAGAATGAGAAGGTTTATAAGAAGGCTATAAATCATTTGGTGAAGAAGAAGAAGTTGGTTTAGATTGATCTTGAGAAGTATAAGAAGTGTTAGTAAAAGGTTGATTATTATTGGTATTAGAAGATGATGGAAGAATGGTAGAAATAGAATGGGATGTGTTATCCAAGGGAAAATCATAAATTGGACCATCATCAAAGGTTATAATATATTCTTTCCCCAACTCATTCAAATGAGTTAGAGAAGAATTTTGGATAACATGGTATGTTTGAAAAGGAGGCAAGGTGTAGATAGGTTGAGAATCAATGAAAGTCACCACCCTTTGCATATTAGTCATGCTAACCACATTCTCTTTGGAAGTTGGTTCGACAAGACTTTCTACATTATTATTGGAAGGAGTGGGCTTGTCTTGTTTTTCTTGAATAGGTTGATGATTAGGTAAGGGATCTTTATAGATGGCCAAATTAGCATTTGCTTGATTCAAGGATTGATCTTTGTCATGAGATTTATAATCATTGAAAGCAATTCCATAAGATTATTGATGCTTGCAAGTGATAGAATCATGATCAAAATTAGGTTTGAGAAGAAAGTACATATCTAAATTATGAAGTTGTCTACAAGTCTCATGATAGTGACCCCAACTAGCATGAAACCAACAAAACTTGTTAGGATCATACCAGGTTTTCATAGGATGAGTAAGGTCAATTTCTCAAGGAAGAGGCCTAGGTATATGCTTAATATATTTAGCTAAGGAAAGAGGTTTATGAACATTAATGTTATTAGGTAAAGAAAAATGAGGATTAGTATATTGTTGCGAAGGAGCTGGTTCCAAAGAAGGGGTAGGAATGACAATTTGAACATTGTGAATGGTATCATATGAATCAATAACACCATCATTGGTAATATTGTAGTTTTTGTTTTTAAGTAATAGATGAGGACCTGTAGAAGGTTGGGGTGGCTTGAATTGATGCATGAGGAAATCTTATCATTTGGCTTGGTCAATGGCCTCCTCTGAGGTACATGGAGAGAGGGTACAGACTTCATATTGTAATTTAGGATAAAGAGCATTGGTAAAGAGATGAAAGAGATTGTCATCGACCATGTTATGTTCACACTTGTTTGACAAAGTCTTCCATTATTGAACAAAGGCTTGGGTAGTTTCATTTTTTTTTAATTATAATTGATGAAATGGAATAAAGTGTTTTCAGGAAGATCACTAGTTTAAAATTCTTATACTAAAGCATTCACTAAATCCTCCAAACTAGTAATAGAATGATATCTAAGTTGATTATACCAATCTAAGGCATCATTTGTGAGGGTGTTGCCAAGGAGTTTGGTAGTGACAAAGGTGTTTAATTTGACCTAATATTTATAAAGATTTCCAAACATTTTAAGATGAAGGGTAAGATCAGTTGATCCACTATAAGAGATTGTAGGTGTTATACCTCATATATCGATGTAAGTAATTTGAGTAGTAAGAGGTTCATTTTGTAAATTCTTGATGAATTTGTTGACTAAAGGAGGTTGAGGAATGAGATTGTCTTGAGAATATTGAAGAGGGGGAGGAGGAACACTTTGGTTATGTGTGCCCCAACTCATTGGTTAAGGATTGGAATGAAGATTAAGAAGGTGGTTTTGTATTCACATCATTTGATTCATATTATGAGCTTGGAATGTGTTCATTTGATTGAGAGTTTTCAATAATAGTTGATGAGTTTGATTAGTGTTAGTGTTGGTATTAGTGGCTTGGGTACCACTATTAACATTGATATTAACTTAAGAATAACTATTACAATTTGAGGCACTAGTGGAAAAATTTTCTCGTGAAGCAAAATATGGACTAGTAAATGGTTGAGAGGAAGAAGCACTAGAAGAATGAGTGATTTGGGTAGAAAACAATGAACTAATAGAAGTATTAAGGATAATGGATCTTATGAGAGGCCCACTAGATGTAGAACTAGCCATGTTAGTTGAGATACTAGGCATGGAGGTAGAATAATTTAAGAAAGAAGATGCCATGGCATAATAAGGAGTCAATATTGAAGGAAGGGGTTGAGAAGCAAAGAAATATATACCCCAAAATCTAGTTGAAAAAGTGGAAGTAGGAGAATGAGGTTCTTCAACTTGACAACTAATCATAAGGTTATAAATGGTAGAAGGATCCTTCCCTCTATGTTGAGGGAATTCATTGATAAAGAAAAGTATTTCAAGAGTATACTCTAACTCAAGTTGATCATATAAGATAAGAGGAGGGTTTTACTATAAATAAGTATGAAGATTCTCATAGTTTGTTGTACAGGTTGCGATATGAACATTACTATCATTCTCGAAAGGAACCCTACTTTGTCTATGAGAGACCCTATGAGGATTGGTAAATTCCATCATGTATGTTGATTAAACTTTAGTGTTGTCACCAAATATAAAGTTCATGATGAAAGAAGAAAGAATCAAGATGAGAAATCAAAGAAATCATAAAGTGACTGGCATAAAACTAGGTTCACCTGGTCGACCTAGTATAAAAATAAGGACTGTGAAATTATATAGGGTCCACATGATCAGCGCAATATAGAGAATAGAGACTAATAAAAAAGGGGAAATATCATATAAATATTTATAGGTCAATCAAGTCGACCTAGTGCAGTGTATAGGGGATGAAAAATGTGTTAGGTTGACCAAGTCGACCTAGTACAATGAATAGAAAGTAACAGAAAAAGCTAATAACAAATTTGTGAAATGAAGTAAGAAAATTTGTAGTTGATCTAAGAAAGTAAATGCTAAAATTAAATAGATAGTCAACTAAATTGATGTTAACTAATATAATTGATGTACACAAAGCAAAACCTTGCACCAATGCTGGCTAATGCAAGTTCTTGCACACATAATTGATCAAAGAGCAAGGAAATAATTTTAAAGTAAAAATAGCTACTTGGTCAACCTAGAATGTTAATTAGATTATTAAGAATAATTTTAAATGATAGGGAGTTGGCTAAAAGCAAGGTACTAAATATGAATATATAGATGGTTTTAGGTGAGTGGAGGGTGAAAGGGACTATAGTGGTAATGATATAGGCTTGGTATTAGGGCCTACCCCTTTACTTCACACACTACAACAATAAGGGTGTCGGGTGCTTGGGCAAAATATACCATTAACCATGATTTATACTTGACCAGAGAATTAAGTTGGCTTCCCCCCTTGGTAATTAAATCCAAGTAAGTTGGCCTGGGTAGTCAAATGTTAAAATTTTTATTGATGTTATGTGATTTGGCTATGTGTGCATAAAATAAAAATAGTGAAACTAAATAATTAATTAAAGAAACCTCCTAATTAGACTATGTGAACTATTATAAGCATGTAAATAAATAAAAGGAAAGATATTATTAGCATATAAGGTGAATTATAAATTTGAAACCGGGTACAGTGAAGACACTATATGCATAACATATAGAACTAGGTCGATAGGGTTGAGCTAGTACTACTGAAGATAGGGTCTGGAAAATCTACTAGGTCAACCAGGTCAACCTAATTATTTTAGAGAACATAGAACTACATCAACTACATCAATCCAATTGGTTGTGCAAAGATACTTTCGAAGACTATAAACTTGAAAGGAAAGTATTAAAAAAGAAAGATACATAGAAATAAAAACTAACCTTAATGATTTAGAGATGAAAATGAAGGAGATTGTTGATCTAGAAATTTGGATTAAACTGATCTAATCTAAAAAATCAAGTCAATTTGATCAACCAAGCTATACAAGAACCTACTATAGAAGCTAAAAAAGTGCTAAAAATGCACTAAGTCAACTTGGTTGACCTAGTAGGCTAAATAGGATGTCTGAAAATGCACTAGGTCAAGTTGGTCGACCAAGTAGGCTAATTTGGAAGTCTAAAAAAACTGAAACCTATATTGGGTCAAGTTTATCTATTGAGTTGTATAGGAACATGTTGTAAAGTGGATGAAAATGTGCTAGGTTGACCTAGTCAACATCGTAGGCTGAACTAAAAGTCTATAAAGTGATAAAAACTTATACTAGGTTGAGCTGATCGATTTAATTTCATGTTCTTATGCATAGATAAAAATAAATGGGTCGATAAAATTAATAAACTATTCTAATAAAAATAAAAGTAAACTAATCTAGTGCTCACAAAATCTTGTGGTACAAAGTGGGGGGTTAAAACAAAACAAATAAACAACAACTAAATTAAACATGTATACGAGAAATATACTCACATTAATGTATACAAAATTCTAATACATGGAAGATAAGAATACATATTGTATTATCTATCTACTGTTACAAAGGAGAAATAAAGTCAGGAATACTTACCTTTGAAGATGAACCTGCTGAGTCTTAATCTCTCCCTTGGCTAAAGTTATTTGTAAGATATTGTTGTTTCTTGTAAGGATAACCAAGATAAATCAGCTCTAGGCTACACAACCTACCTAAGCATCCAAAATACTTCTCCACAAGATAATATTAGAGCTCCAAAGAAAGTATTGAACTCTAAAGCTTTATTGCTCAAGTAGAATGGTCAATAAGCAGATGTCCATTCACACTTATTCACTTAATTCTTTTATTCTTCTCAAATGGTGGTAAATAACCCTCTATATATATTGGTAACTTGGATAAAAACTTCAAACATGTCAACTATACTAGGTTGACTAGGTCAACCTAGTACATTTTCAAGCTAATTCCTAAAGTCTATGCTAGGTCAGCTAGTATGCTAATAAACCAAAAGAGCTAAAGTGTCTCCAAAACACATTAGGTCGACTAGATCGACCTAGTGTATTAAACAGGTTAAAAGGATAACAAGGAAAGAAATGAGGGAATAAATCATGATACTAACTGAAATGAATAGGAAAGAGAAGAATAATCTTAGGGTTCAAGGTTTTAGGAGGCAAGAGTGTGGATGTCAAGAGGCAAAAGGAACAACAATCTTATGAAGCATCGACGGTCTACCCACCCCTTAACCAGTGCACCTCTTAAGGCATGCACTTAGAGAGATTGAGAATCAATAGGTTCCTACAAGATACAAAGTGTCATTAATCAATAAAATTTTGAAAATATCATGTGCATACAGGTGACCATAAACCCATCCATGTTATACTCCATACACACATTCCATACTATGAACCTATCCACTACAAATAACATTTAATTTAATAGAATGGGGATTGGGTGATGTTAGTTGAGAGGGATTGACTATGGGGTATTTTGGTTTCAACATAATTTTATCTAAAAATATTTGAAAATAATGCTCATATATTGATTTCAATATTTTTGGAATTTGCAGCATCACCTTGTGAAAGGTGGTCTCTTTGACATTTCTCTCTTTATAGGTTGTTAATATGCTATGTTATATAGATTACTCATGTTAGTAACAAACTATGAATGATAGTTTGAAACAATTTTTTATAGTTATTTATGAGACAAATTTATATGTTGTAATTGGTAATTTAAGTAGATAAAAAAATAAAAGGGTAAATGTGCCCTAGGATCAAAATGACAATGAAATGAAGAGAGAAGAAGTTGAAGAGTCATGTAGACTCTATAATTAGTGAATCATTCCAACTTTTAAAAATTTATTTTTGTTAATTTTGATACTTATACGTAGGTTGAACAAGTTTATCTATATGTTTTTTGTATGATGTATCCCTATCTATGTAATTTTATAAATCTTAATTTTAGAATTTTAGTTCACAAGAATTTCTATATCTTTGTGTTGGTTTAGGCAAGTGTAATTGTCTTTGTATGTATCAAATAAAATCATTTGTAATTAATTCATAGATTAGATGATGGTGATAAGTAAACCTATATAATAACATTCTATCATACAAAACTATATTTTTGAAAAAAATTCTTGGCAACTAAACATGAAATCAAATAGACTAAAACAATAACATGTCCTGATAAGGTTTTGCAGGGATCACTACTAACAATGCTTTTCAAGACTCGAAAAATATTATTTCCAACATTTTAGTACACATAATTTTTAATGGAATGAATGGAAACTATAAACATTGAAAATTTTGGATACCAAGTGGACTCAAGCAATTGATAATTGGGTGAAAATATTATTGATGGGTACATTTAAGAATTTATTGTTCAAGGATACATTTCATTTAAGACTAAATATGACCTATTTTAAATTGGTATAATTGGAAATTTATTGGATAAATTAACTATGCTTATGAAGACGTTGGTTGTGAAAAAGTCTATGGTGCCTATTTCAATTGACATGGAGTATTTAGTTAGGGAAACATGGAGATGCAAACCATGAAGGGGTGAATGAATGGAATATGAAATATTGTGTGTGGGAAAATATGAATCCAATAATAAGGAAAGGACCTATGTCAAATAATAAAGAATAATATGAAAATAAGATAATATATATTCAATAAGATTTGTTAAAATACAAGAGATATAGTAAGCAAAACCTTGTTAAATATGAAAGTATGAATAAATTTGTGAGTAGAAATAGTAGGGAAGGATCATAGAGATCATGAGGGAGTTGAAATATATTGAGTCTTACACTCGAATTTATCTAAAGTAAAATGAATAAATTACAAAAGGGAACCAAAAATAATAAACTACTATTGAATAAGAATGGGATAGAGATCACATAATCAAGGGAATCACATGGGGTCATTGCCAATAAGAGTTGAGTAGGTTAGTGGTAGCTTTAGGAAGTGGTTTAAAATTTATTATATGTATATTTATTTGGAAGGGTGTATTTTTGTAACTTATTTTGTATAGAAGGATCTAGAAAAGAGTCAAGTTCAATTCATTCACTGTGTAAGAACACAATCCTCATGCCATCACTATTATTGAATCAAGGAATCTAGATGTTTACCATGAAATTATACCAACTAAGAAGTGGTTTGGAGAAGTTTTAGAATTATTATACAAACATAGACAATAAATTACTACCCAAGCAATCATAGTGGATAATTTGAGTGAGTCATTTATGTCAGTAGATGTCACTACTAGTCTTAAGATAATGATGTTTAAAATTAGGAAACTAGTGGTGAAAATTCCTCTCATAGTTTGAATGGCATTCCATAAAGGATATTTTGTGAATTTAAAACCATATGATGGATCTATGGATCTTGAAAAGTGTCTCTTGGCCTAAAAATATTAATTGAGAAGCCAAGGGGTTTCAAATTGATGAGGCTAAATGGTAAAAACTTATAAGGGCCTCAACTGGAAAAGATATATATATTATATAAGTATGGAGGACATAAATTAAATATAGAAGGGGTAAAAATTAAATTTTTCATATAATATAAAAGGCACAATCATGTGAACCAAACAATTTAGTATTTTAAAAAATAAACAAAAACTAAACTAAACATTCATAAGATACATATACTCAAATCAATGTCTATGGAATCCTAATACATGGAAGAAAAGAATACGTACTCCATTATCTATCTACTCTTACAAAGGAGAAATAAACTTAGGAATACTTACCTTTGAAGATGAACTTGCTAGGCCTCAATATCTCCCTTGGAAAAGTTGTTTTACAAGAGATTGTTGTGGATGTAAGGATAAACAAGATAAATCAGGTCTAGTGTACATGAACTACCTAAGCATCCAAAAAACTTCTCCACAAGACAAGATCAAATCTCCAAATAAAGTATTAAACCCTAAAGCTTTATTCCTCAAGTAGAATGGTTAATAAGCTGATGTTTGTTTGCAATTATTTTCTTAATTCTTCTCTTTCTTTCAACTCTTATGAAATGGTGGTAAATGACATTATATATATAGTAGTATCTTACCTAAAACAATTTGGACATGTCAGTTATACTAGGTCAACTGGGTCAACCTAGTATATTCTCATGTTAACTCATTAGGACTATGTTATGTCAATTGGGATGCTAATAAATCAAAAGAGCTAAAATGTCCCCTAAACACACTAGGTAAACCAAGTAAACCTAGTGTATTGACTAGGTCAAAAGGGTAATAAGGTAAGAAATGAAGGAATAAATCATGACAATGACTGGAAAGGATAGGAAAGAGAAGAATAAGCTTAGGGTTTAAGGTTTTAAGAGACTAGAGTGTGGATAGAAAGTGAAAAAAAGGAACAATAATCTTACAAAGCACCGATGGTTTACCTACCCCTTTCTTGGTGCACACTTTAAGGCATGCACTCAGAGATATTGAGACTTAATAGCTTCTTACAAGATATGAAGTGTTAGTAATCAATAAAATTTTGAAAATATTATGTGTATACACTATGCCCTTAATCACCTCACTATCAAATATAAATTCCTAATTTTGGTCATCGATGAACTTGTTGATTAGATCCATGGGGAAAAAGATTTCTCCAAATTGGATCATCATTTAAGATATCATCAAATACATGTGTATGCTAATGAAATTCCAAAGATGACATTCCACAATCATGATTATCAAAATGAATTCATGGTCATTCCATTTAGACTTATAAATGCCCCTTCAAAATTTTAGGCACTAATGAATAAAATATTTCATCCTTTCCTCCATCAATTTGTTTGGTTTTCTTTTTTGATATTTTGATCTAAAAACACACATGGGCTGAGCATCTCCATCATCTTTATAGGGAATCACAACTTATATCAAACAATCAATTATGTTCCAAGCAGTCCAAGTGTTCCTTAGGTCAAGAGGAATTTGAATATGTAGGGCACATTTTTTTTGCTGATGGGTTCCACGTGGATCTATAAAAAAATAGTGCCATGTAACATTGGCCTCAACCACCAACCCTAAAGAGACTTCATGGATTCTTAGGTCTTACAAGATACTATCACAAGTTAATCAAGGATTATGGAAAGATCCTTGCTCCCTTGACTTCCTTATTATATAAGGATGCATTCACATGGGATGTCACAACTCATTAGGCATTCGTGGCACTCAAACAAGATATGTGTAGCACACTAGTTTTTGCCATGCTAGACTTCACCAAAACTTTCACCATCAAAAGTGATGCATGTGGAAATGACCAGGGTGCTATTATTCTCTAAGAGTTTCATACCATTTATTTTACTAACAAATCCCTTTCTAGATGAAATTTGGCTTTGTCTACATACAAAAAGGAAATGGTGGAAATTCTACATGTAGTACAAAAATGGTGTCCATACATGGCAATCATTTTTGCATCAAAATCGATCACTAGAGCGTGAAATACTTCTTGAAACAATGGGTTTCATCACTATCACAACATAAATGGGTCAAAAAACTCATGGGCTATGATTATGAGATCACTTAAAATAAGGGTAAAGATAATGTCATGGTAGATGCTCTCTCACACATATTCAAGGACCAAACTTCCATTTTTGCCATCTCCATGCCCATTCCAAATTGGTTAGAAAATATACACTAAGGGTATGTATATTATCCCTCATTATACCACCTCGTTTAATAATTGACCACTAACCCCTCTATAGTACCACATTATTCATGGGATGGTGCTTATCTAGATTAAAAGGGTCATTTGGTTCTTTTGAATAGCATAGAACTTCATTAGGACTTATTTTATGAAATCTATGCTTTTTCTTCAGGATTTATCAAAACATATGAGTGGGAATGTTGAAACTTCTTTTGGAAGTGGATTAAAGGGGAAATTAAGATGTTGGATAAATGTGATACTTACCAATGAAACAAAGGTGAAACAATAATGATTCCTAGTTTTATTGAGCCCTTGCCCATTCCTACTAGGATCTAGATTGATATTTCTATGGATTTCATTGAGGGACTCCCTAAATCTAGAGGAAACATAGTGATTCTAGTTGTGGTAGACAACCTCTATAAATATAGTCATTTTTATGTCCCCATTTATAAAGCCTCCATGGTCACACAAGTTTTCTTGGATCAAGTCTTACATATTCATCGTATCCCTTCTTAAATCATATCTAGTTGTGATGTAAATTTCACCAGCCATTTTTGGATGGAGCTTTTTGATGTACAAGCACATAATAGAAGATGAGCTTTGGGTATCACCTATAGATGGTCAAATAGAAATTTTTAACAAATGCTTAGATATACTCCTTCATTGTTTTGATTTAGAATAATAAAAATTATAGGCAAAGTGGCTTCCCCTCATATAATGGTGGTATGATACCTCCTGTTAAACTTATACTAAAATGACTCCATATGAAATAGTTTATGGTCAAGCACCCCCAACACTTATCTCATATACCCCCAATATTTATCTTGTTTATATGATTGACATTACTCTCTAACATCAATATTATATTATCAATACCCTACAGGGCAATCTATAGCTAGCAAAAAAATGAATGAAACAACAGGTTGATTAGCACCACTCTAAGTGCACTTTTCAACCCAGTGATATGTTTTTTCTTTATCTACAACCATACAAGAAATAATACTTGAAACTAAAATGGTGTCATAATCTTACCCAAATTTTTATGGACCATATAAGGTTCTCCAACAAATTGGGTTTTTTACTTACAAGTTGGAGTTTCCACCTTACTCTCAAGTTCACCCACTCTTCCATGTCTCATATTTGAAGAAAGTTTTTAGAACCACCATCAAAGTGAAAATAATTTTACCATAACTTGATTAAAAAATGTTCCATCATTTTTGAAGTAGAAGTAGTCCTAGATAGATGTACCCACCAACTTCACTCCCACTCAATCATGAAAGTCTTAATCCAATGACATGACATGTAACCAAAAGATACCACATGGGAACCATTATTCTAAATTTAGAAATAGTTTCCACATTTGCAGATTTGAGTACAAATATTTTTCTAAGGGGGAGGGTATGTTAGGAATCTATGTATCATCCTTCTCTTTGCATTATTAGTGTATTAATCTCTATGTATGCATATGATTTTTAAGTCATCCCTTTAGCATATTTGAATTATCCCACATACATGGGAAGTAGTAGTTGTTAGAATATATTTAGTGTATTAATCTTGCTCAAAGGAGGTTTCCCCATCGAAGTGGCCTATGATATAAAGGTTATTTTGAGTTATTTTCTAAAGTTTATTTCATTTTTCACTTAATTTTTGTAATTTATAAATATATATAGAATAATACTCATAATATAAGTTTATTTTATGAACATCAAATTATATCTTATAGGCCCTTTATATGGAATAACTGCATCAACCATCTGAGGTATCTAATTTTTTATGACTTGGTAGTTAATGGACTTAAGGAAGTTATTTCCTAGCCTCTCTCAGTTTAGGAGAGGTGAAAAGGAAAAGGGGAAACCCTCAATAGTTGATATTTTACTCTCCTCTTTTCCACTTAGAGTTGGTGTGCTATGCCAAATGGACCACTAACACATCCCATTAGTATGAGATCAAAAACTACCATTGTGGACCTCTTTAACCATAAAAAAATCCCCATCTAAGTTTAGACATCTTAAAAAAATTATGTCATACCATCGATGATAGAGCATGCTACAAGGAATGGTATAACAAGAGTATTTTTGGATGAGGGATTTATGGTGATGACAATTATGATTTTGGGGAAGGATATTGTCATGGATATATTCATAGATCTCTTGGTATTAGGGAGGAATAGGATCAGTGATATCATGGATATGTTTGATGGGATAGTAACATAATTTATTCCACTAAGTAGTTATTCTGATGCATATATGGGGTCATCTCTAGCAAAGAACTAATATTAGCCATCATATATGTGAATTTTTTGTTGCTTCATGGTACTTGATCAAACTAGATATTCTAAAATTATGCCTTTAGATTATCAACCATTTTATTATAATTTTTCATCCTTTGTTCGAAATTCATCATTTACCTATTTTATTATCAATTGAGAGTCACTGTAAACTTTTAAATTCTAAATGTTTCATTGAAAATCCAACTAGAGCCTTTATATTATAGATTCATACTCTATAATTTTATTAGTGCATGAGAAAATGATCCTAAAATCTCTAGGAAAGAATTCACCTTGAGGATTAATGATGATAATTATAGATCATAAGTAATGAGTAGTGAAAGATACATTAAAATAGAGTTTATAGGATGGTGATTCTTCTATTTTCAACATGGATTCATCAATAAATGTTGTGGCCAATGGTGTCGTATCAATAAAATCTACTTCTAATCATTGATCCAAAAACACATGTCCTTTGATCATGTTCTAATTAATGTGTTCAATATCAAATTAACTAAGGAGCATAATCTGTTTATCCATCCTTCTCATAAGGGATGAATTTGATAAAAGTTATTTGAGAGGATCAATTTTAGAAATGATCTTGACTTGATTATTTAACATGTAATGCATGAGATTATGTGATTAAAAAATGACTGATAAAAAAGTCTTCTCTATTGGAGTATAATTTATATCATATGAAACCAAATTCCTACTAAGATAGTATATATCTCTTTCTTTTGCATGCTCATCATGTTGGTATAGGAGGGATCCCAAAGCACACTGGGTTGTCAAGATGTACAAAATAATGGTTTTATAGGTATTGGTGGTGCCAAATCTTGAGTATTTATCAAAGATTATTTGAAGCCTTAAAAATATTTTTGAAATTCTTGACTCTGATATAATTACATCCCTTTATAAATAATATGTGTGAAGGGTTGACATTTGTTGGGCAACTTTGATATAAATTGATGGATGGCCTATAATTTGCCTTATAGACTATGGAGTTTTTTGAGATTATTTGGTGGAGTATTTATTTAATGGTTTTCATTTTAGCTAGTTCAAAATCAATGCCTCAGTGAGATACAAAAAAGCCTAAGATTTTACCTAATGTGACTCTAAAAACACATTACTTAGGGTTGATTCTAACTTTATATTCTTTTAGCCTTTCAAATATTCTCTAAAGAACTGTTGGGCGCCTAGCCCATGTTTTACAATTTCCCGAGATGTCATTAAAATAATATTAAACTATGTCATGCACCATATCATGGAATATGATTATCATTTATATTTTTTATATTGAACTAACATTATTAAGATAAAAAATAATGACTTGATATCAACACATGCCCTAACAAGTGGTGAAGTTTGTCTTATGTTGATCTTATGGTGTGATGCAAATATGACTATAGATGGAAAATCCATCCATGAGTGATATCATCTCATAGATATAAGTGGAATATATGATAATTTTTATGCTAGGTGGGGGAAACTTATCTTTTCTTAAAGCCTTGTTTATGTCTTTGAAGTCAGTGCAAATACAAATTCCTCCTTGGGGTTTTCAAATAGATACAATGTTAGAGATCCAATCAAAATAGTCAATAGGTCAAATGAAACTACTATGAACTTTTTAATATCTTCTTTGACTGTAGCACAAATTTTGTATGCATATTATGGATTATTTTATTAATTGGTTTTACATATAGATAGACCACTAAGTGGTGAAAAACCAAAACTAGGTCAAGGCTTAACATATCAGCTAGGATTGAAAAATATATCAATGAATTCCTCAAGAAAAATAATAAATTTGTTTCTTCAGGGGTTAAAGTGGCTCCAATCTCACGATCCTAGGTTTATCTTTAGTTATGATGTTAATGCTAATAGTTTCTTTGACTAGGGATGGATAATAATCCTATAAATAGGCTAGAAGATAAGACAATCAGTATCCTTTAAATGATTTTAAAATTTCTAGGAATTATTTGAATAATTCATCATATGCCTTCTATTCTTTTGGACTAAGATAATTTTTGGATGATATTCTAGTGCCCTTCTCAGGAGAAAAATCATTTTTATCTTCTTATGGTTCTCTTGACTCCATTTGATTAAGACTTAATTTATTCCCTAAAATATTCACCACATTATATATTTAATCCAAACCCTTTTCTATGGTCTCCTAATTTCACATAGTATTTTACACCCATAAATTCTACAATGACTTCAGCATTTTGAAAAATGTCAAAAAAGGCACATTTTTTTAAATCACAAACACTAAGAGATGGATGCAAAATGTTAATGATGATGGTGCCAATGGATGTGTCTTTGAATGGGTTCATTCTAATAAGTTTCACATAGAGGCTATGGATGGAACCTATTTCAACATCTTCATTAGACTAAGACTACTTAGATACCAAATACATGTCCAAAATAACATCCTAGTGATCACCACTAGGTGGTTTATATCCAAAACCTTGACACAACTTATAGAATTTGACCAAGATTAAGTCTAATATGAATTATTAATGAAGGCCTAGTCCTTTCCCTTTGTTATTCATATTTTAACATGTTATTTTCTTGATATTACTTTAGATCTTGGAAATAAGAATCGAAACCTTCTTTTGATAACCAAGAGTCACATGATATTTCAAGTTGTTCTTATGATAATAGTCTTGATTTATAAAATTATAATTAATCAATTTATCCTCCTTTATATTGGGGTACCCATGGCTAAAATGTGATAAGGGGATATTACCAGTGTTTAATGTTTGATATTAATACTCTCCATATACCTTGGAAATGATTTTTATGTGAGTGGATGTAGATGTATTGGAAGACATGTATGGAAAGTAATCAGGTTGTACATATTTATTAGACTTTGAATCATAGGGGAACTTTTAGTGAGAGGAAAATATAGACTATAATCAAGTCCTACCATGCCTTGAAAATTACTGATGAAGTGTGGATCACCAGGAATGGTGACTTCCATCCTTGAGAGGGGTAATTTCAAAAATTTGTGGAGAGTGAAGGGTACAACCCACATATTATGGATTTATGGTTATATCAAAACTATGTTATAATGTAATTAAAAATTTAATCACATGTATGAGTGTTTGGTGTACTATAGGGCCCACCATGATAAAAAGGTATATAGTACTCATAAATTGTCTTTTGTTATCATCATATGCCTTGATTATTATAATTTAAGGGCAAATAACTAACTTTGAGTACCCCAAACTATTGATCAAATTAATGCTACAAAGGTTCACTATAGGTCCTCCTTATACAAGCACACATTTGATCTTATGATTAGAAATAAACACCTCGATATACAAGGGGTAATTATGATTAGGTCTAATGGGTGGCATGTCTTAGGGGTTAAACGTGATTTTTTATGAGGATGACAAGTGGCCTATGATAGATTAAAATTGACTTATGCCAATGTAAGTATGGACTCTTTACTATTGAAGGATATTATTAAGGATATCCTAAAGGATATATGCTGATTTGAGAAGATCCATAATTGATATGTGTATTGGAGTCTTCTCAAATTGTTGAACGATATCATAAACTCCTTTAGTATTGGTAAGAGGATTATTGGAAACATTTACTTTAGGAGAATCCATTTGAGGTGGGACCTTAGGAGGTACCCTTGGTATGGTGATTTTTCCATGTTTGGTAGTAGAAATAAAATCATATGACATATATTTGAATTTGATTATGGGATGATATGGGGATTGAGATTATCTGAGTGTCTTGAACCTAATATTTATTATGGTAATTTGATGTTTGCAATTATTAATATGGCCAATGAAGGAACCATATTTATATGGTATTATTTAGTAATTGAAAGGGTTTGATACATAGGATTGACCTTAGTCCCTTTACATATTATTTTATATTTGATCATGTTTGGGGAAGGGATCTTGATATATTCCCAAATATTGATTCTTAGAAGAGGATGATGGTTCTTCAAATTGACTTATATTTCTCCATTCTCAATTAAGTATTGAATATAATTTTGTAGCTACATGCATATTCTAATATTGTGTCACTTAACATGGTGATAATGGCAATATTTATCTTCCATAAATTAATTTGGTCTTGGTTTCATTTCATCAAGTTGCTTTATTTATATCAATGTGATCATGGATGCAACTATAATTTATTTAATTCACTTTATATAGGCTCAATTTGATTTATATAGTGTCATTTCCTATAATTAGTCTTCTATCTACCTTTAGTCACAATAATATTTGATGCATTATGAAGTTTAGAAGTTGATCCTTGGATTGTTTCCACATGTTTAGTATTATTTACAACATCTCCAAAAACATTGTTACTCTTATTGAATAATTTATGCATTTCAAAATCAATATTGTAATTCTTTAAAAATATTTTTATTACCCATTTAACATTAAGATCCTTCTCAATCTTGATGCCATTTTCAACAATATCATCAAATAAACGTTGGATGATAGGCTAAGTATTGATATTTTTTTACAAAAAAGATGGTTATTAATTATTTACTAGGGATTAAACAAGGGAATAGACTTGTAATACATTTTCAACATTGAATAAATGATGAAAATATTTATCTGTTTCTATGATTTGTGTTGTATATATCTAACATAGTGATGTCATTATCAACATTATAGGAGAAATACTAGAGGAGCTTTTTGGTCAAGTCCCCAAATGATGAAATGGACTCCTTGGGTATATGTATGAACCATTTTATGGTATGTCTAATAAGAATTATATGAAATAATCTAAGCATGTAATCATTGATATAAGAGATCTCATGACATGATATAGAGAACTCCTTAACACATTCCCTTGTGTCCCACTTTTCTTTATATCTATCTAAATTTGGGGGCTTAAAGTGGGGTAAAATGGACATGTAAAATGATTATGTTAAGAGGATAAGAACATAAATCCTTTAAATTTTACTTATTTCTTTGTGTTATTATGTCCATACCTTGGAGAACATCCTTCATACATTTCCACTCTTGGGAAAATCTAAGATCAGAAAATGGATTGGATGTGGATGAGGATTGAGTATTATTATTATAATTTTGATTAGTAAGTGTTAAGGCATATTTATAATGCTTTCTAGGCTAGGGAAGCTTGTGAGCCCAAAAATCTAGTTTAGAAGTCAGGGAATTGACTTATTGGGTTATTTGGCTTAGATGGTCAAACATGGATTTATTATAGTATCTCATAGCTTGGTCCTCCAAAATGTATTTCCCTTTGTAGATCTCAACTTATTTATCATTGAAAATATCATGTGACTGTTGTTCATTGTTAAATTATTGTTTATAATTGACTTCTTAATCTAGACTTCTTAGTCATCAATTTTAGTATTATGATTATGAGTGATATCATGATGTGCATGACTCTTAACAAGGTTATTCAAGTGATATTGGTTAAATTTAGGTGGGAAAATTTCAAATATCTCAATAAGGTTTGAAAATATCAAGTCTCAACTATCATAAGCATTTAATTCAAAATGGGTTTTTTCTATTATCATTATTCAAAAAATCATTTAGGGTGTCTTCATCACCTCCTGAGGTATGCATGTCACTAAGGTTTTCTTCCTAATACAAAGCTTGTTCACCTAAATTCTTAAGGTTATCACTTTGGTTTGATGATTTTCCAAAAATAAATTTCTATGCATAAGTGAGAGGTGTTATGTGGATTGATGTGTGGGATAAGTGAATGGAAAATTAAAATTTCCTTTGGGGTTATTGATTTATCATGAAAGATGATCAAAATTTATATAAGGTATATCCCTAAGAAAATTAGTTTATAAGATTTTAGATAGGTCAATTAATATGAGGATAGGGTATACAACTGTATGTTCAACAAGTTTTTTCATTTATGATGAGTGTTAGGTTCAAACTGATAGGGTGACATGTGATAACAAGATGATGATGGGTACCAAATTCAAACCAAAAGAAATATGAATTCAATAAGATGTCAACTAAGAGAGGTTGTCACTAATAAATGAGTATCTCAAATGATGATTTGAATAGGTTTTCTTGAGTTTTGATGAGGTTGATAATGATAAGATTTATGATAAATGTGTCGAACTATGGTTAATAATATTTATACAGGTTTGACTATGTCAAGGAGGATAACTAGGTTAAGGGTGATGATTGAGGCAAGATTTAAATGTTATGGTAAGTGTTATGATTTTGAATAGGATGAAATAGAATAAGATGATGATTGACTAGTCAAGATTGGAGAAGGAATTATATTATGTTTGACATAGTTTTTGAGTTTTTTTTTGACAAGGTAATTATTGTGTATGTATATCTAAAGGTTTGTAAATAATATTGGTCTCAACAACACTCAAACAAGAGAAGGAAATCCATATTAATATATTAGTGACTAATATGGGAGTGAAACTCAACACCCAACCCAGTAAATGACTTGTGATGAGAGGTGACTATATTGGTCTCCCAACCCTCTCCCCCCATCCATACATGATGAGTGATCTCTAGGGATGTTATTTACCTTACCTTAGATTTTTTTTATGGTTAAAATGTATTATTATAGGTTGTAAAAGATCTCAAATGGATTCCCATAAACACCTTATGGTACATGGGGCCCAAGTCTATGTAATGTGTCAGATAACACCTAATTATTGGAGTGTTACCTCCTTACTTCATGGGATCCTATATGGGGAACCTTGTTAGCCCATTAATAATTGTCCTTTCTATTTATACTTCACTAAAACATAGAGTTTGGTCTTATTCATGGTGTCAAAATCCATGTCACAATTCACCTAATAATATAAAAAGTGTGTAGGGATGAATTCCATTCCACATTACCCTTATAAAATAAAAATGGAGGGAGGTTTATTGAATGTTTCTGATCTCTAGGCTCACCCTAGGCATGCAAGGAGAGAGCATACATAGTCTTAGCCCCAGGTGATAACCATTTAAGCTCAAATTTAGGTTATATTAAGTTAGATAAATAAGCAAACTAATTAACTTTGATTAAAATGTGATTATAAAATATATCAAAAGTGATTTCAAAATTCTAATTCTTGGACAACCAGTTTGCTATAGACATATAAAATTAACTTTTAAGCTAAAATTATTCACTTGTGACCACTCTTTTACACTTTTATCTCTAGACCTATATTAGGTACCCTTTTGATCACTTGTGACCACATATCATACTATTCTAAGTTAACAAATGACCCTATAATTTACTCATCCCTATTATTACCAACTTTAGACATATTTTTGGCCCTACCTAATACTCAACATGATAAAATCACACATTAGACAAGAGTACCCTAGGGATAAGAACATACCACTCTAGTGTCCTTCCCCCTCTCCTATATTGCCACTAAATAATGACTAATTACAAAATTAAAATCTATATTAAGGTTAGCCCATGTAACTAAGAAGACTATTCAAAGGATTTTTAATGGTATGATTATATAATCACTTTTAAAACCAATTTTAACAAAAGAGGCTTCCACATCAAAAATAACCATAATCACACTTTCACATTTAGAGTGAAATAATTATTTTTCCTAATTCTAATTTCATACAACCTTATTAACCTAGATTTCAAGTCCAATTACATGTCATATATCAAAAGTCATAGTTAAAGCATATAATCACATCAATATTACACCAACATCTAGCACATTACAAAAATTATTTACACATCATCATAGCATGGAAAAAATACATGAATTTTTATCCCTCTTTGAAGTATTGGTATGTAGACATCACTCAACACATGGGGTGTTGAGGTCGTATCCAAATTCAACCACTCACCCCCTTTTCCCCATTGATTTGCATTAGTCTTCACATGTAAGGATATAGTTTTTTTTAATGAAAATTAGTTATATAGTGGTCTCCACAAGTTATCTTAAACTTGAGCACTAGATATAGGCTCTATAAATGAAGGCACAAAGAACCCAAAAACCCTGATTTCATCAATTAAAGTGGACATGATAACCCTAGGTGGGATAGGAGTGCCAAACCTATAGTTTTCTCTTGCCAACACTATTTTTCATGCCCAAATACAAATTTATAATCCTAATTCAATCCAATAGACTTCTCTACACAACAATTTTCAGACCTTGATTCCTCCCAGAGGTATAATTTTTAGCTAAGTATTTATTTTATCCTTGTGATTTTTCTATTATTGGCAATTTTCTAGAATATAGTATATTTAAATCAATGAATTTCATAACTGTTATATTATTATCCAAATTTTTCGTATTAGTGTTATCATATAGGGTTTTCACATAAATCCCAAATTTGATAAAACATATTGGTGAACTCAATTTTTATTGAACATGGCAAGCCCTAGTTTTCCCTAAGGGCTCCTTATAAAATAGTCTCCTCCTAAGGTTTAAAATTCAATTATTATTTTATTATCATGTTGTAGTTTTTTATATATTTCCTATGTCTCTCTTTTTTTGTTATCATTTTAATATTTTTAAAATTTAATATGGTTAAAAAAGAAGCTCCTTCTAACCCTATGATAGCTACCTTCCTTATAACTAGGTCCATGATATCACTAAACAAAGATATAAGTTATCACATTGTATAGTTTTAAATTAAGGTAACCAAATTATCCTTCCTCAAACCCCTTTACCTCCCAAATTTACTCTTCATTTTTTATATATGCATGTTTAATCTAAATCACCTAGGGTTTATGCTTGTGAGACTATAAAGATTAAATAATCAGTATGGGAAAGTTAATAACATAGTTTCAAAATCAAAATATTTTTGTTAGTGAAAAGATGACATTATTATAACATCATATTACATGTTAAAAGAATATAAAATATGCATTTATTAATCATGTATGTACATCTCCATTTACCAATGTTATACCTAATAATATTTCATATAAAAATAATAAGCTACAACATAATACATATACAATCAGTGATTCAAAAATTATGCAAACGGATAATAAGATTCTAAGTGATATTTTAAGGTAAATGATTAGAAATAATTTGATCAAACTAATTCCTCTACATCCTCTAAGGAGACCAAAATATTATTTTGCATATTACAAAATGAATGGGTATCATACAGATCATTATCTAGATTTGAAGTAGAAATTACCAAATATAAGTGGTGATCCTATCATTGATACATACTTAAGCAACCCACTCAAGTTATTAGTGCTTCTCCTAAAGCACAAGTGATAAAATTATAATTAGTACAAAAATTGTTACCAAAAGATAATTCAGAGCAAGAAAAGGTTCAAAAGACACAATTACCAAAATAAAATATTCAACAAGCTAAGTTAGATCAAGCAAGAGTAAAAATGGAACATGATCAAAAATATAAAATACAAATGGAATAATTTTCAAATCAATGGTTGAAACAAGATGAAGTGGCATTAAAAAAAGATAATTTGTCAAATCAAATTTAGGATAAGCAAAAAAATATTATTAAAAGGGGTTTTATAACAAAAAATTATCTAAAGAATGAAATACCTACAAAAGATACATTTTCAAATGTGGAAACAAAGGGGTAAATTCCAAGCCTCTCCTCATATCAAGACTCTTTCACTATCACTGCTCACATAGATGGCAAATAATTTATAGATGTCAAGGTTAAGAAATATCAAGAAATAAAATTTTGTTATATGTCATTTATTACATATATGGGGAATAAGAATCAACACTTAGATAAAAATAATTCATTTAAAATATTTATGGGATACATTAAGTGAAAATTTTCTTGTGATTCAAAAGAATGCTATCCTACTTTTTGTGTTATTTCAAATTCAAGTGCTTACAATGTTGTGTTTGAAGGATCATTGTTAAAGTTAATAGGAGAAATGTTTGATAACAATAAACATTTCATATCATTTGAAAATGAAGTCAAGATCACATCCTTATTAAAATAAGGAACATTTATAGAGAGAAATCATATAGAATAAAACATAATTTCAACTAACATACAAACAAATACATACTCATATACAAATGAAGATAAGAGTGGCATTTAAAAAGTTTCAAATATAGAATATAATTATAAAAATTGAGATTGGTATTATCCAAATGATACTAGTTATACAAAATATGAATATGGAAATAATACAAATTCTACACAGTTGCATGGTACTCTTCATCCACAAAAGATCACCATGACGTTGTTTAATGTAGAATATATTGATGGTAAGAATCTCAACGGATTAATAAGTTAGTATATTTCTTCCCTTTTACATATTCCTCCCAAATTATTTCACAAATACAAAAATAGTAAAATATTGTAGGACATACCAAAACCATGACCTATGCATGCTTATATGTATTTTTTCATACATTATTTTAGTTATGAACATTATTGTATATATGTTTTATCTAATTTTATATCATACATGATTCACTAGTGTAAATTAGTGATATATATTATATAAAACATTATTTATAGAAATAGTTATAGGTGCTCTTATTGCTACACACTTAGAAAGTGTATTTAGATAGGATCATTGTGGAGGACAGGAGTGTAGTTCTCTAGTATCCCTCACCTCACTTTTATCCCAATGAGTTCAAACTATAAATTATCAGTTCTATATTACATAGGCTTCTTACAACATGTACAATCATTAGCTAGCTCATTGGGGGCATGGCAAACATAGGTTTTATCCTTATTTGCCTACCTTATTTTACTCACACACTAAATACTTTACATTAGGTTACATATTATGATATTTATCACTCACTAACATTATGATATAATATTTCCTATCTTATTTAATTAATATTAACCATATTAGAACTTAGCTCTTGTTGATCAAAATACATGATCATGCATGTTTTTTATTTTTTTTCCTAGATTCACATCTTTTGTCCACTTTTTTTTCTTTGAGACATTTGAATAAGTCACTGAAAAGTGGATCTAAGAATTTATATCTCTAATTTTATCCATGTGAATACATTTAAATATTCCCTTGTGTGTGTCTT